>JBAMBR010003173.1:67500-511010 GCA_037044475.1 Zaprionus obscuricornis | reverse complement strand
GACATACAGACAAACAGACAGTTGAGCTGACGGACAGCGGCAAGATGTACTAAGAGGCATCTCCAGCTACACTTTCGCATCCAGCGACTGCTGCCTGCTGCCAGCTTCTTCCTGCTTCCCAAACTCCTCATCCAGCTTCTGGGATTATGCAAAATTCAATTTGCAACTTAAATGTGTTTATTTTGCGTTACGCTGGGGCAATTTTTATTTTCACTGAAAATGAGGGATTTACCAGTAACAGCAGCAGCAGCAGCAGTCGAAGAAGAAGGAGAAGGATAAGGAGCTGAAGAGCTGAAGCAGAAGCTGGAACTGTAACTGTAACTGGAGCAGGGCGACAACCCAACGCACGAACGGGTAGTCAACTCTCACACACACACACACACACAGTGACATACACAGTGACACAGACAACCAATGAACGTTACCGCCATCAATTTTCCAATCTTATTGAGCGTTTAAAAATGTGTGTGTGCGTGTTTATCTGTGTGTGTGTGTGTGTGTGTGGTGTGTGGTGTGTGGCGTAGTCGGTTTGGTTCGGTTCAGTTCGGTTGGTGTGTTTTTCCGGCGTAAATTGCTGATTTACAAAAGAAAATGTGATTTTCTTCACTGAGAGAGGCTCAGCTCGATGATATAAACAGTTTTTTTCTCTTTTTTCCTTTTTTTTTTTGGTTTTCTTTTGCCTTTTGCATAATAAAAGCTAAAGATGAGCGCGAGAGAAAGAAGAAGAAGAGACAGAGAAAGCAGAAAGACAAATTGTCAAATTCAAATTCAATTTGATAGTAAATTTCATTTGGCGTTTATTTCATTTTATGAGCCACTGTATATGGACAGTGGGACAGAGGGACAGTGAGATAGTGGGCTGAAAATGTGTTCAATCTTCAGTTTATATTCAGTGTTTATAGGGTATATTTGGCTTGTATAACATAGTTATAACATAGGCTTGTATAATAGTTTATGTAATAGTTTGTATAACAATTAGTATAACAGTTTTTATAACAATTTGTACAATTGTATATAACAGTATAACAGTTTCTTTGAAGATATCTATAATAGGAATTTCGTATAACAAACATTTTGACACACTGTCAGCGGAAGCTTGATGGCGACTTGAGGCGTGGAACTTGAAGCGTTGAGCCGTGAGGGAGCGGTGGCGGAAGCTGTAGACTTGAGGCAGATTTCATATCGCACTTTTAATTACGTGTCAGTCAGTTTCAGCGTCAGTTTACTTATGACAACAGCAACAACAACCAAAACAAGAAAAAGGAGAAGAAGAAGAAGAAGAAGTGAAACAACATTGAAAGTTTTGGGCGCATAATTTATGCTGCCACTGTAATTTGACAAGCGCTTCGCAGTAGCTGAATAGCTCAGTGACACAGCAGCTCACTCTGACTAGAGCCTTCCTCTGTATGTCTGTCAGTTCGTCTGTCTGTCTTTTCGGCTCTTGGATTCAGTCGCAGTCTCAGTCACATTCTCTCAGTTTCTTTAATGAATGTCACCGCGCCGCTGGTTGCGCCACAAATGACAGTTGAATGGGAATTTAGTTTTAAAACAAAACGAAGCAACTGTCACGCCCCCAAAAAACGTTCCAACGCCCACAGTGAGCCGCAGCCTACAAGCAAAATGTTTTTAGTTGCCGCACGCAAATTAGCTGAAACTTTTGCAACAGCATCAGCAGAGCACGAAAGCAAGAGCTATGCCAGACCTAGGCCAGGGGTAGAGTAGGGAGACATCTGTAACTGCCAGCTTGAACTCTGATAGGCCCCGGTCCGTGTCCGTGTCCGTGTCTGTGTTTGTGTCCGAGTTGGTAGCTCAAATGAATATTTGATAGCTACGGCGAGCGAGAAAACAAATTAAAAGCGTTGAGGCAAAAGCTTGTTGCATACTTTATGGCGCCTAATTTAGGTAGAAAACACACAGCAGTAGGAGTAGAAGTTGAAGAAAAAAAGTAGCAGGAGATGTTGGAGAAGAACATGGAGTAGCAGAAGCTTGTTTATGTTACGAGCCAAGTTGCAGAACTTAAGAACTTGCCACTGCCCCGAACATGCTTCTGGCCTCCTGCCCCAACCCTGTCATGCCTTGCCATACCGTGCCGTGCCCTCTGCTTGTTTATGCAAGCACATTAATTTCAAAGGGCTGCAACGACCAAATAATGTGTTGAGCAAAGGGCACATAGGGGCACAAGTAACAGGGGCAGGGAATGTGGCAAGTGGCAAGTGGCAAGTGGAGGCAGTTGGGCAGCAAAAGCCTCAAAGCGGCAAATGGCAACTGGCAACCGCATTTCAATGTTGCAAAATTTTGTCACTACAGCTAAATGCTTTTAAGTGCAACAGCAGCAGCAGCAGCAGCAGTGTGGCAGAGTGGCTGTGGCAAGAGAGAAAGATAGAGGTAGAAGTAGAAGTAGAGAGTGAGAAGTGGAAAAGCCTAAAGCTGTAACACAAAAATTGCTCATATGGAAAACAAGAACAAACGAATTATCTGCGTGTGCGTGTGTTCGTGCGAGTATGCGTATGCATATGTGTATGTGGCATGTGACAGTTTGCAAGGGATACACGTTGCAAGTGGCATACAGTGCGTATACGTAATGCCAATGCGATACGCCATAAATTGCAACGATTAAGCGGCATCAATTAAAGCGCAACGCGCCTCAGGATGACAGCAACAGAAGCTGCTCACACACTCACTTGCAGAGACACACACTCGCACTCACTCACAACCCAAACACTCATAACACTCACAACACACTCATGAATATTCATTCGCTTTTTGATAATGTGTCGCGTTTTAATTATGAATTAATTGCGAATGATCGAAACATCAGATGCATTTTAATTGACATGACATACCTCACTCTATCTCTTTCTCTTTCTTTCTCATTCTATATCTCTCTCTCTCTCTCTCTCTCTCTCTCTCTTGTTTTGCTGTCTCGGGGAAGTTGTCGCCCCGCTCGAACTGTTTGGACAATGGCGAACATAATTTATCACGCTGACTAAAAGAGGCGCACAAGTGGGCGGTGTATTGCGGTGGGCGTGGCCATTGTGGTTCACTGTGGTCGTTTCAATCAATTTCATTCGTTATCGTTATTGACATTTTGTAATTTAATCGTGTGCTTTGTCGCATGTGCCTCCAACACACACAACACTATTTCTCTCTCTTCCTTTCTCTCTCTCTCTCTCTCTCTTCCTTTATCTCTCTCTCTCACACACATACTCACACACATACACACATTACACTCCTGTCATGGCTGCACTTAACTTTATCAGCGTGTTTGGCCATGTGCCGTGAACATTTTTTTCCCCTTGTCCTTTTCATTCAGTCTCCGTTACGTCAAAAATGCCAAGGCAAACAGCAGCAAACAGCAGCAAACGACAGCAGACGCTGTCAACAGACTGCAAGCAGCTCCATGTGGCAGGCAATTAATAATGCACCCAATGAACCCGCAGCGGACAACAGACAGACAGACATTGCAGACAGACACCGCGCTACAACAATCGAGAGACGCCAATGGAGACACCTTATCATCCCATCTCCGGCCCCACTCCCCCTTTACACCTCCATTACTATTCTTTCGCTGTATCGCGAGTCTGTGTCTGTCGATACCTTCTGTTCCCTAATTAGTATGCATGCATTACTACACTGTGAGAAAAAATCACTGCAACTTTATGCCACCAGAAAAAAAAATTTGTAAATATGTTGAAGGAATTATAAGAGAACTTCAAGTAGTCAAATAACTTTACTAGACTAGAAGCTGCCAAATACTTTAGAAATGTTGAAAGCAGTGTCTGCTAAAAAACCGACTAAAAAACCGACTTTTTGATACCTTTTCTGAAGCTATATACTACAGCCGATTTACAGAAAGAAAAAATTGAGGAATCATTACTAAACTTAGATTCATTGCATTATAGAGGTCCGATCTTGTTGATTCCGACTCATATACCATACATCTTACAGATTTAAGAAGTTATTATACCAAATTTCACAGGTAGAATTATAAAACTTTCGAACAGAGCGAAGAATTTCGGCACCCTGTCAGCTTCATGCTGATCAAGCACAAATACACTTAATATCTGTGACTTGCGTTACAAACTGCTGTCCGAATTAATATGCTTTGGGCATGGGAAGCATCTGTAACAACAACAACAATAAGAAGAACCAAAATTTGTTTATACCTCAATTCACTTGGGTGCTGCCTTCGCTCGGTTTGGAGTATTGCAAACCACAGCCACATGTTGCCTCTTGCCTTGATTTTTGTGGTTTCCAACACACTACACAACACTACACACACACACACACATACACTCACACACAGTCACAAACACAGAGAGAAACACAACAAACTCTTATAGTGAGTGCTTAAAATCTCGTTTAGTAAAAACAGCTGCGGCAACTGTGTGCTGCCTTATACCCTTCCTGCCCCTGCCCCTGCCCCTGCTCTTGCCACTCCCCTCCTGCAGATAGGCAGCCAACAATGTAACGCATTCTGCTATGATGCTTTAATATAAAATGTAAATTTTACAACAAACTACTTTCTAGCTACTATTTTGGCTACTATTTGTTGTCCCTTCTGTTCGACATTTCAGTATCCTGAATACTCTAACTTCATGGTTAGAGGAAGAGAGCGAGAGAGATATTGCCTGGAATAACTGAGCAATGTTGGAAAGAAGAAATTATATTAGTAAATGAAAAATATGTGTAGAGTATCTGCTAGTCGCATTGCTCGTGAAGTCAGCTGTGCCAAACATATTTATGGCTACTGTTGGTTGGGACGAAACCGCAGCAAAAAACATTTCAAAAACATTTGCAAACATTTTGTGTGTTTTTTTGGGTCATATGAAACTTGATTTCTTCTTTTGGCCTCTGACGGAATTCTCATATTTTAATTAAATTATGCAGAGTTCTGGCCGAGTTCTGGCCAAGTCCTTTCCATGTCCTTGCCAAGTCCTTAGCGTGTCCTCACAGCAGTAACATCAAGAGCAGCGCCATCTTCTTCTGTTGCTGATTTCACATTCAATTACGTTGCCAGCATATGAGTTTTGAATTAAATGAGCTGAAAAATATCCTCGCCATATCCTTCCCCTTCCACTTCCTCTCTTGTTTTGCTGTTTCGCCTTGCCGGAGTAACAAACACATTTTACGAGCTAATCAACGTAGGTAATGGCCAAATTAGAGTTGGCTAAGCACAGCGCATGGCTCGAAATTGAAGTCTGTCGTTGCCTTGGTCACAGAGCAAGGGACGGATGAAGTGCTGTGGAGTGGAAGGGCAGCAAAAGCAACATGATCAAATATGTTTGACCATTGTCCCTTGACTTGTCAAATAAAAGAGAAATTGTGTTTCCCCAGCATCGACTTGTAGTTACTCTTTGTGAGTAACAGAAAATGACAATTTCAACTTAACACAAATAATTTAATTTATATATTTATCCTTTTCTCTATATATAAAGAGATAGATGTGTATATCTATAAATTTCTCTAAACTTTCTTCTTTCTCTGTCTCTTCGAGTTCCAGTTCCAGCTTTGCTCCTGCAAAATGGTTTTGCTAAGCGACGGTATTTTCCATTTGAATATCATCTATGGGAAGAAACATTCGAGCAGCTTCGCTCTCTTAGCTTCATACGCCACACGATCTTCTGACGTGAGTAAAAATTGTACTTTCTTCTAGTTGCTCATAATAATCTATAGCGGGAGTGTCTATCTTGCAATTCTGTATGTTCAAAATTACTAATTTATCTGTCTGTCCATGGATATATATGTGAAAATATGTTGATATCTTTCCAAATCTATAGCGATAGTCAACATGCCAGAAGTGCAACAAATTTGCAGTTGAATTGAGTTCTTTGTTGTCCCCAATAGTCGCATAACGTTGTTGCTCAGACAATGAGGGAAAACTAAGGTACAGTCGAGTCCAGTGCACACACACATGTATACTAATACACTCACACACATACACACACACACACATATACGTATACATAGATAGTTAATCGTGCATGGAATAGACGCAACTATTGTGGCCCTGCGGTCGTTGTGGCCTTGTTGTGCCCGTTGAGCCAAATGAAGCTCACCCAATGGCACCCAAGTGAGCTAATCAGTAAAGCAACAACAACAGCAACAACACACACATGTATATATACACTTCTCTCATACATATGGCACACTGGAGTACAATTCTAGTAGAGGAACCCAGTATGATGGTAGTACGTTCCTATGAATCCAAAGCCCTACCCCTAGCCCTAACACTGCTACCACTTTATCCTACGTCCATCTGTTCGGCTTAGTTCAACGGTGTATTGCAAAAAACAAACACACACAAAATGGCCATTTTTCCAACGATTCCCCAGCAAGAACAACAACAACAACAAGAAAATAGTCAGGCATGTTGAGAGATGAGTCAAAAAGTAAACTCGACAAAAAAAATATCAAGAAAGCTAAGTTATTTTCAGAGTACCGATGGTCTGATACCCTTGATATACTACGAGCTCCACATTCTTTGTTAGGTCTGCCACGCCTCCAAAGTAGCATTACAGACTTCTGTCCGAAATCAATATACCCTCCGATAAAGGGTATAAAAACAGACAAGAAACGTATAAAATGAAGTGGCAAAACGTAAACTATGAGTATGTCAGTGTGTGTGTGTGTGTGTGTGTGTGTGTATGTGTTTGTATTTTTATTTGTTTTCTGTTGTTATTACGACTCCATTGCGTTTAGATGGAGATTAAGTCGCAGTCGACTCTCTTACGCCTTTTGCCGTCGTCGTCGACGTAGTCGTCTTTGTTGTTGTTGCCGTTGTTGTTGTTGTTGTTGTTATTTTTAGCATTTTTTTTTTCTTTTTGCTTTATGAGCAGTTTATTTGCGCTTAGTATGCGTATGTGTGTGCTGTATGTGAAGTGTGCAGTGTGTGAGGAGCATGTGTAGAGAGAGAGAGAGAGAGAGAGTATGTTGTGTTTGCCAGTCAGCCAGCGGCTATGTAGAGCAAACTAAGAGCAAAAGAGATAACAACAACGCGACTGTTTTTGCTCTTGTTGTTGTTGTTGCTGTTGTTGTTGTTGTTGCTGTTATTGTTGTTTTATGCAGTAACAAATGAAAACTGTGAGCAAAATATAAAAAGTGGCGAAATGAAAATATTGTATGCATATTACACGCGCGCGCCGCTGCTTGACTATTATATTGCTTCTGCTATGGTCGACCTGGGATGAGGAGGTGTATGAGGGGTGGAGAGGGGATTGTGGCATTCGATGGCCATGCGAACGTTTTTATTAGTCACTGTCAGTGTCAGAAACACACACAGCAGAACAGACAGACAGACAGACAGGCAGACAGACAGACACAGTGGCTGCTCATCTGCTCATAGTTGCTCCCCAAAGTGTCATCGAGCAAAACACTCTGCATGTGTTTTTTTTCACTCTCTCTATGTATGTGTGTACATGTGTGTGTGTGTGTGTGTGTTGATAAGGGCAGATGGTAATTTTTGCTTTCGGCCTGCTGTTATGTTACATTTTGTTGTCATTGTATTAAAAATATACTCTCTCTCTCTCCCCCCCCTCTCTTTCTCTCTCTCTATCCACACAACATACACACACATGCTAAACACACTTTGACACACAACACTCACACACATAACACACACTACATCTGTCTGTATATTATAATACCTAGCTGAAAGCGTAAAGCAGCAAAGAAACTTAAAAAAAAAATAAACACACGCCAAATAAAGAATATGTTGAACGCTATAAAAACGTAAATGAAATGTACGTAAACTTGCGTGCGTCACTGTGTGCCTGTACTCTGCTCTGCTCTGCTGTGCTGTGGTGTACTCTACTCTGCTGTGGTGAGCTGCTTTGTGGTGTGAGTAGTTGCCAAAGACATAAAAGCAAATTGACTGCGAATATTATATTTCCCTAGCGCAAAGCTCCTCCCCTCCCCCTGCTTCCACCCACATTCTTTTATTTTATTTGCTTCTGCTGCTTCTTTATTTTGCTGCCCAGCTGCTGATTATATATATATATATATTTTATTTTTTATTTTTTTTTTATATTTTTTTATCACTGACTTTTTCTGCAGAGTGCAAAATTTTTAATTTAGCTTCGTTATGCGTATGTGTGTGAGTATCCTTCTCTCTCTCTCTCTCTCTCTCTCTCTCTCTCTGTCTAACTTTTTTTTTATTTTTGCAAAGTGACAATGGCAGACAGAGCAATACTAGCAGCAGCAGCTTTGCTAAGTGGGCGTGGCAACAGATTTATGCCGCACAGTGTATGTCGTCGACAAACAGTTAGTCCAAGATATACTCGACCAAGCACAGTACATAGCTGGAGACTCAACTAGCAAATCTCTGAGAATGAATGCAAAACAATGCAAACAACAACAACAAGAAAACAACAAGGACACGCTCGCAATTAGAGATGGCAGCGTGAAATTTCGGAAATGTGATACGAAAATTGTATGTGGACTTGAGTTGTATTAAAGTCTATTTAAGCATATACTAAGAATAATACTAGCATCATAGTAGCCTTAAGAAAACTCTCAATACTTTTTTTTTCCCAGTTTTATCACGCGCTCATCTCTAACTGCAGTTCAGGCTGAGGCTTTGCAATGTGAAATGCAGGAGTGAAATTTATGCAAATAATGCAGCGACATCTAGAGTCAAGTGATGGAACTTGCAATGTTGACGCAAGCTGAGACTAAGACTGAGGCTCAAACTGAGGAGTCAGCTGTGACGCAAGCTGCGACTGAGGCTGAGGCTTTGCAATGGAAAAGTAAAAAGTAAAATTATTGCAGCGACATCTAGTGTGAAATGTTGAAATTGCCATTGTCAGTATTAAATATAGGGCATAGAGCTGAACAGTGTGACATGTAAGTATACGTACGTGTTGTGTCCAAACAATAACTGTTGCTGCTACTGCTGCTGCTTTTAATATATAATTTAATATGCGCCCCACACTCGCCACGCCCCATTTGCACTTTTAAAGCGCGTCACGCATCAAAAGTGGCATTAATTAGCTTTGCCATAAACATAAGGCGAAATGCGAGCGTGCCACTGCTTTTGAGTGTGAGTGTGAGTGAGAGAGCATGAGTGAGTGTATCTGTCTAATAACCCAAAGGTGTTGTATATGTTGTATATGTGTTGTGGTATGCTATGGTATGGTGTGTCTGTGTGTGTGTGTATGTTGTATTATAGCAGCTCGAGCATAATTTCTAATTAACTTTTTGCTGCAAAGCAGGTAAAAGCAGCTGAGGTGAGAGCCAGCTCGGTGGGGAAGTGGTAAGAGAGAGAGAGAGAGAAAGAGAAAGAGAGGTTAGGAGAGAGGGGGAGGAGTGAGTCGACACTGAGATCCCTTTAGCACGTCATCATAAAAATGTTTTGCCAAACACATTTACCGGAAAGCCTCTTGGGCAACATGAACCTGAACGTGAACGTTCTCCAAGGCTTGGCAGAGGCAAGGGGCAGCTGGAGGTGTAGGGGGAGAGTCAGATGCGTAACAAATGAAGTAAAGAAATATGTACGACAAAGGCAAACAGCAACAGCAACAAAAACAAAAGAACGAACTCAAAATGGTAATAAAAACAACAACAACAACAGTAACAACAACAACAACAACAGCTGCAACAACAAGCCAAAGCAATGTTATTGTTGTTGTTGTTGTTGCAGCTTTTGCTGTTGTTTTTATGCGTTAAGTCATTAAAATGAAAATTTATTATGCGCACTGTACACAGCACCTTCAATGGACAGCAGAAGTTCTCCTCTTTCTCCTTCTCCATTTCGTCCTCATTTTCCTGTGCCTCTTCCTGGGCCTAGCTGGCGTATACGCAACGTAACGCATGTCTCATTAAGCTACCGCTGCTGCCGCTGTTGCGGCTGATGTTCGTTGTCGCTGCCATTGCTGCTGCTCCTGCTGCGGCTGTTTTTGCTGCCTAAATGAAGCTAATAAAGCTTTTTATCTGCGTAGCCAACGTGATTTATTTATATGCTGGAGAAATTATACTTAAAGGCGTCTTTGATTTCAAAGGCAAATCCCGATGCCAGCACCAACAGCACATGTGAAACGAGACAAGAAGTGAAATGAGTAATGAGAAAACAGAAAAAAAATTATCAAAAAAAACCCGAAATTTATCTGCATTTTTATTATTAAAGTTATTTCTGTTGAAAGCTGACAAAGTGCTTTGCGGTTGCCTTTTTATAATATTTTCATTATATTTTATTATCATTTTTTTATACTTACAAATATTTTATTTTGCTATTAATATTATAATGATGATTATTATGCTATAATTATTATTACATTTTTTTTCTCAAATTCTAACTGTGGAAATAAAATATTTTTCCCAATTGAAGTTCAGCTTACGTTCAGAGACTTTTCCTTCTTGCATGTAATAGAAATTTAGCTGATGATGCTGCGACGCGTAATGGAAAATTACATGTGGCAAGCAGCGGAAGTTCTTAATTTGCCAAACAGATCTGTGTATGCGTGAGGGAGTGAGTCAATGCATATGTATTGCTTGTATCTGTGTCTGTGCGTGTGTGTCTCTCTCTCTCTCTCTCTCTCTCTATGTGTGTGCGTACGTGTGTGTGTTGCTTCGCTCCAACTATCAAACAAGTTTGTCAAATGAAATTTATGCGAGCTGCGTTCGTAATTGAAGCGGAAATCCACAAGTAGCAGAAAGCAGCAAGCAATAGCAGCAAGCAGCAGCTGTGGCTGGCAGCAGTTAGGAGCTGGGGAAAGTAGTTGGAGAAGAAGCAGAAGAAGAAACTAATAATTTACTTTATTTGCACCTTTGAAGAGTCATCGTTGAGCTCATGGGGAAGGAAAAACTTTTACACGTACGTTCGTACGACATGCCATCAGGAAAATGGAAAAAGTTTCACTTTTCCACCTCTGCTGCTCGTATGCTGCTTGCTGCTACTGTTACTGCCGTGGCTCTGCTGCTGCTACTGCGACTGCTGCTGTTTTCTCAGTTGCTCAGTTGTCGCATCTATTTTTGCTGCTCATCAAGGCGCGCAAATTAAGAAAATTATCATGCGTTGTACCTAGGCGACGTGCCACGCCTACTTTACTATTACAGACAAAGTTGAACTGATGGTGGCTGACGGTGGCTTAAGGTAGTCGATGGGAGGTGGAGGAAGATAAAAGTTTTGCCAAGCAGAATCCAATTAAACATAAAAATGTAATAAATTGTGACAGTTTCCAATTAGCGGCGAAAATAGTCGCAACAACAGCAGCAACACCAACAACAACAACAAGCAGCAGCAGCAACAACAACAACAACAGCAGCAGCAGCAAAAGAAAGATGAGCACGCTGACAACATGTGTCATACGGCTCCAAACTCATTTCCTCCCATTTTCACATTTGCCAATCTATTTTCCCTGCCCCTTTTCCCATCGTCAACACTCTACATTCTCAAAGCGCAAGCCAAAATTCCGGCACCAAGATGTCTATCGCTTCCTTTGGCTTGGCGTCCTAGCGTCCTTTGCGCTGGCTGCGACCTCGACTAGGCGGCTAATTAATGGCGTCAGTCACATAACAAACAACAATAATAACAACAACAATACCAAGTAGCAGTAGCAGTAGCAACAACAACAAGCAGCAACTGTAGCAGCAAGAACAGCTGCAAATTACAAATGAGTTGAAGGACTCGACTCGACACTCGAATGTGAAAATAATTGCCCAAAAAATAACACAGCATTTATTTATGCTTCACTACACTCAACTGGAATGCCATGCCTCGCCCCGTATCCCCAGCCCATACAATTGGCAAACTCCCCTTTATAGTCATGAGCGTAGTTTGGGCCCCTTTGGTGCAAGTGTTTTTTCGTTGCCTTTTATTATTACAATTGCTCCCCCTCCGACCACCAGTTTCTGGGCACGTCTCTGCTGCAGCATCTTTAGGGTCCGCTTGGTGGTCGCATTTTTATGATTTCACTTGGCATTTTTCTATAGACAGTTTTCTAAATGCGCAAAAACACATAAAAATGTTGAGCAATTTTACCCTCTCGCCATATCCCCATATCCCCATTCCCCCCTCCCCTGAACCAATTCACATTTTGCTCATCTTTTGCTGCCTTTTGGCGCCTCGTTTTGCCCCTTTATTCTTCTGCTTTGTTTTGCTATTGTGCAATTTGCAACTAATTGCTACAAATTAATTTTAGTATGCTTTTAATGGCATTTTGAATGTGCCAAATGACGTCGGACTGACGGCGGGACGGCAGAACAGCAGGACGGAGAGACGGACAAAGAAAAGGACTAGCGAATGAAAAAAACAGACAGATGGACGGACGAATGACAACGCTGCACTTTGTGTTTCAATTGCTCTGGCTCTGCTCCCAGTCTACTCGAAAGTGTAGTGAAAATGGAGTCAAAATGGAGCCAAAGATAAACCCAAAGGAGGAGCCAAAAAAAAAAAAAAAAAAATCTCCAAAGAAGTTCTTCTCCAATTTTTGTGGTTTTTGCCTTTTCATTTCTCCTTATTCGCTTCAATTTAATGAGCTGAGGCAATTTCCCGACGACAAGAAGTAGAAGGAGAAAAACTATGTCATGGAAGCCTTCCTCCATCTAATGACAACTCACTGACAATGATGTGAATTTAGTTTAGAAATGGAAGTCGGGAAATGAGCAGAGTATGCGGCGAGTGTTGTGAGGGAGGCTTGCTTCCGGTTGCCATCTCAAAGTTTACAAATATTGCAAAAATCTTTAGTGAAAATTCCAAGCACGAACAGCAAGGCAGAGATGGGCGAAGGCAAAGAAAGAGAAGAAGGAGAAAGAGTAAGGGAGAGTAAGGGAGAGAGAGGGAGAGAAATTCCCTCTTAGTGTTCATTAGCCAAGCATTGTGTATGCGCATCTGCCTGCCAAGTTCTTCGAATCGAGTTGAGATTTGGATGCGGGTTCCGCTTTCGCCTACACTTCCCTCCACACTTCCACTTCGACATCCGGCGTAGTACTTGGAGCCGTAAATCAAATCGGCGTGTCAACAACAAAACTAATTTATGTATTTACGACTTTGCTTCCTGATTATTCATACGCACTGAGACTCTCTGTCTGTCTTTTTCTTGCACACTCTCTCTCTCTGCCTCGCTTACTGCTTCTCTCTGTCTCTTCACAATGTTGACTTTTATTAGCTCTAATTACGGCAAAGTACTCAAATGACATTCGCATTCGATTCAAACTCTGACAAATCAAATTCTCAGTTGCAGTTTCAGTACACTGAGAAAAAACAACGAGGATATAGTACGAAAATTAGATAAAGTTTCAATCAAAACTTATTATACACAGGTATTTTTATATAAAAGCTATATAATATTATTACCATATCCGGCTGGTTCCAATTTCTATTGTAAAGTGTATTATCTGTGTTGGAGAATTTCTCCAGGTGTATTTACAGTTGCAGGTGCAGTTGCAGTTGTTCGAATTGCAGCCACGTAAAGTTTTCAAATCATTTGTCAAGCCATAACTGGCCAACTGTTAGAATGGACTGTCTGTACAGGTCGAGACATGTCGGTACATGTATGTACATGTCGAGACATGTTTTTGATGCTGCTACCGAGGCCTGTCCTGTGTTTGGTTTACGTGCTTAAATTGGCAATTAGCAGATTAATTGTCAACTGGCGCAATATATGCGTCAATATTTTGTGTGCAACCGACAGCTGCATGCAACGGGGACTTCAATATGTCTATTTTCTCTCTCGCTCTCTCCCTCTCTCATACTGTTTGTCTCTGTCTGTCGTAGCTTGTTTACAGCTCTGTTGTTTACACAATTGTTTCACTGCTGCAGTTTGCTGCTGCTGTTGCTGTTGCTGATGTTGCTGCAGTTGCAGTTGCTGTTTGATTTCCTAACGAGCATTAGCATAAATTGCAAATGGCAAACGACAAGCAAAAGGGAATGAGGGATGAGGGATGAGCAGCGATTGGCAAATGGAGCGGGGGTGGAGAGAGAGAGGTAAGGGATTCAGTTGGTCGAATGCAGGACAATGTCAAAATTGACCAGAAAATATCATGGAAAACATTGTGCAGTCAATCAGTTGTAAATTTTTAATGAGTTTTCATTTATATTAACTGAACATTCAACTCGCCATTTTCCATTTTCCGAATTTTCCCAATTTTCCATTTGCCATTTGTCATTTGTCAGCTGCCAATGGGCTGCGGTTTTTAGCCAGTAGAGTGTATCGTATCGTATATAGTCTAAGTAATTTGTCACGCTAATTGGCTACTGCTGCTGCTTCTGTGGGCGCCCGCACGTCGCTTCTACGCATATATTACGTATACGCAACATAAAGCCATTTCTCTGCTTACTCTGCTGCTTCCTTCACTATTTATCAATATGAAAACATGCAATTGCAACATTTTCAAAAAATCAAAATATATAAATTAATTCGAAATGTAGAAATAAAATAAGTAAATATTATAAAAATAAATAAATATTATAAAAATAAAATATAAATACTAATAAAAATAAAAAAATTATTTTCTAATTTTATTATAAAGTTCATTTATGTCGTTGGCTTCCGATGAATTCCTACAAGTTAATAGACAGTTCTTCGAGGTTTCTCAAGTTTTCTTACAGTTCTTGTACATTGCTTGCTACTTGCTTGCATCATGCCGCATGCCACATGCTTTAGCTGCTGAAATAATTTCACACAAAATATTTCCACAGCACATTGAGGACGACGTTGACAACGATAATGTTGGCTGCAACTGTTTTTGTTTTCGTTCTTGTTTGTTATGTCTGTTGTTCTTGTGCTTGTTGCAAGTGTTGTTGCAGCTCATGTTATTGCTATTGTTGTTGCTGTTGCTCTTGCTATTGCAGCTTATTCAGTTGCTCATACATTTCACTTGACTTCACTGCCATGTCAACGCCAACATTGACGTCGACTTTGGCTGCCACTGCAACAACTTCAACGCTGACGTCAACTCTGAGACTGAGACTGAGCTCCTTGAGGCAGCGTAACTTATCATTTTATAAGCATTTTCTGTGTTTGTTTTTAGTTTTTTGTTTTTGTTTTTCCATTGCCCTGAATGTTTTTTCTACTATCTGCAGCAGCAGCAGCAGCAAAACAAAATATTTTGTTGCATTTTGTTTTCTCTTCTTACTCTAGCCCTCCCTTCCCTTCGTCTTGCTATCTCTTGCTCCCTTCTCGTGCCTTCAATACGCTCTGTTGTGGCCACAGGCAACATTCTCTCTGTGTGTATTTTATGTGACAGATACTTTAAAATGTGGCAAAGTGTTTTTTTTTTGTCATGGCACAAAAAGCGTGAGCTCTTCTCTTTGTGGTTGTGTGGATGAAGTACTCATGCTACCACTCGTATACTCACACTCACACTCACACCCACACACTCACAGTCACAGTAACACTCACACTCATATTCGTACTAGTACTCGTACTCATACTCATACTCACACTCATACGCGCACTTGGCACTCGCTCATTGTAAATGAAATTAATGTAAAATTATGTGCCACGTAAACTAATTTTTATGCGAAGGCAAAGGGTCAAGGAAGAGTCAGGAGAAGTGGTCTGTGAAGAGTCTGTAAGAGGGGTATGCTTGGAATCTACCCAGGCGCCGGCAAACGGTCCAGGAGAAGGGATCTCCGAGAGGTCTACGATTTACGAGCACAGCGCACACTTGGCCGCAATCCTTTCATAGCATTTGGAGAGCGTTTTATTGCGCCACGGCTGCCACTTAGAAGAAGCAGAGAAAAAAAAGAAAAGAAAGCACAAAAAAAGCGACCGCGACGCGCATTAAAATGTTGCCAGGCGATGCCCCAAAACTCAAACCCAAAACTCGGACTCGCTACGCAGTTGTTGTTAAAGTTGAAATTTATATTAGGCCAACAAAGTCGCCAAGCACACGCTAGAAAAGCAATGAGTGAGGGAATGTGGGGATATGAGGATGAGGAGATGAGGAGAGGCTGATGCTGGGTATGTCGTTGAGGACAACGCCGATGGCGCCTGCTCTCAAGTGCTCATAAATTCACGAAAATTTCACAGCCGACGTAACCAACAAAATAAAAAAGCTGAACCCTTCAAGGAGTAACTCTATGGGGTAAGGAGAGGGTTAAGGAGGCAAAGCTGGCGTCAGCTGTTGCAGCTGGCACACTCGACTTTGGTTTGGCCAAAACATAAATTGTTAAAGAATTGCCACTTTACAGTCGTAAGGACCACATAAGCCGAACGGAACGACGGACAGACTTATAACTGAAAAAACCCGAAGGGTTACCATCTCAGTCTCTGCGCGAAACTGTTTTGAAACCAGGAACAACAAATTCTATATAGTTACCTGAATGCATTTCAATTCATGTACTGTTCAGTTGATTAGTTTTCTTAGGTATATATATTCTTGATTCTTCATGTCTTAATCTCAAAACCTGCAATTCTTTAACTATATTTTCCCTAAACTTTTCTATACTTTTTGCCTTTAGCCTGCATTGAAAAGGCAAATGCAATTTTCGTTTATCTTTTTTCAATGCGAGCTGCTTGCTTATTCCGCTTAACCCTGCGCCATCGTCTTTCTGTGTGACACCGCAACTGACATGTGTGTGGACAGTGTCCTGCCATTATCTGTGTCCCTTGGTTGCTATACCTTCTCCCTACTCCATCGGCTGGCTGTGAAGTGGCGTGATTTATAAGCGTTTTGTCGGCGATAATAAACAGAGCGCATGAGAAGAAGGCGAACGAACATGCCCATTGGGTTGGAGGAGAGGTCTGTGTAACACATGCAAAATAGTTTGGCATCTGTGCCACAGATCCCTTTGTCCTGCTCTTACTGCTCGGCTGCTCCTTGTTCTTGTTTTCGTTTCAATTTTCTTTGTTCGTTTTGCGGTTTTTCGGGGCAATTTTTTACATACATCCGTTGACAATAAAAATGGCAATAGACGAGCGACAAGCGACGAGAGGCCAGTTGCAAGCGACCTAACCGCACGTTGGTCTCTTTCTCTCTGCCTATGTCTCCTTGAATCACTTCCTTCCCTTCTCTCCACATATCATTAATTTTGCAGGGAAATTTTTGCTTTGGCAGTAAGAACAGATCAACGGAACAGACCGACGAAATAAATAAGGTTGGCAAACAACTTTGTTGTCCATTGGCAGCGTTCTCCCTCTCATTCTCTTACTCTCTCGTTCACTCACCATCTCTCTTTGTAGCTGCGGTTTCTTGCCCATTCTCGGAGGCTGCATTCATTCTATTGCGGCTTTTCTGGCATCAGCTCAGAACTCTGCTTTCAGCTCCAAGTACAAGCATCAGCTCCAGCTACGTCTTCTACTTACGTCCGCTCGTCTAACACGTTCGACATTTTGTCGGTCACACGCTGCGTTGAGTTTTGCCAAATTGAAATTGTTTTCCGCAAAACAACAACAACAACGGGGCGTATCATCTGAGATGTTTCTTGCCAAACTACGTGCTCCTCTCTATGTCTATGTGAGAATATGAGTGTGTGTGATACGTAAGACGAAATCACTCTGTATCCAAAAGAGAACCGAGAAGAGAGACTTAAGTACATTGTGTTGTCGCCAGCAAAAGACTAGACAATATAATTTAATACTGCGTTCTGCAAGAAATTCTCTCTATATCTGCTCTGTTTTCGATACCCTGCAATATCAGAATAAAACTTAAAGTAGATCCAAGACTTTCAACAAAATTTATTTTAACTATCAGTATCTACAAACTAGTTATTGGCACTGCCGAGGTAGTTTATTTATAAGATATTTAGCAGTTGAGCAATTGACTTATGTTACATACTCGTAAATATTTTCAATTCACAAAAATAATACTTGAATTATACGTTAAAAAAATAAAAAAAAAAAAAACGAACATTTATTTCAGTTATTGTTTATATATGTTGAGACGAAAATGAGTGGACGTTCAACACTTGAGGATACGAAGAGGAAATCTTCCCTGAATGAGCCCAACAATGATACAGTCAAATATAGTGCGGGAAGCTCATCCGCTAGACAGAGTCAACAATCGCATCGGCAATCTTCGAACGTTTCTTTCTATACTGGTGACTGCTGTTGCATTGCTCGAGACTGTAAGCCATTATACCATTAGGTGAACTGATTTCTTAAACTCACTAACTATTTATTCCCCTTTCTCTATGATAGACTTTAAGGACTATGCCAACTTGGTGGACACACTGCATATTTTACCCCGTATGATGATACAACAGAAAAGTTTTCGCCGCAATACAAATTACGGCTTAACTTTGACTATACGTAACAATGCACTGGTATTGCAAATCATTCGTTTTTTTTTCATACTAATCATCCAAATCTTCTTATATATTATTTAAGTATCCGCGTCGTATCAAAATTAGCACTGACAGTCCCATTGATACGGCAATTTCGATAGCTGAACCTGATTCTCATCGATTCCTTGAAACCGATAAGGTAATGATAGTCAAGATCAACATATACAGCAAAACATTAAACAATATTAATCGACGTCGTCACATATTCATTGAATCCTTTCACCCCAACATTATTTTCCAAGTGCCGATAATTGGTAAGACGAAGAAACCTCCCAACATTACCGGCCATATCTAGCTTATAATAAACAATCCTGCTACAGTTGCCGAAAATACATCAACAGCCTCCCTCTGTGAACAAATTGATTTCCCCAGAAGTGTGCCTGACAATCCATCATACTTCGAAATGCTTATATATAATCCCGGTACAGAAACTTTGCATGTAAAGTTCCGAAGGTAACGTACCACAATAGTAGTTACAGCTAACCAATAACCTGTCACTCTATTTTCTTGCATTGCAATTTTGCAGTAGTTTTAATGCACTCACGATAAGCACATTGAATAACGATGTTGTATTATCGAAAGACTATTTGAAGGTTATGTTGACATATAAACCGCTAAGGCTGCAGGAGTGTAAAGGTTTCTTCAATGTCAAGTTCGGAACAAGTGCGTAGCTGTGTTTAGTTTTGTTGACTCAACATTGATATCTCATATAATCAATCTATCTTATTTTCAGATCCTCCCAAAACTATCTTATTTTCGTATATACCTAAATCGATGGGGGCATACATCAGTCGGGGATTCATATCCTTTGGTCGCGCCAAGTTCACGGACAATATGCAACGTTCCCTTCATGTATGTAACGAAAGTACACATCCGATCTATATCAAGACGAGCTTCTTTTCCACTTATACTACTGAGCCATCAATCTCCACTGTCGAAACGAATATACAACCAGAACAGTTATCAAATAAATTATTCGAAGAGGCGATCAGCATGCATAGTATTCTCATGTATGACTTTGATGAGGACAAGAGAAGCCAACAACTTTCCCTTGACGAATCTTCTGCCAAGCACTTTGAATTGGAAGTACCTGACTCTGTCGAAGCCAATGAAGGTCTTGAGATTTTACTTTATTTTCGTCCACACTACAATCTCGAGGAGCCCTTTTCTGATTTGGCAGAGCCGCCTTACAAGCAACGGACGAAGATCAATTTCTGTATTAGTGACTCTTACGAATGCGCGGAATCACATTACATTGTCGTTGAGGGAGAAATCGATGGTGTTGAGGTAGAGGTTTATCCAAAGTTAATCGATTTCAGGAAGATCTATTTGGGCGAGGAACATTGCGCTTTTATTAAGATCTTGAATGTGGATGGTCGGTAAGTCACCAGCTGTTTTCGTGCCTCGATAACATTTCTGTCAATCTTTCAGCGGTGCCGACTAAGGTCAAGTTTAAAGACAGTCTGGATAAGGATACGTGTGGCTTGCGTGTTACACCCACTGAAGGATTCACATTGAAACCTTGCGAGCGTGGTATATTTCATCTGTCGTTCTTTACCTTTATTCCCAACAATTTTGCAATCACGTTACGCTTCAAGGTTGAAAACGGCACAATCTATAACGTCTGGATAAAGTAAATACTTGGAAAATGTTTTAAAATTTGTCAAAAGTAATCACACGTGTTCACATTCCAGAGGCGTGGGACAAAGTGTTCAGTTACGTACGTTTCCGCATCTTGTGGAATTCGGCAGCATTCCTTTTGCTGTACCACAGAAACGTTTTATGCTGCTCATGAATCCTTTGGCTGTGCCTATCACCTTGCAAGTGAATTGCGTCGAGGATGGTGAAGAACAGCCGTTATTGTTGAATATACGCGAAGCGGATAAAATTCTACCTATAACCATAAAGGATCCAATCAAAGAATTACAAAAAGCTAACGATGATTTTCTTACCCCACCAGTGAACGAAACTCTTACGAACATTGAGATAGCGTCCGTGGAATCTGAAGTTCTATCCGTAAAGTCATACTCGGTAAACAGTTCGGTCTATAGCTTGGATTTCGAAGAAGAAGTTATGGGTAAAATACAATTAAATATAAACTAATGTATTTCTGGGAATTACTTATAGTTTTTAACTTCTAGAACCTATCCCTGGCATGGCTTTGCAGCTGCTGAAGAATCTTAAGAAACAGAAGATTTTCGATAAGTCCGAGACAGATAAACGCGTCATCCAGGAGGCCCTTCAAGGTCTTCTCACTACAGATTATTTTAATGTTTTTAACAAACACAATAATTTCATTTTCATGGACTGGAATTCGATACCAAGCGATCCCAAGGAAGTCTACTGTGACAATGAAATCATCTATTTGCGACCTAATACGGGAAGGAGTATAACCATCGTGCTAATCCCTAATCGAACTGGATATTTTAATCGTTCATTAACCGTTCGCATCTGTCCAGCCATTCCTCATGGGGGCAACGATATTTCGTCCGATGATGAAAAATTGAAGGCTCTGATCAAATCTGAATTCCTATGCTCGAAACTGTGGTTCGAATACAATTGCTGTACACCAGAGATCGAATGGGTTAATTATGTTGATCTAACCGATCGACATATCTATGCAGGAGAAGAATATGATTTCGATATACAATTTAACAATACATCCAATGTCGGAGGCTTTATACATTTTGATGTTATTGTAAGTAAAAATCGCTTCCAATCGTTAGTTGATTTAGTAGTTAACATTGCTCTTCGTTCACAGCCAAATGAGATGTGCTTTCGCGATGGTGTTTGGAAATTTTATATCGGTATTAAATCTCATATAGTTGCGCAGTGTTGCATTACCTTTCGTGTGCTGGGTAAAAATAAATTGTCGGGCTTATTGAAAATAGTTGGTGATCCACATCCCTATCCTTTTCATTTGTTTGGCAATGTGTTACCCACCGAAATATGTATAACACCCAACGCTGTACGACGGCGTATACATGTCTTTCAAGAGGATCGAGTTTACCTCTACATAGATAATGTATCACCGACAAATACAAAGCTTCGAATGAAATTAGTAAGTTCTTCAACAGCATCCGATTATCTATTATCTATTTCCCAATAATACTCTGCATTTTTCTTTAGAAAGATATACGGTTTCAGCGTTTGACAACACGAGGAGGCATGTTGGCACCCACCGGACAGAGCATGTACACAACATTGGTATCACTATATACGGATCCAGATTTATATCAGAATACACTCTATATAGATCTACAGTTTGATAATATTATGGAGGTGCCTATTCGTTTTCTAGTTGAAGGGGTTCCACTTTACTTTACGCCCAACATCAAAGAAGGCTTTGATGCCGGTTTAGTTTTCACCGATCTCTTAGAAGACTTCCAGGCTGGTCTTTTCCGACATAAATACACGGTGAAGGCGACGAATAAAGGTCTACGCATATATCGCATATCGATTACACGTGTGAAAACCTATAATCCAGCAACAAAACTAACCGCCTGCACGAATGCACCACTGACTGCACGTTTCGATATAGTTCCCAAAGTAATGGAACTTTCCCCCCAGTCAGAGGATTACCTTGAAATAATGGTCAGTGGTTACGAGGAAGGAGAATTTTATTGTGACTTTCTGATGGACATCTCGGATAACGTACATCCACAGCGAAAGCAAGTCCTTAAAATTACTGTAAAGGCGACCTTTGTCGAATGCAATTTAACTTGGGATCGCAAACAATTGACCTTCAGCTATAAGCCAAGTTGTCCGCTTAAGGAACGCGGTCATATCGAGATTGCCGAGTTAATTAGTCTGAATAATATTGATATTGATGAAGTAACACTTGATGCGGTTGGTCCTTTTCGTATCAAGGGATCTTATGAAGAGTCTTTCGAGAAGCAAATCACCGTGCGTATGGCAAAGTTAGAACACAGAGAAATTTACGTACTACTGAATAAGGCTTTAGTTAAGAAATTGTTTTGTCGGCAAGTTAATGGACGCATCAATGTATTTGCTGTTGGTAAACTCCAAAAGTTTCTGATTCTACGTCTTTTAGTGCAAGTGCCCGAAATGCATATTGTGCAACCAGATCTTGTGCTTTTCGATCGAGGACAAAAGTTCGATCATGCGATTGAGATTATTAATCACGGCTGCAGCTTAGCGAACTTCAAATGGAAACGTTTAGACGTCATTGAACAATACATAGGCGAAGAAGACGATCCAAGGGATCAGGTAGAAGATTTACTGTCTGAGATCTTACGCATGCTGGAATATAATTTCACATGCGATGAGCAACCCAATATGACATTGCGTTACCAGGAATGTCGCTGTCAGTTCAGAAGACAAACCGAAGAGGGATCTCTTGTACTTGACATAATCGATGAGATTATCAACGAACTTGATCTATCGCACTGTCGCTATTTGATACACATGGATGAAATAGAGGAATTAAATCTGGACGACAGTGACGCTGTCAGTTCATCCAGTTTCGTGCGACACACTATCGATGAGATACTTGAAAAGCTTAAATTGGAATCCAGCCAAGATCTATCGACAGTTTCTTCAGAATATTGTTTCTCAGAACGTTACATGTACTTCTACGAGAAGTCTGGTCTTTTAGAGAAAATGCAGCACAAGGCCTGCACTATGCATGTTCCACACATACGTCGATCACACCTGTTGAAGACTGTCTTCCAACTCGACGTTGTCGGTGGAAACAGTCAATTATTGAACGTCACGCTTGTCAATTTGCCACAAAAGATTAAATTCCATAAAGATAATATCTATCTAAATATAAAGCCCTGGTACGAAACCTTTAAAACTACAGTACGCATCACAAATGTTACCAAATATCATCTGCATATTACGGTGGTGCCTATGAAACAAGAGAAGAAAGAGGACCATTTGACTCAAGGCTATGCCCAAATCATGCAAGATGATGCTTTATTACTCGAGCCCCTTGGCACAGAAAAGATAAAATTGAGTGGAATTCTGGGATTTACGGAGAATTTTATACGCGAATACGGTTTGCTGATCAACGACAGCTCCAGCGCTTACTTTCGGCTTCGTGGACAAGGGATTCTACCCTTCTTGAACGTTAGTGCACCAG
This sequence comes from Zaprionus obscuricornis, assembly GCA_037044475.1. Taxonomy (NCBI): domain Eukaryota; kingdom Metazoa; phylum Arthropoda; class Insecta; order Diptera; family Drosophilidae; genus Zaprionus; species Zaprionus obscuricornis. The sequence continues at coordinate 487,677 of JBAMBR010003173.1, read as the reverse complement.
ACCTACCAAAAGTAGAGCAGAGTGAGATAGAGATTATTGAGGAATATTTATTCATGGGTATTATATACAATTATGAACTATTCAAACACATCACCGAAAAAGACTCGGATGTTCCTGGCCCAATCGAAGAGGAATACCCGCTGGAGACTACCATAAGCAGCGACTACTCTGTTCTGTCCGACAGTGAAGCGGAAATGTCCAGTGATCGCGAACGACAACATGAATATGAATTCTATCGAATGATGAAAACATATGTGTTGGTCAACAACAATCAGGAATTACCCAATGCCATTGTACTTAACCAGATGTTAATCACAGAACGATATCTGCATCGGCTGGCGACCAAGCCTGAACTCAATGCCATACACAGGAAGGTTTATCAGAGCTATGTGAATCTTCACTGTACATCCAATTACAATTCCTGCAATGTTAGGCAGTTTACGGTGCAACCATTGCCTTGTGAACATCAAGCCTATGTCCTAGATCTGGGCATGCTCATGCTTGACACACTCCGAAGGTTCGAGTTGCATTTGCATTTCTTTGGACCCGGCAAACTGATTGCTTGTGCACGATCTGCTGTGCGTATTCCAGGACTTTACGTCGACTTTTCGGTTATAAATCAGTAAGAGATTTTAAATTCCAATTTCTATAATGAAATTTTTTATATTCCTTTTTTGTTTTACAGTCGTGATAAGAATTTCACTTATTGGGCAGAGAGATGCAATGAGCCAGAGTTCTTTAACAAGGGATATCGGAATATGTGGGAACGTTTGCTCGATATAGATTGTGATCCGCGTCTTAAGCATGCACATTCCTTTGACTTGGACAAACATTTAAGTCACAAACGAGATATAACCGATAAAGATCGACGCCAGATTGAAGAGTATTATAATAGCTTAAATACCTCGGTCTATCCCGATCACAAGCATCACTTCATGTTGGCAAAAGTTTTTACGGCATATCATTCAAATTTCTCTGGCGTGGAAATGCGTCTTGTTGGACTCTTCAAGCCCGAGTCGAAGTATTACGAGCGAGACCAGCGTATTGTCGACTATATATACATCGATGTAAGCGACATGTAGCTCTATTATTGTATCTTTAAATATTTCATATGGTGCTTTCTTTTGTTCTAGCTACATATGGGACCAACCTTGCCAATTCTGCTCCGAGGATACATCGCTCATTAATTTAATTTATTTTTATTTTTATTACTTTGTTTTTTATTCAATTTCATTTCATTTATTTAAATTGATGTGTAAGAATATAAGAAATACGCACGCGTTCGATATTGCTGACTGGCTCTATAACAAAACTCATTAAAATATTTTTTACTGTTTATTTTATTTGAAAAGTTTGTTGTAATTCTTATAATTATGAAACATTTATAAATTTATATCAATAATAATAAATATTACCTTTAAAATTGTTAACGGAACATTGATTAATCGATATTTAAATACAACCGCACGATCTAAGCTTTCAAAGCTTTCGCTCACTTTTCAACAATTAAGCTTTTTTCTGTTCTCTCTCTCTCTCTCTGCGGAATGCAGCTTATCTTACGCATACACAGTACCCAATAACGATTGCGCTCCCTCTCATTCTTCCATAAACACATTATATTATAGAACTCAGCTTCATTCCTAAGTATTTTTCCATTCTCTTGCTGCCTTACTGATTTTTCTGCGTGCCTGGTAATTCATTAGTGACTATGGAGGATTGTAATAGCGTTTTAAGTTTCCATATATTTTTAATATTAATATAAAATTTAATTTTTTAATCGATAATAATAAAATTTGTAGTCGAAATCTAAATCTACAAGTGTAATTGAGACTAAATTTTTCAGCGCAGCACTAGACACTCAGAAAATCATAGAAAGTAGAAAATGCATTAAATAAAAAAAAAATCAAGAACTTATCAGCCGCACTTCTTCCAGAGTAGTTGGTTTTATATAAAATAGAGCAGGCGAACATAAACGTATAGAACACCGATGAGATCAATAAAGCCATCATCCAATCAGACTTGAGGAACACGTTAAACTTTTAAGTTTAGCAAAAAGTTTGTTTTGAAGCACCACGCAAACACAAAAAGTTGAATAATAATAAAGTTAATAACAAAATCGAGAGAGAGAGAGAGAGATAGTCGCAGCTGTTTGTCCCAAAGTTAAACAAAAGTTTGCTGCGCAGTACCAGGCGAGAAGAAGTGACTAGAAGCTACAAAACTACATTCAATGTCAAAGCCACGGAATGAGAGAGAGAGCGAGAAAAAGAGACTAATTAAATGTAATTATCAGCAACATTTGTTAATGTCCCAAACTGCTGTAACGAATTATCAAAAGAGCAAAGTAGGCTAGATCATAACATGAGACGGAGAAGAAGTAAAGAGAATGAAGTTCTAGACTATGCATTTTTATATTTTGCATGATATATTTTGCTTTTCTTACAAAATTAAATGAAATTAAATTTATAACTTAAACTAAAATTATGTTTTCTATAGCATGTTATATTTCTCGCATTATATTTTTTCTTGGCATTTTAAATATTTGTAAAAATTGATAAGGACATCGAATAAAATGAAATTTCATTATCTAAATTAAATAAAAATAAATTGATTCCATGCGTTTTTCTGTGTATATGAGAAATTTCATTAATTCTTTTTAGTTAACGATGTGCGATTAATCAATTTTATGAAATATTTGTTTACATATGTATAAAGGAGAGTTCCGTCAGCAATACATGTTAAGTTGTCGGAAAAAGTAATGGAAAATTAATAAAACACAAAACGAACTAGTCACTGGCAAGCCCGCCGCCTTTACCCAGCCCAATATATTGAAGTCGTCGGGATAAAACTCAAACTCTTCCGTCGGCAGTTCACCACAGTTCGTTATGACCACTGGATCGAGGGGGAAGTCGTCAGTATCGGTTTTCACCTGAGAAAGAAATAATATTGTATTAACTTTTATATTTTTTATATTATTGTAATTTTATAACTAATAAATATATTTCGATTTCTTAATTGAACTTTACTCACAAGCGATATTTTAATATACTCGCACTCGCGAGCACAATCAAAGCTTTCAGAGCTTTCGCTCACTTTTAAATGTCAATCACTCTCTCCCACGTCTCTGCTTGCCTTTCCCTCTTTCTCTCTCTCTCTATCATATACGCAGCTTGCAGAATGATGCTTGCACATTTTTTGGCACCTATTGAACTCAACTTCATTTATAATCACTCTCCGCTCATCTTCCATTACTTTATTTAGTTCATTCGCCTGCTGTGCTCTTGTGAAAAACACACTACTGTACTTTGGGACAAACTGAAAGAAGTGCAGGCGATAATCACCTTCTCTCTCTCTTCATCGCTTTTAGCTTTCAGCTGATGACTTCTTTGTTCTCACCGATAGTAATCTACACACACACACATTTATGTTCGCCTACTCCATTCTCTTGAAAATGTACTATGGTAATTTGGGACAGAGTGAAAGAAGTACTACTTTTCTGTTTCTGTTTGCCTGGTACTTCAAATTGTGCTATAGGCAAAATCTTCAGTACGATCACTTACATCTTCGATGGCATAAATCGTATCCATTCCCTCCAAGACCTTGCCGAACACCGTATGCTTGCCGTCTAACCATTTGGCTCCGACTGTGGTCACATAGAATTGACAGCCATTTGTATGGGGACCCCGATTAGCCATGCCCAGGTAACCGGGTCGATTGTGCTCTACAGTGAGTGCTTGCTGTTCATCTTCAAAGTAGTTCCCATAGATCGATATTGAACCAGTGCCATCTCCATTGATTATGTCGCCGCCTTGCACCAGGAAACGATCCACAATCCGATGAAATTTTGATCCAACGTAACTGCTGCCATTGATGCCACGCAAGCAAATGTGACGAAAGTTAGCTACAGCTTTGGGTGCCAATTTACCAAATAGACCAAATGTGACACGACCCAGTAATTGTTTCTTTTGCTTCACATCCATATAGATGCGCGAAGTAACTGTAAAGCTGAGGCCATGTCCGACAGCTGCCAGCAACGAGGTAAGCAACAAAAGCGCAACGAACTTCATCGTTGATTTAGTCAAAGACAACTGAATTAAGGTAATGTGGAACATGCCACCTTGTGGCAGAGGAAGACCTACAACTACGACTAGTTACCATTCCCCACCCATATACCCTAAGCTCTATATTCTACTTAGATTTACATGTACAAACATAGATATTTTGGTATTAACATATATATATATATATATTTTCATTGATTTTTGCTTAATTCTTTAAGTTCAAATTTACATTTATTTTTTTTTTGTTGTTGTTTTTTTTTCTTTTTGCTGTTTTTCAATATTCAATCGTTGTACTTTATCCTTAAGTTTAAATACAAAACTTATAAAATATATAAAAGAAAAACAATTATTTTCATTGCGACTGCCAAATTTGATGATATTAACTACAAGGCTTACAGACAGAAACACAATGTCAGTTTGAGTCTTCTATAGATACAGCTTAAGAATATATATGTATATGTATGTATATAATATATGTAATTAATCTAGTCTGCGTTACAAAGTGCTGACCAATATGAATATACCCGTGCAAGGGTATGTTTAAAGCTAATATTACATAATGTTTCATACTCTTATGACTTGGTCTTTATTGTTATTTATAGTTATAAATAATCTAATATTTGGACTTAAACTTAACTTAAGTTTTAAGTTTTTATACATATTATTTTAAGTATGAATTATGATGAAATTCTCATTGAGCTTCTTCTTAGTATGATTAGATTATAGGCAGGCAGGCAGCTTAAATAATAACAGATAATATTATACATAACACTAAATACACTAAATACTATATAGTATATGCATATGTACTATATATAGCCTATATATCCGATATATACAGTTACCTATTGTTCTAAGGCGCCTTCATGTGTCGCCTTCTACGTCTACAGTCTTCATTGGCTTGCTTTATCGCAGAGTTTCATATGGGGCAGGTAAGGTGTGTGTGTGTGTGTGTGCGTTTGTTGAGAGGTGACATGAATGATAATTGATGTGAAGAATTGTGAAGTGTCGGTAGCACATTGAGATCTATACGTTCGAATCTTCCTCAGAAGATTCGGATAAGTCCTACAAGCGCTTTTTCTGGGGATGTATATACTTGCACGATTTGCCCATATGGCAATGGCCGCGCATGAATTGTTTGCAGATGCCGGTTCCACCGCCACCAATGCCTCCACCTCCACCACCACCACCTCGATTGGTTCCAGTTCCCGCTGAACGCCAATTGCCATCCTGAAAATTGTTACCCCCACTTCGCCAATTTCCGCCACCAGCGTTGTTCTTGTTGCGATTGTTGTGCCTTAGGCCGCCATTTGGCATTGGTCCATTGGGCATTGAACCGTTCATCATTGGTGGCCCGTTGGGTCCGGGTCCATTCATCATCATGGGTGGAAAGTTCATATTATTGAAACCGGGCGGAGCTCCAAATGGAACTGGGCTGCCAAATTGATTGCCCATGAAATTCGGCGGCATATCCATGCCGGGCGGCATTGGACCAGGTCCTGGTCCGCCAGGTCCCACTGACATTGGTCCTGGCCCATTCATGGCATTCATCATGGGACTGCTGGAAATTTGATTCTGCCAAATAGGCGGGGGCCCCGTCATCTGCGGCAACTGGGGATTTGCATTAGGCATAAAGTTGTTGCCAAATGGTTGAAAAGGATTTGGATTCATCATGTTGGAATTCATGCCTGGCATCACAGCAGGATTAGCATTTGGCTCATTGAATGCTCCGCCGACACTTTCATTGCCTGCCGTACCGTAACCCTTTGGCTCCGGCCAAGGCAACGAACTGTAATCATTGACTGCATCGGGATTGCCAGTAAGATCATCAATAGGAATAATGGGAATGTCATGTGAGAAGTGTGGTTCTAGTTCCGCCTCTGCAGGACTGTCCGGTATCATATCCGGCGAGAAGTAGAGTGCACGTAATGTAGTCGCCTCACGTTCCGCTTGTACGACTCGCTGCTTGGACAAATTGCCATTGGGATGATCGGGAACATTGGCCACCTCGATCAGCGGCCGCCATTCCATCTGTGGTTCCATATTGTCATCAAATCCACGACGCGCTATATTCAAAGCGTCACGTTCACTGTAGCGTTCCATGTTCTTCATTTCAAGGAAACTTTGCTTGGTGACGTTCACTCGTTCCGAACGATCGACCTCAAAGTAACGAATCTGAGTTAATTTATCCTCCGGCTGCCATGTTAACTTCTTCTTGGGACCCTTGCGTCGATGCAACATCAATACACCGGGTGGTCCATTGGGTCCACACCCGGGTCCCGGTTTCTTGGGCTCCTCCGGTTCATCGTCCAGCTCCGCTTCTGGACTCTCGCTGCCCCCAGCTGCCTTTTCTTTTTGTACCTTTTGTTCAATGTCTTCCTTGACCTTTTTCAATGGAATATCATCATCATCGAGTTCCGCATCTTTGCTAGACGGTGATCCTATACGACTCTCATCATTCTCCTTAGTACTATCATCGGACTTATCCTCCGATCCCTTTGACTCATCTAATGTATCTTGATAGAACTTCAATGGCGCCAACGGAGCATCCTTCTCAGTAGGTGAAGCTGCCAATGCATTAAGCTTCTTGCGCTTTACGACTTTCTTAGGCTCAATGGAAGCAGCCAACGCATCCGAAAACAAATTTGTTTCCACCAATGTTTGTACTGTAAAAAAGAAATGAGTAAAAATTAATTACGATTTGATATAGAAATTAGTTTTTTTTTAACAGATCTATATACGTATACTTCGGCCATTTTGATTTATTTGCTGTTGTTGTTGTTGTGGTAAAAAAAATCGAAAAAAGTAAATCTTCAAAAAATGTGACGCGAAAATTCTCGAAGCGCTCCCAATGCGCAAATAGCACATGAATCACACGTAGAGATAGAGCATTCATAGGCTCAATGTACTTCCCCATATATCTAAATAATTACGCATTGCTTCCAGTCAACGCTCACGCTGCGATACGGGCGGAGGCGTGGCACGCCTTCAATTCTTAAGCGTCGACATTTGTAGACAGACGCATATGAAACAGACCCAAATTGAGGCCAAACTGATAACAGATTATAACTATATAAATCCCATTCCAATACATATATCTATATATATGTATATATATATACATACATATATAGATTCTTGTTCCGCCAGGGAAAATTGTCGACATATATATATTTGTTTTTTTTTTCTCTTTTTTTATTTTCAATAGAAAAAATTGCATTTTTCTAGAGTTAAGTCTCGTATTTATTTTGAATTCAATTTTCAAGTTTAGTTATCAAGAAGTGTATCAAAAGTTATCAAGAGTTATCATTATAGGTATGGTTATATAGTAGGGTTAGGTTAGTAAGCCGAATTCTCTACATACCTTATAAGCTAATTAAAGTGTATTTCGCATTTCGTTCTTTTTTTTTCGTATAAATATATAAATAATTTTTTTTTTTAATTTTACGATTTTTTTTCGGGTTTTAATACTTAACACGAAAGTCGACAAGTCCAGACTTTCACTGACGCGCATGCGCAATATACAATCCGGCCACATCCGTCTCTGGAGACTTCACCGCATCGCACTTGCCGCTCTTGTCAGCTCAAAGAGTCGAGATCCAAGATCCAACAGAGTTCGAAAACTAATGCAGTCTTTCTCTATGTATATATATAATCATATATATATATATATATAATATAATCTTATCAGTCTTATCAAAGGTTTCCCTCGGCCCATAACACTTCCCAAAGAGAATCATAATCAGTTGCTAACCAAACCAATAATGAAATGTGTTGTGTTCTTGTTCTTTTTTTTCAAGTCTCATTCTGTGATTTTGCATTATGAACGACAAATTAAATTTGAATCGATCTTAAAGATCATTTTAAAACTCATTGTACCCAAGGCAGCAAAACAAACAATCAATAATCAATAAATCAATCAAAAAATCGATTAAAAAAAAATAAAAAAAATTACACAAATTGTTTCTCCACCATCAACAACAACAAAAGTAAACAAAAAAGCCGCGTAATAAATCCTTGTACCTGTAAAGAAATAATAAGGAGATGCTTCGATTAGTTTGGTATTCCGAAAGTTTTTGCTTACTTTTTTTGGGTGCTATTAGCTTGACAGATCCAGGGCGTTCCACATGTCCGCTCACATTGTTTATATCAATCTTGGGCTTCTTTTCAAGGGGGGAACCGCTATCACGCGGTGGAGGCGATTGCCTCTTCAAGGAGAGCGTCGACAACGTTGACGAGGTAGACGGCACAGCGACTGGCTTTTTGAGACCTTTACGAGATGGTGGAGGTGGCGCCTCCTCAGTCAGACCATGGGAACGAAATTTCGATTGATACGTCTTGACCGTAGCTGTTTTATCCGTATCTCTGCGTATTTCAATGGATATCGATGCTTTTCTCGATTGTATCGGAATCGATTTGGGTTTTGATTGACTACCATCGCTATCCCCGCCATCCTTCTTTTTGTCTCCCGATAATGCCCCTGATGTGGGAGGCGGCATCAATTTATTGTCCTTTTCAGGCTCCTTTTTTAATGACTTTGTATCTTTATCCTTATCGCGACTGCGATCTTTCGATGAGCTAAGGGAAGAGGACGACGATGACGAAGAGGAAGATTTTGATGACTTGTGTTTAGACGATGATGAGGATGAGGATGTCGAACTAAGCCCATCCCTGCGATCCTTATCTTTGTTTGAAGAGCTTGAACTGGAACGTGCCTTATCCTTATCGCGATGTTTGTCGCTTGAACTACGATGCGACGACGACGAGGAAGATGAACTCTTCGAAGAGCTCTTCGACGAGGACGATGATGATGTAGAAGATTTATGGCTAGATGAAGACGACCTGTGGCTACCACTGCTCGAAGACGACTTTCTATCCTTATCGCGATCTTTATCAGATCTCTTTATCTTATCGCGTGGACTTTTGTGTTTCTTATCTGCATCATCATTATCATCGTCCCCAGCCTTTGACTCCCTTGCCGTCGTGCTACTATCATCTAACATAGATTTCTCTTTTTCAGAACTGTCTAAGGGATTTGCCCCCGATTCAGTTGCTGGTAAGGAACTATCATCATTATTATATAGACTAACTGCAGCAGTTGCTGCTGCACTTTTGTCAACTGTTTTGATTGTTATAACTAGATTGTTGGGTTTGCGCTCGGCCGAGGTAATTGTGTAGTTTTGTGTGTAGGATCCGCCACTGCCGCTCCCACTGCCACTGCCGGCGCCGCTGTCTGCGCTATCTGAAGAGCTGTTTTCTATATTCGATACAGAGTCTGCGGCCGACGTCTCTTCCGTCTTTGACTCTGCTGTCCCACCAGACGTAAGGGAAGCGGCGGCATTGCTTGTGACAATAACACAGCTTGGATTTTCCGTAACAATCTTCAGCCATTGTTCAACGAGACGCTTAGCAAGTATACGAACACCTATGAGGCAAAATAGAGGCAAATGAGATTAGTTTTATTTAGGATTCAGGTTCAACTTAAATTTACTTACCTTCATTGCCGCCATCCTTGCAAAGTCCCTTAACCAGAATGGGAGCAGAGTTGATCTTCAATCTATTGACGTCAACAGGCGAGAGGAGCAAAAGTTCTAATATCTCCTGAACCAGTGGCCAGTTCATGGTACGTATAGCATCGCTTAACCAAGTGCAAACCAATCCCCAACCACCAACGGTCATGAAATCACCCAAAAGTTCAGTTTTCGTTGATTTAAGTATCTGAACGTAGACGCACTTTGAGACTAATTTCTTCGAGTATTTCGTCATCAACCTAAAAAAAAATTGATTATAAATATTGACGCTAGATGGCGCTGCTGTGTAATAAATATTTCGAACTTACCCCGCTATCCGCTTTACTTCTGTAGCGCTAAGAATGCCACCATTTGTATCTAAAAGTACCCGAAGGCACTTGAGTAACTGCAACGGCACAATTCGCGGCTGTAATAATAAGATGTTTAAATATTAAAAATTTCAATTTCTGAAAATACAAGATATACACGCACACACACACACACAACTCACCATATTTTATTTTTTATTTTATTGAATTGTACGGCAACGCCGCCAAATAACACATGTACACTATGGTCGTCTCTTTCGGACGCAGGCGTTGTAACAGGCCGTGCGTGTGTAACTAATTAAAATGCGAACACCACGAAGATTACGTAATGCACCAATTTTCAGGCCATCAAATTAAAATCTTTTGAGATTCAGTAAATCTAAAAGAGTAAAAAAGAACACTAAATATTTGTACACATACATACATAAAATACAATAATATTGCAACTACACTTTGCAACGACTCTATCTAAACGACGCAATAAAGAAAAATGCAGTTTCGCAAAACTTAATAGTCGCAAAAGCAATCTACTCCCCAAATGCTCTACAAATGTGTTTTACCGTTTATATATATTTATATTCAAAATTTATATGGACGACTCCCAATCTACTTTTCAGTTGGTTGTGACAAAAAAAACGTGTTTCGCGTGCCAGTTGTTATGAACTATAATATAATAAAATTAATCGACTAAAAAAAAATCGATACTCGAAATGAAAATGCAGCCCTAGTTGAAAGAACTAACAACTCGTTATTACATTTACGATATTCGAAGATTATTTCAAGAATATATTCTTTTTATTAAATTTACATTAGTTAACGAAACGCGTACGATTTATATTATATAAATTCCCAGAGTGTGTATAAAATTATATTTATGCTCTACGCAAATTTGACAGAGTTGGCAGCGCCACCCCCTAGCCACGTAGGCGTAGGGCGCGTCTATAACGCCATATTGATTTTTCACAAAAAAATTTCACACTAATACGCAATTTGTACAAAATTGTATATTTTAACAATACAATACCAAAAATGTTCCACTTTATATAAAACAAATAGCGTAAAATTAGATTAACTTTATGCAATTACTGCACTTCGACACGTCCACACCCCAGAGATGGCAGTGACTTAGCAATTTTCTGTAGACACTTCTTGCGTATTATATATTGATGGTAATTTTTTCTTTTTGTCCGTTTTTAATTACCAATATGAAGCCTTGCAGTAAATCAATTCAATCAAATTTCTCAGCTGCTGAACTTTATTTTTTTTTGGGTAAATTGATGGTAATAATTTGCTGCGTCTTAATTTAATACGAAAGTGAAAGTCCGAACCTGAACGAAAATAAAAATCGACCAAACTCACCCAAGAGCAACAATAGAATGAAAAATAGAGATGTAACACAACCATTTAAAAAAAAATCGAAACATCGATATGACTATGCCATCGACTATACCGTCTCTTATAATTATACAAGAGCACAATATCGAACGCAATATGGTCAGATTTAGAACATATCGATATTCTATGATTCGAATTTAAATTTATTTCCAATTTATTATAATTATTTATATAACATAACATTTGATGTTAAACATGATGCATGTGTTTATGTACGTATGTTCTTGTATGTGTGTTATGCATGCATGTACCTACGCTTGTATGTATGACATATGTATATATGTTATGTACTTGTTTTTTTTTTATACGTTATGAACGTTACATTTATTAAGTACAGTTTGTATGTGAAGTACGTTAGGCATGTTATATTCGTATGTTATGTATGTTTCATATGTTACGATTGTTGTCTGTAAACTACTTGTGGTTTTGGTTTCTCTGGTCCTTAAATGCCTTCCCATATGAAGTCAGTGGCAAACAAAGTATTGCAAACTTTAGCGGCAACATTACGGCGTGCAATTTTCTTAGATGTTCCGCATCCACTGAATTTCTGTTCGTCTACAACAATGCCAACATGCTGCACAACATTTGGAAATGTACCAACAGCACCATGATCCAGATATGAAATATTCGGACGCATCTATCAAATAAATAAATATCCTCAAACTCATGAAACTATGAAAATAAAAAATAAAGAATAAGAAATTATTACATAATTAAGGACTTGACATGGATGCATAGTATTCCAGTTGGTTGGCAGCTCTTTGCGCACCATTGGCAACTTGGTCGGCTCCTTTCCCTCAACTGTGCCACGAGTTGGCTTTATAGTAGGAACCGGACATCCCTCACTTTCCCAAGCAGCAAACAGTTTGTAAATAGCAAATGAGGCCAGGCTAAACATGGATAGATCATCTTCAATTTCATCTAAATATTTTTCAGTTTTATCATCAGCATCGGTGTCACACTGGGTATCCTCAGTATCGAAATTTTTTTCCATTTGCTTCTTTAGGGCTAAATTGCCAGTGAAATAATCACGCAAAGCTCTTTCGCATGCCATGTTCTTGGCGATCACCTTGGTTGACCCTTTTCCCTCGTACTGCTTAGAATTAACGGTAACGATGGCAGAAATAATACCATCCGATTCTCGCTCTACCGTAAAGCTACTGATAATAACCCCCTTCAATTCATTTAGAGCCATCATCGGATTTTTCGGAGTCATCCATTTGCGTAGCTGTCGATTTTGACGCAATTTCTTTTCGCGAATTCTCTCTACAATAAATTAAACAAATTATTAATAAATAAATTATAAAAAAATTAAGAAAAAATTCGTTATATTTACCCGACGACTTTTTGCGCCTCTGAAAGATTTTATTGAATTCAATTTTAGTACCTTTGTTCTCATCATCATTATCTGAACTCAAATCGTTCATATTACCGCCAGCAGTCTTATTCTCGACTCCTGCCTTAGCCATTTTACTGGCGCTCTTTTCAGCGCCCACAATTTCTTGTTTCTTCAAATCGTTATTCCACGAATTCGAATCGACCACAATATCGCCAGCATCTAGTTGCAGTTCATTCTTCATCTTTGAGAGCAAAGGATTTTCCAAACTTTGTTTTTTATCCATTTTTTAGCTTATGTTTCAGTTTTACGTTGAAATACGATTATTTCAAAGAGAACTTTTTCTCGATCTGATCTACAGAGTTTTTCATTGGAATGTGCTTTAAATTTAAAAATTCTGTCATAATGTAAAAAATTTGAATATATATATTTTGACAGAATATTCAAATTTGTATGCGACTTATCGGTGATATTGTTACAATATATCGATATTTTCACAACCTCATCGATTCATAGTTATAATATACCGATATTTCAAAAATACGGCCACATCTGCGACAGCTGTTCAAAACAAACGTGCACGTTTTACTATTGTGTTTGAAAAATTGCAAGAAAAATATATAAATTGTAAAGATATGAGCGACGTTGAAGACGATGAGCAAAAAACGCAGAGTACGGAGCCGGTGGACAATGCGTGGTCAATGAAAATACCAACATTCAAAGAAGGAGATAATCCTAATGGTCTCGTCGAAGAATCATCGTTTGCAACTCTCTTTCCCAAGTATCGTGAGAAATATCTGAGGGAAGTTTGGCCATTGGTTGAACAATGCCTGGCCGAGCACCATTTAAAGGCGGAACTGGATTTGGTTGAGGGTAGCATGGTAGTCAAGACTACCCGCAAGACATGGGATCCATATATCATAGTAAAATCACGTGATATGATTAAACTGATGGCACGAAGCGTCCCCTTTGAACAGGCACAACGCGTTCTTCAAGACGAAATTGGATGCGATATTATAAAAATCGGCAACTTGGTACACAAAAAGGAAAAATTCGTGAAGCGGCGTCAACGGTTAATTGGACCCAATGGTGCCACATTAAAGTCCATTGAGTTGCTAACTGATTGCTACGTTCTTGTCCAGGGTAACACTGTATCGGCTCTAGGACCTTACAAAGGGCTGCAACAAGTTCGTGACATTGTGTTGGAAACAATGAACAATGTGCATCCCATTTACAATATAAAAGCATTGATGATAAAGCGTGAACTGATGAACGATCCGAAATTGGCCAATGAGGATTGGTCACGCTTTCTGCCCAAGTTCAAGAGTAAAAATATTAGCAAACGTAAACAGCCCAAGGTTAAAAAGACCAAAAAGGAATATACACCATTCCCGCCTGCGCAGCCGGAGAGTAAAATTGATAAGCAGTTGGCATCCGGAGAATATTTCCTTAACAAGGAACAGAAGCAGGCGAAGAAACAACAGGAACGCACTGTTAAACAGGCCGAAGCTGCTAAAAAACAGGACGAGCGACGTAACAAGGACTTTGTGGCACCTGTTGAAGAGTCTGCTGTTGAAGTGAGTCGCAAGCGCAAAGCCGATGAGACAGCCAATAGCAAAGTCGACGTAAAAGCGTTGAAAGCGAAACTGTTGAAAGCAAATAAAAACCAAAACAAAAATTAAATTAAGTTATTTTATAAGTTAATAGAAAACATTTCATTCATAATAATAATAAAAGTAAAATGTAATATGATAAACACTGCAAACGTTTATTGTGTGTATGAAATTTATCCGACAATCTGGCAACGCTTACGTTTGTCCACTCTTACTATTTCTTCTGGGCGCTCTCAACATGACATGACAAATGCTTTGAGGCTTAGCTCTCGCTAACGAAGCTAGAACCAGCCGCTGAGTTGAGTTCAGTTCAGTTGAGTTGAGTTAGCCAAGTTAGTACCTTAGTTTTTGTCTGGCGTGACGTACTTAACAACGGCCACAGCACGGAAAACGTTCGCGTGCTTAATTACGGCTAAGTTTCGGCTATTTATTTCATATACGTATATTCATTTTTCAAAATATATTCTAATATATGTAATTAAAACAATACATGCACACATACATATGTATGTATGTATGTGTAAAAATAAAAATATAAATATTACTATAGCTTCGGATAAATAAAAGTGTAGAAGTGTAAAATTGAGAAGAGCGAAGAAAAGTGGAGAGACCGAAGAATAGAAGGAAGACGAGAACGAGAACGAGAATTCGAAAGCATAACAAGCAGAAACGACAGGTAAAACAAATATATAGAAGAGTGAAGAGTGCGGCGAGTGGAGGAGAGTTGAAGCCGAAGCTGAGATTGTTTCACTTTAGTCGCATGGAATATACATAGATGTTAAGTGTGAAAAAAAGAAATTACGATAAAAAAAGCGCAAAAAGGCCAATTACAGTTAGCTTTTATGTTTGAATAAAGAAATAAATACGTGAAAAGTGTTTGTTTGTTTATATGTATATAAAAATGCGATGCGATGATCTGAACTCCCCATACATTCCTCCATAGACAGAAGCCCGTTGAATAAATACACATTCAAATAAGAAAACGAATACCTATCGAAAAACGAACGTGACAACAAAAACTTCAAATTCGTGCTAATTAGAAAAGAATGCTCAACGTGAATGTGAGAGAGTGTAATGTTGCTAGGTAAGGGGAAATGTTGTGGAGAAGGATGATATCTGAGCGTGAGTTAGAGAGCTACTGATGTTTGTTAACGTTTGTGTATGTGTGTGTGTGTATATGCATGTTCGAGAAATAAACGAAAAAGCAATGGAATTTGCATTATTAGATATGTACATACATTCATACATACATCCGTATTTACATATATAACGCGGTCAATTAGAGTACACAACAACAGCAATAATAACAACAACATGCGAGCATAGCGCAGCTATAGATAGCGCAGGTCTCGATGAATTAGTGAATGAATTGAACAGAAAACGTCGAAAATCAATACGAGAAACCTGCCGCCGCTCCCAGTTTGTATATTGTATATGTTTATGTGAATGTGTGTATGTACATACCTTTGGCATTACATTCATACATGCATACATACATACATCCATTTGCATTTACTGTTGTGTGTGTGTGTGTGTGTGTGTGTGTGTGTGTGTGTGTGTGTGTGTGTGTAGCCAACAACAGTTTCAACAACTGTCTGTATGTGTGGAAGAAAAAAAATCATAAAAATATCAACAAGAGAGAGAGAAAAACAGGTGGAAAAGAAAGCTTCAAAAATGCGGTCGTCAAAAAGTAAAGTTGCAGTAGACGCAGCGGGGACAAAATCCAAGTTACCTTTTTAAAACGTACATACACATACACACACACACATTTATATATATTTATATATAGACAGATAGATGTTGGTTAAAGAGGGGAAGGAGGAGAGTTGAACGACTCTCGGCCTGCCTGGCAAACACAACGCCACGCATGCGCTTGAGTGCGAACGAGATGGTTATAGTGTGCATTGTGCTTGGGGTGTCGGTGTCGATGTCGATGTCTTTACTCTCTACCACTGTCCCCCTACCGTACAATTCAGCTTTGTATTTGTACATGAGCCGAGTCGAGTCTCACTTGTTGTTCGCAAGCTGGTTTTTTTTTTCTACAGGGGCAACAACAACAACAAAAACAGAACTGAAATAATAAAAACGTTTGTTGTTTTGGCATTTGCCTTTTGCATTGGAATGTTTTTAAGATAAACAAAAGAAAAAAATACAATTAAATGATATGTCGCAGCATAGTCACAGTGTGTCGTCGTAGGAAGCGCGCTTATCACAAAATATATAAAATATATATGTAGAGCAGACTGCAGCTTAAGTAATGTACCTACATACATGTACCTATGTACATGTATATGTAATTACACTTGTATGTGTATTTTGAAGATATTTATTTCAAATAATATTAATGCCCAAGACGAATGACTATGACTATGGATGGCAGCCACTATCAGAAAGTGTTGCTTATCGCAGCTTAATTAATTATCTTCAAAATAATAAACGCATGGTTGGCCAGCCGGCCGGTGGGTCGATCGCTCGGTTGGTGGATCGGTCGACCGTAACTTTTTCAATTCAACGAACATAATTTTTTTTACAATAACATTTTTGGCCTTGGTAGTGATAACTTTTATCGCTTTCATTCGTCATCATCTTGTCCGTAAGAAAAAGGAAAACAAAGCAAAGCAATGCTTGGCATGCTGTAAATCTTTTCAAATAACTGAACGATGATGCAATTTTTGGAATGCGAAATTTCAAACATGCCAAATATAACACTCGTGTATCGCACATACACACAACCACACATACACATACATATATATTTATACATGTATACACATACACTACCTGGTTATGCGACGCAGTCTCGTTCTCTGTCGGCGTCAACGTCAACGTCAACGTTGACGTCGCCATCGCCATCGGCACACGCCTAAGTAGTTGCTGTCACTTAAGTCGAGGGAGCGGCTCTCTCTTATTGTTCCTCTCTCTCTCTCTGTTTTACACTTTATTTGCAAATCTGTTTTGGTAAACTGAAGTAAGGTGAGCGCAAGAGCGAGAGGGCAGCTAAAGGCCACATAGACAATGAGATAGATTCTACCACACTAACGATAGACTTGTGTGGCTGTGTTTGTGATGGTGATAATGGCAGGTTGTGGTGGGGTAAAATATTTGAATTCCTATGCTGCGCGACTGCGCGAATCAAATGTTAAAGTTTGAGAATAGTTGCGACTGAGCATGGAATGTGGAATGTCGACTGAGTCAGAGTCGACTGTTGAGACTGCGCAATAACAAAACAATCGACAATCGAGAATATATCTTATGCAGATACGTTACGTTTTCACTTTCAGATAAAGCAAGGAGTAGGAAATAATCACAGTAACACATTATGGTCAACCATCATTCAAATGGTGGCGGCAGCGCAGGAAATAGCAGTGGAGGTGGAGCCCATGGTGGTGGCAATGGTGACTACTCGGGTGATGATCGCAGTGGCGGTGAGGAAAGGGAGCGCCTAGATGGTGGCGATTTGCATGATAAGCCAACATATTTATTAGAACATTTGGCCACGTTCACGGTTAACAAGGAGTCGGGCATAGTTTATCCAGCGGATGGAATGCGTCGACTACTGCAGCTAGAGAAAACCACTGGGATTTGGTCGCAAAAGATGCAGCTCTGTTTGGATTACCAATGGGTGCTCATCATGGATTATGAGACGGGAGTATGTTGCCTTAGTTATATCAAATGCTACTCTGTATTAAATCTTTGCTTCATTTTAGAACATTATCGAGCGTTTTCCTGCTTCCCTGGTGCAGGAACCAACAGCTTTCACATCCAACGACGCTATGGAGCTCTATAACAATATTCTTGTCTTCATTGTGTCAGGCGGCGGTGGCTCAAGATCTGAAATGCACATATTCCAGGTGAGTAATGTTTTCTCCTCTCCCTCCCCTTATAATTTTATTTCTCTTAACAGTCACAAAGCGTTTCTGCTGTTCACTTGGTAGAAGATCTAAAGCAATTGCGTAGCGGTAAAATGATAACACAACAGCGCGGTGCCACGCCCACACAGTATGGAGGAGGAGGTGTATCATCAGGTTCCGGCATGGCCATGATGATGAGCAAGACATCTTCATCGTCATCTCACAGCCGTGTCGAGCATCATCAGCGCGAATTGCGTGATCGTGAGCGTGGTAGAGAGCGTGAAAGAGAACGGGAGCGTGAACGTGATCGGGAACGTGAACGGGAACTACAGCATCAGCACCATATGCATCAAAGGAGCAGTGTGGTGGATCAGTATGCTGGAATGCGGGCAAGCAGCTCTGGTGGTGCTGGTGTCGGAGTCGTTGATGTCGATATGGGTCACATCGTTGGCGAAACGGATTCAGAGCACGGTGGCGTCAATGATCGTGATGAGACGAGCTCTACATCTAGCGAGAAGTATGAGAGGGACGTGGCGGTGCTAAATCATTGTTTCGATGACATAGAGAAATTTATTGCACGACTACAACATGCGGCAGCTGCTTCGAGAGAGTTGGAACGACGTCGTCGCAATCGGAAATCAAAGAAACGTGATCCTGGCGAGGGTTTACTCACCCTACGCACCCGTCCGCCCCATGAAAAGGAATTCGTTGATATTTTTGCCAAATTTAAACTTTCATTCAATTTGCTGGCCAAGTTGAAGGCGCATATCCATGATCCGAATGCGCCCGAACTGGTTCATTTTCTATTTACTCCACTCGCGTTGATTGTGGAGGCGTCCAGTGACACCTACTACGAGTCCCAGTTGCCGTCACGTGTCGTGAATCCGTTGTTAACACGCGGTGCAATCAATTTGTTGATCAATTGTGTGACGAGCAAGGAGACGGAACTTTGGCGTTCTCTGGGAGATGCTTGGGTTATACCACGTGATCAATGGAAGGAAGATGTTGGCTCATATCATCCGGTATTCCTCGATGGTTGGTCACCAGATTATTTAGTCATCGATGAACTGGAGAATACATCGCCGACACAAGTCAGCAAGCGACGGCTCGACTTGCAGCCTGGTCCGGGATCTGGTTTGGGCATCAACGGACGTGGTGCTGTGGGCGGCAGCTATGATGATTATGACACCAATGGCCTTGGCATCTCACTCAGCGAGAAATACACGATTCATCATGGCAACGACAGGGAAAGAGATCGGGATCGAGATCGTGCAGGTGCCATTAGCGCCTCGGATTTTAATGCGCGCAGTGAGCTTTCCTTTGATTCCATTGATCGTGGTAGTGGTGGTGGTGGCGGCGGCGGCGGCGGCATCATCTCAGCACCCGATAGAGGTGCTTCTGGTCATGCCGGACCAAGTCTAAGCGCTATAACGGCAGGTCTCCAGAATCTGCATACAAGAGAATCCCGCAATGTAAGCGGAGGTGGTGGCAATTATGGCGTCGCAGGTGCAGGTGGCGGTGTCTCTGAAATATCAGCTGGTGGTCCAGTTCGCAGCGAGGATCAGTTGCTGGAGGCCTGGCTGGAGGATCTGCAATCAACAGGCGCCAAAGTTGTTCTGGTCACATATCCGCGCACCGCAAACAATGACAAGGAACTGAGCGTTATGCGTGGCGAGTACTTGGAGGTAAGTCCCAAAAAACATTCCCTACGTATAATAATAACTTATTTTGTCCAAATTCCTGTATAGATACTCGACGATACGCGTAAATGGTGGAAGGCGCGCAATATGCGTGGACAAGTGGCTCATGTGCCACATACGATTGTTACGCCTTTTAATTACGGCGACACGGAGGGCGGCAATGGTCAGTTCTATGGCCAACAGCAGTCTGGCACGACGAGCAAGTCGTCACGCCATGTGGTAAGACTGTTTTTGTCCAAAAATTTTTTCCCATATTTATCATAAATTTCCTTTGCCAGGACAACTTGAGCATGGAACAACGCTCTCCGGATGCCACAGATATGATGCGTAGCAAGCATTTGGGCAAAAAGGGCGAGTTCCGTTATTTTTAAGAAGTTATTCTAGAGACGGGAGACGGATCTATAATGGAATATCCCTACATCTGTTTCTAGTCTATTCGTTTATTTGTATTTGTAGTTGCTGTGTGTGTTGTTCGAATGGAAACTCGAAGAAACTAACCATAAGACTAACTATAAGTTATATATTATTGGAAACACACACAAACATACACAGACACTCAGTGAGAAAGACATCACATGATTAGGTTTATGTGGTATATAAGGAATTCTAGAGTGGAGCAACGCACGCGATAGATTGTTTTAATAAAGCCTTGTCAAAAGGAACCTATATAATCAAAGAAATCTAGAATTATAATTTGGAGAATTGCGGCTATCCGTTTTAAAGATCCATCATTAGATACTGATAATGATATTGTTAGTGTTGAATTCATAAATTTATTTGAGCAACTAGGAAAATGGTTTTCAACTGGTGAACAAGAAAAAGTACAACGATTGCAAAGTTCTAGAAACAGCTAATACCAACGATCCCAAGGATCCCAAGGATAGTGAAAGTTCCTTTATATTATTGATAATTTCTCCACTCGCGATAGTAATGGCGAATCCGAATGGTACTCGAGACTTCGTACAGCAAAATCGCCAACATCATTGGTAAAGCACTTGAGCGTCGAAATGGAGAATGGACGTACCGGAAAGTTGTAGTAGGTAAAGTATTGTCCATTGACAGCGATAAGAAACGAGCGATCCCCAATGCCAAAGGCAATTTTGAACAATTTACCACGCACAAACGGAAATTCACCTTCGGTTTCTTCATCGTCACTGGCGAAGCTATCAAGTAAAATAAAATTATTTTGAGGACACCCTCTGGTAATTTTGGGCAACATTTACCTGTTGTCCTCGCGCTGATAGCTACGTGAAACGGTCGTCTTATCAAAGTTGACATTAAATTTAAGGACCATTCGTCCCGTATCGTTACACTCGAAGCATATGGAAAATTCCGTTTTGGGCGGCCCCTTGGCAATGCATTCCATGGCGACAACTGTGCCCGTCTCATAACGTCGTGGCACATCGCTCTGAAACGCGACACGATCGGCGCACAGTAAACTTCGTGGAAAGACCAATGGGAAGAGCATGCGATGATGAAATTGTGTGATCTTCTCAAAGTCTCCGTAGGCGCGTACGAAATTAATTTGCTTGGGAAACTTGACAAATTCGAACGAACCGTAAAGTTGCTCGTTTACATAAATCTCAAAGCAACGTTGTAATACCGCAACGCGAAATGTAAAACATTGTCCAGGCACCAACGGATTCTTTGGACCATCACTTTTCCAATTTTTCGATATTTCCTCCTGTTTCCAGCCTTCACCTGGCTGAAACATACTACGTATGATTTGACCCTCACGAAAATTCGCTTCAATCTTCAGGAAGACAGTTTCACTTTCACCCTGAGCATTCACATTGTCTGTTAGGTCGAGCGAGATTCTAAGAAGATAATTAAAAAATTGAAGAACTGAGACAACTTTTTCTATTATATTACTATGTAACGAACTATCGAAAAAAGTGACACACTAAAAAGTTACAGAACTATGCGATAGTTTTAAAGTATTTTGTTGCCTACTTATTGGGATGTGGCTTAACTTTGCCACTGACAATGAGCACATGACCAAAGGGCACCTCGGTAAGAACCTTTGCTTTCCAGATATTCATAGCGATTCGATTGTGCTGTAGCGACTGTTCCAATGCAACTGATTGAATGGATTCAAGCGTCGACTAGGACCTCGTTTTGCTGTTTTATGCGATGTTATGCTAATAGATTTGCCATTCATATTGCCTTTCTACATTCATTTATTATGATTATGTAAAGAGGCGAAGGGAAAGAGGAAAATGACGAATGGCGAATGACGAATTACCTGCAGCCGCATGCAAACTTGACGGGCATGGGCACCTTTGGTAAGGTTACGCCGGTTACACGACTAGGTCGAAGGACCCTACCCAGCCACGTAGATTGACTGCAGTTGGCTGTGTATGGAACCTTGCGCTTTTATTTATTTCAATTCAATCCTTTTTTGCCTTTATAACCCATAACTGTCATCCTGAAGTTCTTTTCACGGTTGTTATGCCCCGTCACCCCGTTACTTTTCTGTTACCTTACCCCTTACCCTTTACTTTTTACTCTTTACCTGGTTTACTCTAGCAGTTACTAGTAGTTCTATTGTTGTTGCGTGTCTTCGACTAAAGCAGCGCCATATAAAACAAGGCAACAATTGATTCCCTGTCTAAAGTTTTTTTTTAGCATTTGCTCAGCACCCAACGCCCACAATGGTGTACTTCTTGGCTTCCTTTTGGACAGGGAATTCATTTCTTTTGACGTTTCTTGGCTGTCTCCAACCCGTTGATGTATTTCTTTGCCATCGTTTCATCTCGTCCTCGCCTGTCGTTTGCACCTGAACAAGTAATTTCGTTTCAGTAGCTTGCGCCTGATTGCCTCTACCACGAAGTGGTGTTGAAGGGGAATCCCATCGTTCAGCTGCTATCAATAATCGCATACTAATTGGTTAATAACGAGCATTGTTCAAGCATTAATAACAATATTAAACTAATAAATAAATCTTAGTTCATTCAACTGGCGACCTTGGCGACCTTTCAACTTTCAACGTAACCTTTGACAATCTAATGTAAGTTAAGGTAACGTAAGGAACGTAAACACAGCTAATGAAGTAATCGTGTCGATTTCAACTTTAATTTCCGGTTGTCACTTGCTGCTGATAACTCGCGACTCGACTCGAAGGTTTTTGTATACGTTGCACAATTATCTGTTTTACTATTGCTTTGCCTCCTCTCCCTCTGTCTTGCTACATTTGTACCTACGCCATATTTCCCTCTCTCAACCTTTTGAAGTATCTTTATCATTGGAAAGCCACGTCGTCGTCGGGTTATGACTGGACCCCACCTGGCCCGGCTACTGACTGTGTTATCGCTACAGCAACACTGCTCAACACTTTTCCCTCTATTACTCTCCCTCTCTCTCACTCTATATATATCTTTCCAACTTATTTCCCAACTTGCTGAGAGCGTATCGAATGAGTTTAAAGCAAGCCGCGACACGTCTACAAAAAAATCAGATTTTACACTCGTGCGGGAAAATCGTAGAACCCATAATGATAATATAGATTTATGGCGCTATACTATTATGCTATGGACACCCTATAAACCTGGCAGAAGCCCAGCATTGGTCGTTGACAACCTTAAAGCTTTATATAGACCTCGCGACATATATATCGTTTATCAGTTGAACGTTCGGTAGATTAAGTTGGGTAGCCAGTTGGGTAGCGCATATCGCGTGTCATTATCAATCCTCGATTCCGATTTCGGGCAATTTATTATAGATATTGCATTTAAAGGGGATCGGGATCGCTCGGGGGTTGGTTGTGTTTTGTGATCGGGCTTTGGTTCGAGTAGTGCCGAGTCGTCGCTTATCGTTATAGTCTGCGAAACACATTCCGAATCAAATTTGGATGACGTTGACTAATGATTTTTGTGTATATAGCTTAAATGCCAGAAGCAGTGTTAGACACAGAGACTTTGGGCTAAGGGCGCTCCACCACGTGGCGTTACTAAGAGCATGAAAATAACTTAAGCCAAACGAACAAACTTATAGTTTCAAGGATCACAGTTTGCATTCCCTTGGCCCAAGGAATTCGCTGCCCATGTGAACGTAATGAGGAGCGCCGCGAACCGAAGCAGTTGATTAAGTATACCGATCGATCGGCAGTTGTACTGTAGGATCGTTGGATCGATCGCTCCCTCAGAACGTAGCACTGACACAATATGCACTTGTCGCGTATCGAAACGTAACTGAAACGTTAAATTTGTCGATGAAATTTAAAACGTCAGCGCGAACGTCAACGTCGATCGGCAGAACTTCTACCGAGGCTGCTGCTCGCCGTTTCCCCAAACCCCCCTTCAAAGCTACAATAATAACTGATATGAATTGCAAGAAGAAGGAGGAGTCGTAGCACCTTTATGTGTGTATGTTCTCTGCGCTGTGTGTATGTGTGTTTGTGTGTGCAAACAAATAAATATGAAATATTGAACGCATAAATGTGGGGAAAAAGTTGGTAATATTTCGAATATACCCTGTAACATTTGCAAGTAGAGTATATTGCCAGCAGATATCAATAGATAACATAAACATAAATGTTGATCACTACTTGACGTACATGGTATGTCGCGTATCTATGCTTAAGGTAGAGCACACTAGGATCCTCCACAGTATATATGAGTAGATTGTCAAGTGAAAGATTCCTGTCTAAATTGTTGACAATACTCGATGCTGGGTAGTAGATAGTCGAGACAAACCATCGAATGTTGCATTCCTTAGCTGTTGTAGATAGCGCAATACAGGTGTGCGGGTACCTCTACACCAGTCTCAGGGTGCGTATACATATGTATTTGTTTGTGTGTTGTGTGTATATGTGCGTGCTTGACTGTCTTTGTATTGGCTATTAAATTAACAAGTTACTCCAAAAAAGAAAATGAAATGGAAATGGGAATGGAAATGTCGTAGACGACAAGTAAATATATGTAGTTTGGTTTTATGTCGAGTGTCGAGTGTCGACTGTGGAGCATGATGGAAACGTTGAGTGTGCATTACAATTTATCTCAATTGATTCCCGAGGTACGGTTCGGTTCGGTACTTCTTATCAGACAGCAGCAGGTAGTTGGCCTACCTAGCGTGTCTTTGTATGCGTGCATGTCTGTCTGTGTGTCTGTGTGCTCTGCTTCCATAACACAAATGACAACTTCAACTCAACTGTTGTGTGTTTGCTATTTGCTCGACATACTTAAATACACAAGCACTAAGCGAAAAAGTCTAGCAATTATTTTTCATACTATTTCATTTCAAATTGTCGAATACTAAAAAATTTTTATTAAATTTGCATGCAAATATTTTAATATTTGATTTGAATTAAATTTTGTGAACATTATTTCTCTCAGTGTATAGCACAACTTGTACTTGCTCTACGTCAAACACACTAAGCGACACGTTGCGTTCGTCTTTGCGATAGTCGCTGTCGCTCGGCAAACTCTTGACACCCCTCGGAAACCTTCGGCATCCCCTTTGCCAACTTCTTCTCTTGGCACACTCTCACGACAAAAAGAAAAAAAAAAGGTTCAGGCGCTTTATCAACGAACATGTCGTGTCATGTCAAGACTCGAAGTCTTTGTATGTGTGTCTTGAGAAAAACTCATACAATTTTCTTTGATGTTTGCACGAGCCGAGCCGAAGGTGTCATTAATTGATTTATTACTAAAATTGATTGCCATATGCTGTCACTCAGTCGATCACTTTGTCTGTCACTCTGTCCGTCAGTCTACCCCCCCCCCCCCACATCTTATTCTGGCCAACGATCATGATCTATTCCACTGCAATTTCGACTGCAGATCCCACTAACTAATTGGCCAACTAATTAGAAGACAACAATTTGGGTAATGGATTCTTGTTGCAAGTGGAGATTCGAGTGGAGACTTTGTGTTCTATTGGAAAGATAACGACGAACAACAAGATTGACAGCACTTTGTCAAATTGATTGGATGAGTGAGTGCAAAAGAATCTCATGCGGAGAGTTGATTAAAGTTTTTGCTTACTTTTTTGGCAGCAGATCTGGTTCGAGTTTATTCGTGTTTATGCATGTTTACTTATGTTTTTGGTTCTTGTTTACAGTGCGAGAAAATAAAATCCACAATATACACGATATACTCTCATTTGGTCACACTGTGTACACACTGCGTCGAGTCTATTTAAACAGCTTGGAAATATTGAACTGACTGCGAACTGACACGTATATGTACTATATATACGTATATACTATGTAGACATACCAATACTATATAGATCAGTACATAAATATAGAGAAAGAATTTTAAAAAAAAGAGGAAAATCAAGCTTCAGCTGAGCACATTCTCCTTTACGTGCACCACCCTGACCCCCACCCCCTCAAGTAATGTCTCTATATATTTTCACAGTCCATTCCATTTTTATTCATATACTTAAAATATACCCTGCCCTGTTTAAATGATTTCAGGGTCGATCAGTTGCATAGATTTTCACCAGCATGGTTTTTAACATCCACCACATTCTGCATGACTAACTCGTAGAGTTTATCTCCCTCCTCGTCGAACTCCGCACCTTTCTGTTTATAGCCTTTCTCATGATACTTCTTTTCAGTCTGTTCTTCTCTTATTAAAATGTCCAATTCCTTTTTATAATTCTCCAGTGAATGTTGAAGTAACTTCTCTACCGGAGAATAAGTCGTACGGGATCTTAAACGAGCTTTCGATATTTCCAGTGACTGTTAGATTTAAAAAATAAATATTATTGTTAATATTAAGTTGTGACGTCATAGGTAGTAAATTATTTAGCTTACCTTCAATGTGTTGGAGTTACGCTGTAGCGCCTCCTCATAGGACAACACCTTTGGCAATGTTGCTGCTGCAGATTTCTCAGCCAGTCTTTCATTTTCTAATTCTAATTTCTGTTCTTCTGATTGACTGAAAATATATAATATAAAATGGAAACGAAGTATTGAAGTTCCATTTGCAGCGAATTCACGGTTTTTTCTTTTTTTAAGTAGCCGCAAAGTATGCAACGCCTTTCGTCTCGTTTTCTTATGGAAATTGGCTTAAAGCAAAGCGAATTGACTTTTATTGCCATTTTTATTGGCAGTTTTTTAATCTACGATATGTCGCGAGTCGCTTATCAGCTTAATGAATTATTGTGATTATTCTGCATTCTGCCTGCCAGACGAGGTGTGATCCAATGGGTTTTCACGTTTTCAAGAGCACTTCAATTTTACTTACATTTTTTCCAATTTCTTATCAATCTCCGCCTCTAGCGCTTGATATTTTTCATTTATTTCCTTGATCAAATCCATATTGTTATATTTTTTCTCGTGTTGATTCACAATAAAAATATTCCATGAAAACAACAAACAAAATGACGAAAAAATAAATGTTGTCAAGGCAACGTTTGCAACGGCGAAAACGACGTTAAGTGAAAACTTCGTTCGGCGTTGCCGTACTTTTCAAATTATTATTACAGCGAATTTAAATTAATTCAAAGCCAAGTTCGTCACAAAAATATTTATATATTATTTATTTATAGTACAATAAAGCCTCCTACTTAAAGCATGCGTCGGTGCTTAACGTCACTTAACGGTTTATTTAGTTAACAGAAACTGGGAAATGTGTGGAGCAACACGCTCTGGTGTCACCAGATGCAAATGATGTGTTCCTGGAACTTCCACGTAGATCACTTGCTTGGCATTTTTCTTTAGCGTATCGATTACTTCGCCGTAGAGCTTTCGAGATTCAAAATTCATGCCAGGTACACCACGAATATTGAGCACCCTGCACCGTATTTGCTCTGCATAAGCTAACGTCTGCTCCGCTGTAAAGAATCCCAGTAAGCTCACCTTGAGTCGCAAATCTCGTGCAAAGAGAAATCCTTCATGATTTGGTTTCATTCCACGCTTCATTAAAATTTTCACCGATTCTTCATCCACTGAACCATCATAGGCATCCAACACGAGTTTGATCATCTCATTGTACGAGTAACAAGGTTGTTTACTCTCTGGCAATGTTTCATAATCCAAGAACTTATCCAATGCCTTGCCGGTTCCCTCTGCCATACGCTTAACGCCTCTCACCGTTGGTCCAGCGATATCAATGTTGATTAGTTTATGCACATCGTCAGGAAAGCTCGCCGCATACATGAATGTCAGTGCTCCACCTAATGAGTGACCCAAGAGTGTAACATTCTTCCAATTGTATTTCCGCACTATGCGGCGAATAAGACTGATGCCATCCCAGAAGATGAAATACTGCATGCCCTTTGGATACTGTGAAGATTTACCATGTCCAGGCAGATCGATGGCCAGCACCGAACAGTCAGCCGGTAACAATGGACACAATCGATCAAACGAACCGCAATTATCTTGCCAGCCATGTAATGCCAGAATTGGCTGATTGTTTCGATTGCCCCACCATTTCCCTAGAATTACAAATAAAAAAAATTATCAACTATTGGTGTCTATTTTTTATGGCGTCATTCAATGCGCTGTGTAATCATGAGTGTTGACTTTTTAGATATTTTTTTTGAATCATAATCCGACAGCATGGACAACACTGATTTACACACATACAGCCTCGCTGGCTGGCTGAGAAAACGTGCGATTTTGATTTTGTTGAGATTAGCTGAAAATGAGTCAGCTTAGAGTTAATGTCGCATTACCTTCTACAGTTCCCCAGGGAACTTCTATGGAAAATTCATCCCAATTATTTTCGCCCAACACTGTTTCAGCAACATCACCATCTAAAATTACAAAAGAAAGCGGAACAGGTTTTTTGTTTTAGAGGTCTTAGTCTTAGCTAATACAACAATTAAAACAACAATAACAACAGCTGTTATCGGATTAGTGAAATCGAGTTAAGCGTCGTCTGCTTTTAATTGTACATCGTACACTTTGGACCATGGGTCCAGTTCACTTACTTGTCTTGGCCGTCATTGTGTCACTCAGTGGTAGTGTTGCAGCAGCGACTCCCGCTTGTGCCATGTCTTGGATGTTACTGAGCGCAAACAGACAACAGCAATGAAAGAGAAAGAGCGGAGCGGAGAGGAACGGCCACTCTAAACAATGCGAAATTTGCGACTGACGAAAGTAGACGAACAGCTGTTGGTGCGGCAATAACAGAATACACACGCTTGAAAGTATCAACAACAATTGAACAAGTCTCTGAAATGTTAACTAACAGTGAGAGAAGCGCAATTTCATTGGAATTTTAATTAGCAAGAACTGCTTTATGTAATTTATTACGAACTAGAATGCTTAAAATTCATCGAAGAATATATATCAAAGTACTAAAATATTTAATTAAAGAAAACTAAACATTCACGTATATACTGTAAATTTTAAGTGTACACAATTCGCAAATGAAACAAAATGATACAAAATCTATTCAAGTATAACAGAGGCAACGATAACATTGGCTACAGTGCTCGCTTAACAGTTGCAACATTAGCATTCTTTTTGAACGTATTTTCCAACACTTTGTTTGCATACACAAAAACAAAACTTGTAATTTTTTTTTAATTTAAGTAAAGTAAACAAAATGTAAGTAAAATATAACTTTTTGTTTATTGTTAAATAATAATAATAAGTTATATACATTTTAGGACGGAGTATTGGAAGTCAAATGAACGAAAATATTGCGACTTTTGCAAATGTTGGCTGAGTGACAACAAAGGCGTGAGAAAAATTTTGATAATAAAAAACATGAAATCAAACAATAATTAATATTTTTTCTAGAGCATTGCATTTCACGAAAGCGGCAAGCGACACAAGCTAAATGTATCGAAACGGATAACGGAAATAAGTCGCAACAGCGACAAGGCAGAGCGTGAGCGCCAGAAAATGGATGCGGATATAAGGAAAATGGAAGAGGCGGCAATGAAATCCTATGCGAAGGACATACATGGACACCATAGTGACATGACGGCGCGTTCCATTAACACAGTACTGGGAGCAACATCAAGTAGCAGCAGTAGCAGCAGCAGCAGGAAAGAATCATATGGCAAGCAGCGACAAATTGATCCAATGCGCTTGGAGGGTGATTCTGATGAAGACGAGGATAAGCGTCGCGTGACTATTGATAAAGTTACTGGTAGCGACTCCAGTGCAGTACCCGACGCGTCGCTTTGGGTGGAGGGCAAGTCGGATGAGGGTCATACTTACTATTGGAATGTCAAGACAAATGAATCTGTCTGGGAGCCACCTAAAGAGGGTTTTCTATCCTATGAGGAGTATGAGCGCATCAATCAATTAGCTATCAGTCAGCAGGAGATAAACCAAGCGGAGGAATCCTTACGTTGTCGAGCTAATGCAGATGAAGAAGTGGCACGGTTTAATCGCGAAAAACATGCGAAAATGTATCGCAAACCGGATAATCCTAAGGAGAAGAAACAGAAGGAGCAACGCAGACTTGAGTACAAAACTGAAGAGGAGGCAGCCACCAAACAAATTGGCGAATGGCAGGTGGTCGAAACCAAGTAAATGACAATGACAAAACTTTTAACAATCATACACTTAATATTTAATAATTTGCTATTATTATTTGTAGACCTGCTGCAGCACCTATCGATTGGCAGTTACCCCAAACGAATTATTATGATCCTGCTCCCGTTGTTTCCGCCTTGCCCGAGACCGAACCACCTGTTAAACGCTTCAAAGAGAAAACAATTTCTGGATTGGATGATGAGTCCAGCTCATCTAATGCGCCGACGACATTCAAGAAACGTAAATTTGCAAGCAAGGGGAATTCGCGCAAGCGCCTGGAGGATTAGCTAGTAGATACCTTTACCTCTTATTTTTAATTAAAAAAAAAAAAAAATAAAATAGAAAATATAAATGAAAATTTTCAAAATTGAATGAAAAATTTATTTTTCAGTGCTGCCAACTTGATTGTTTTTGGCTTTGAATTGTATGGTCACCCTAACTTTTGGCCTGGTGTTTACAGACTACTAACAGTGCGGTCACTTTGATTCTGTCTGTAGTCAGTTCATTTTTCAAGTTTGCGTCGTGCGGTTCGAAGTTTGGTTCGTCGGGCGGGCGTCTCCTATTTTTGAGTTTGTTATTAAAAGAGAATTTCGTTCAGTGCTTAATTCTGTTAATAACAACAAACAATCACCGACAAACATAGGCGCAGCGTGTATGATTCAGTATGTTAATAATAAGAGCGCATCAGCAGCAGCAGCAACGCCAGCAAGAAGTGTGTAAATAAATTCAATTAATGTAAAAGGCAAAACGTCAAAACGAGAAACCAGTAAACGAAACATT
Source organism: Zaprionus obscuricornis (assembly GCA_037044475.1). Lineage (NCBI taxonomy): Eukaryota > Metazoa > Arthropoda > Insecta > Diptera > Drosophilidae > Zaprionus > Zaprionus obscuricornis. The sequence continues at coordinate 456,655 of JBAMBR010003173.1, read as the reverse complement.
GTTGTTGTAGTTGTTTATCGTTGCCGTTGCCGTTGTGGTAGTTGTGTTTTGTAGTTGTTGTTTTTGCTTTTGCTTTTGCTATTTGTCAGCAAATAGTGCGAGTGTAAGAAAGAAATTAACGTAAACAATAATAATAAAAATATTATTAATAATAATAATCACAATAATAATAAATGAGACAAAATATTGCTTGTTGTGTCTGATAAAATTACAACACACTCAACATACACATACAAACACAAACACACACACACTTAACACGAAACACACAGAGAAACGACATTCTGATACATTCACACATATACACATACACATACATTTACACATTCAGATAGGCAAACATACGTTGTGCGCGTCGACGTCAACGTTGACGGCGGCATTTTCTTGTTGTTGTTTGTGCCCTGAGGAAAGGTCAAGCGTTGCGTAAAAAGAGTTTGCAGCAGCAGAGGCACATACACATACATATAAAGACTGTATAGACTTGTAGACTGTAGCAGTAATTGAAAAATCTGCCAAAATTCAGTTCGTCTACGTTTATAACAGCAACGCTCCTCACGCTGCGGATATTTATCATCCGCACACACATCCGCAATTGCATCCGTATCCGCATCCGCGACATAACAAAAATCTTAGCTCGGATACCGAGTGGCTGGAGGAGGAAGCGGAGGACAGTAACAACAGCAACAACAGCAGCAGCAGCAGCAAACAGCAGGCGGAAACAGGAAACAAAGCAAACATCAGCAATATCAACAAAATGGCTGTACGCAAAAAACAGGATGATAAATTTTTGCTTGCCTTGCGTGAATTGGTCAATAGCGGTGCAGGCAATCGTCAGTGTTTCGATTGCAACCAGAAGGGTCCAACTTATGTGAACATGACCATCGGCTCCTTTGTCTGCACACGCTGTTCGGGCGTATTGTAAGTACCTGCACTAGCTATATATATATATATATATATATATATCTATCCTTGTTACTCCTATTTCTATTATTTGAACATATGTTCGAGTACCTGTCATTGTATTTTTCGATACTTGCAAGGCAAGGATCATTCTGCTACTCACCACTCGCTTAATGAGTATCGAAAAGCTACTCACCACACACCACTTTCTTATCCTTAATATGTTTTCACTTTGATAAATTAATCGGCGTCGTGTGATTGACCGTATGATTGATATGATTGTGAATTGATATGGCCGGCTTTGACCTAACCATTGCTGCCGGAGCAGGAATCTATAAATAAATAATGGAAAGAAAAAAATTTTTTTTTTTTTTTTTTTTTTGTTCACGTGCAAAAGCAACAGCAAAGATAACAAGCGCCAGCAAGTAAGAGATGCAATCGCAATCTTTACCTCTGTGTCTCTGTGAATGACCGATAATTTTGGAATCGAATCGAATGCAATGAACGGAGCGATCGACCTCGCGTCTCTTAGTCATTGCCTTTGTCTTTGTCTATTTCTCTCTCTCTCGCTCTCTATAAAAGATGGTGAAATGAATTTTACTTTCGCTTTCGCTTCGTCATTTCGAGTCGATCGACCAAATTTGGTGGATATGCAAATCGCAAACAAAAACTTTCAATTGACGAGCAAATGGCAGCGAATGTTTTTTTTTTCTTTCTATTTTTTCTTTCTTTTCCTTTTATTTTTTTGTCGGTTTTTTTTTTTTGTTTTGGCTTTTGGCTTCAAATCGAATCAAATTGCTTTATTTATTTATTTATTTGTCGTTTCTATTTGCTATGCCTTATGTGTGGGTGAGTGAGAAAGAGGAAGTTAGTGTGAGAGAGAAAGAGAGAGAGTTGAACTATTAATTTATAGTTGACGGGCCTGCAGCGTGTCCTTGCTGAATGTGCTGACTGTTTTAGCTATTTTTTTTTTAGCGCCAGCTGTTGGCTATTAATTTCAGCTTGTAATTAAATGCAAATTGAGGTCAGCTGCAAAAGTATTTGCCTTGCTCGAGAAAAAAAACAAAACACTTTCTTGATTTTCTTGTTGTTGTTGTTGTTATTATTATTATTGTTATTCACATTATTTACGCATTTCCGCAGTTTGTTCACGTTACGTTCCCGCTTTCGTTTCCTCTCCCGTTACCGTTACAATTCCCGTTCACGTTCCCTTTGCCGATTCCAATTTCAATTTCAATTTTCATTGCAATGCACGCTGCACGCTCATTAGATGATTGCTTTCAATCTGAACGCATTTCCGCAACATAACAAAGTTTCCCAAGCTGCCCCAAAGAGCTGCAACAATCCCCAATCCCCAAGCCCGAAGCCCAAGTTGCCCCAAGCTGTGTTATTTTGTTGCATGCACACAACATTCCATGCAGATTGTGCCCCAGTTTCCACCAAGCAAACATACAAACACATTGCGAGTACTTTGACATAAATTGGGCAACATGCGGGCGCCGCTGACAGCTCATCAAGAATTGTCTATCGATAACATATCTATCGAATTGACAGTATATTTGAATTGATGACTCATTCGTGACACATGCGACACTGCCAACTGCCAATTTTGCAACTTTGCGACTTTGCAACTTTTGCGACTTGCAACTTCTGCAGTATGTCGCCTCCTTGCACAGCAGACGAAATAAATAACTTTGACGACTTACACTGTGAAAAAAAAAAACACAATATGTAGGAATTTATATCATTGTCTTTGTGAACAGCAGAAATAGCAGCAGTAACAGCAGTAACAGCAGCAGCAGCTAAAAGTGCAATGATATTTCCTGCAGTGTATGTAAATGGAAAGCCGCATAAATGCCTCAGCCTTTTGGCATGACAACAGACGCGCAGACAAACAGACAGCAGACACAACACAAAGCCAGAAAGAGGCAGAGAGAGAGAGAGAGAGAGAAACAGTCACAAGGCAGCAGACAAGCAACAACTCCACTTAAATTCCACTCCTCCTTCTGCTGTTCTCTTCCCTTCATCCCTTCCGCTCTGCTGCCCTTGCCAAGCAAACAAAAGGAACTCAAAGTCCAAGACAAAATTGTTGTGCATGTTTTAAAGCTACAATGTTTTCCCTGTCGTTCTCTCTCTCTTTCACTCTCTGTCTTTCTCTGTCACTCTATCTCCTCGCTCGCTCTCTCTCTCTCTATAACAACAGCAATAGGAACTGCTGCCATTCAAGCGAGCTTCAAGCTTCGAGTTCGAATTCGAGTTGTGTTACTGGCACTGAGAAAGCAGAGCGTCGACACGTCGGAGTGGCAGAGGCAGAGGCAGAGGAAGAGCTGAGCTGCATACCGGCGGCCGGCCACTCGACTCACCTTACCATAGCTCGTCTCGACGCACCTCGCGAGCCTTGCATTTGGCTCGGAATGGGATTGGGAATGAGAATGGGGAATGGAATTGAGTAAAGGCGAAAAACCTGTCTAAGCAGCTTTTGTGCATATTTTTTTATTTTTTTTTTATTTTTTTATATTTTTTTTTGGGCCAGTTGCAGTTGTTAAAGTTGCTGTTGCTGTTGCGGTTGCTACGCTTGTTGTTGCTGTGGCAATGGCAATTGCAGACAAATTGTTGCAGCTCAATCGTTGAAGCATTTGCTGTCGCAACATCTGCAGGCAACATATTTTTGATGAGTTCTTTGATTAGATAAGCAATTGACGTGCGTTATCGATCAATTCGATAAACGATAAACGAACGAAATAATGCCAAATGGAAAGTAATTGAAACAATTTTTATAGCAATGCTGCAAATCTAAAGATAAAGACAACGAAATAGAGAGAGAGAGAGAGAGAGAGAGAGAGGGAGAAAGGGAATGTGTGAGAGAATGCAAGCTGAGCAGAGAGCGAGCATATGTATGTAGATTTTGAGCACCTTTCTATGACCTGCACTGCCCACTGAGCTACTTTCTCAGCTGCGTCATCGCCATCGTGAGCTTAAGCAACTTTTAACTGTTTAACTGTAACTGCAACTGCGATACGACACGACACGACACGTCGCGACGTTGGCGTTGACAGCGACTGCTGCTGTCTGCTTGTTTATTGTTGTTGTTGTTTCTGTTCCCAGCTGACAAACATTAGAATTTAGCTGATATCAAACTGTCACTGTCACAGCCTAAGCTTATGTGTTTGTATGTGTAAATATATGTGTGTGTGTGTGTGTGATGATTGACTGCTTGTGTCTTGTGGTTAAATATGAATTTATATATGTAAATTTAGTCGATTATGAAACCACATAATCACGTACAAGAAGAAGAAGCAGACAGCAGGCAGGCAAGCAGAAGCAGCAGCAGCAGCAGTAGCTGAGGTGTGGTGAAAGAGGTGAATAGGCGGGGCAGAGACTTTCACCAAGCACTGTGTCAGCTGTGTGCTTGTCTTTGGCCCTTTAACGTTTTCTTTTCATTTGCCAACAGCTACAAAAAAATAAAAACGACTAAAAGCCAAAAAAATAAAAAACAAAAAAAATCAAAACAACGAAAAATTGAAACTATAAAGAAGAAAATAAAGAAAAAGCAAAGCGACACGACAAAACGAGAAAAGACACGACGCCAGACGCGTAATGGCAATTAAATAGTGTTGTCTTTTCTATGTACATAAATGTATCTGTATCTGTATCTGTATCTATATATGCATGTAGTATCTAGGTAGAGATATCTATATGCAATATGTGTCGCATATATGTATGTATAGATACAGTCAGACAGCGCTATAATGAATCAACAACAAGCAAACAAAGAAACAGTAAAAATTATTTGTAAATTGATTATGTAAAAAATTTTGAAGAGCAAACAAAAAATAAAAGGAAGGAAGGAAGAAGAAGAAACACAACACTTTATATATATGTACATAAGAATTTGTTGTTATAAATATATACTCAAATATATATATATATATATAAATTTATATATATTCATCATGTATGTGATTCAAGGGAGAATTCTATTGAAATTCTCTCTCTCTCTCAGCTATTTTTACTACACAAAAGTGAAAAATATTTCGAAGCGGCGTCTCATTATACCTGATAGCTAAAGTCTACAGAGGAGTATAGCGACATTTTGATCAGCAGCAAATTTACCGATCTATAAGCAGCTGTGACCGTGATCACATAAAAAATACCCAAAATTTAAATTTTAGTTGCTGCCATGCACCTTTCCTATATAGAAATAGTTGTAGATGAGCTGTTCAAAATTTTGATACAGAGCTATGCAAGTTTCCACTTACTACTTGGAGGTACCGGGTATCATAGAGTCTGGCACTTCTCTACTGTAATCTTTCTTACTGTTGTTATTATTGTTGTACTGCTTCTTCTTTGATTTTGAACAGTTGACAGTCTCGATTTGTTGTTCAGTTAGCAGAGACAAGCTGATAATTCAGTTAACCTATCTATATAACTATGTTTATATATATATATTTATATATATATATGTATATATGTGTGTGTATGTGTGTGTGTTGAGTGTGTGAACAAATGGCAGAATTAACATTCGGTAAATGTGAATCGCATATCGAGTTGAATTTTGTGTAGCTTAGCAATTGGTAATCAAAACAAAAGTCTTCTTCCCCATTTTACACCTCACTCACACACATTCACTTGCTTGCTCGCTCACTCACTCACTGTCTCGCCTACACAAATACTCGCATTGCCTCTGCCTCTGCCTCTACCTTTGCCTCTCTCTATCTCTCTCTCTCTCTCACACTCTTAGCAATTATTGCGCAGTTTTTCTAGCGGTTCGGGACTTTGCTATTGAGGCGCAAACAAAAATGCATTGAAAGTGTTGTTATTGTTGTTGTTGCTGTTGTTGTTGTTGTTGTAGCTGTAATCGTCGTCATTTGTTTTTATTATTTCATTTCTTTAGCTTTATTTCCTTTTGCTTAGCGTTTACTGCTTTGTTGTTGCTGTTGCTGTTGCTTGGCATCGCCTTGAAATTTAGATTTATATATTCTATAAATAATGGAATATCGCAGTCACCATCAACATCAACATCGACATCGACATAGCAAACACAATCGCAATTGAAATCGCGATCTGAGTGCAATTTCGAGTACGAAAACAAATGCAAAATTATTCAAATATAAATTCAAATTGAATTTTGATTCAACTTTTGTGATGAGGCATCGATTATGCCTCCGGAAACATGGAGCGAGCAACGCTGCGCCAATGTGGCTTGTGGCGTGTGGCTTATGGCTTATGGCTAGTCGATTGTGGGTGGCGGTTGACTGTGTATAACGACTGCATGAGCACATGAGGATTATTGTGGGGTGCTGTTGGCGCTGATGCTGCTGCTGCTGGGTTGGCAGTCGTCGACATGCCACAGCTGGAAATGATATTTGTTGTTGTTGTTGTTATTGTGCATAGCTGCTGTGAGTTGCAATTAAGAACGAATACTCGAACGAGTACATTGAAATGAATGAATGTATATGTATTCCTATTCGTATTCGTATTTGTTTCGCATGTTGTATTCACTTTGTGCGTGGGCTGGACAAGAGCTGAAAGAGCAACAGCAAGAACTGGTTACACCCGTGGTGCATGATGATGCCAACAGGATTGATTTCTAGTCTACAGTCAACGCCCCTCTTCGAGTGGCGCCTACGCAACGCAAATTTATTGCGGCCGAACTGAAAGAGAAGAGGGAGAGAGAGAAAAAGAGGGGGGGGGGGAGAGAGAGAAAAGAAACATTTGCCATGTCAAACTTTGTTTGCGCACTATGCGCTGCCCTGCTCTGCTCTTCATTGGTTTGAGTTTTGGCTGAAGCATGCTGATTTTTTGGGTGGTGGTTGGGTTGTGGGTTGAGGTGTGGGGTGTAGTTATAAATTGGCGTCATTTGCTTATGCAGCCAAAGTCCGCATGCATTTCTCAGCCCATGGGACAGCATTGACAAAAAAAAGAAAAAAAAGCAGCTCAAGGCTTTGCATGCTTTCCCCAGCAGCAAATTGTTGCAACAGTAACAGCAGCATCGCGTTATTAAAATATTCATTGAGAGACAAGTTGAAGTGGCAGTGGTAGTGGTAGTGGGAGGCAGAGGCAGAGGCAGATACAGAGAGAGTGTGGTAGCATAGGCCACACAACACAAACCACACTATGCGTCTTGCTGCCCCATGCCCCGCTATGCCGAGCTGTGCTACGTCTATTTGTCCCTTGCGCACAGTTCTTCAGTTCAGTCAGTGCCAAGTTGCAAGTTGAATTTATATTGTGCGACAAATGCTGACTGTGAGTCGACAGAGGCCTCTGCGCCAAAAGTGCTTACAGTTAAACAGAGAGAGTGAGTGAGACAGAGAGAGAGAGAGAGAGAGAGAATGAGACAACATACAGACAGACAGACAGACAGACAGACAGACAAACAGATAGCGTAACAGATGGTGGCCTGACAGAGGCCGACAGAGTCCGACAGGCGGCAGCGTGGGATTCTCCTGGCAGTTAGCGCAATCTAATTGACGTTGCCCTTGCGCCTTGCCTTATGCAAGCGCAGCATTGCTCGACGCAGTGATACCCTCTAAACTAACTAGTAAAATCATAATCATAATCATAATCAACAAGCAAATGAACTAAATGTAAATGTAACTAAAAAGAAGTCGCGTCAAGTATACCCTTATGACAATCGAATGTAGGGTATCATCACTGCAGCAGAGCACAGTTGGCAATGCAAGTTGCAAATTGCAATTTTGCTGTGTCGGCTTGAAAATCGAATGTGGCACTGAAACTTTAGAGTCGCTTGCAACTGGGTCAGCATATATTTTTTTATGTATATATATATATATGTGTGTGTGTATGTGTGTGTGTGTGTGTAGCCAGAAACTGGCCAGAAAACTGGCTAACGAAAAAAATATATGTATGTACATCTCAAATTTGTTTGCGGCTTTTTGTTGATTTCATAAGACTAAAAAAAAAAGAAGAAAAAAATAAAAATGAAAATGTGATAAACGTAGAATGTTGAATGAGAAAATGAAATAAGGAAGAAGAATATGAACATAGAAACAAGGAAATCAAGGAACGATAAACGAAATAAGGAAGCATAAAGTAAAGTATATAGAATCAACGAGAATCAATGCATGAAGAATAATGAATGAGAAATGACGAGATTTGAGAAACATTATGAAATATCGCGCAATTGTAGCTCATGTGTGAGCACTTTTTTTTTTTATATATATTTTTATTTTGTATTTATCTTGATTCTCTTTCTGGTGCTGGTTCGTGTGTCTCAAGTCTCGTTAACTTTGAATTTCCAGTTTCATTGTGTGTGTTGAGCAATGTTTGAGACTTAAGTTCAAGATTAAAGATTTTATTTTCTTTTTTTTTCGACTACCAGTTGGCGGCAGCTGCTGTGCAGTTAGTTTCTAATGATTCTAACTATTATTATTATTATTATTATTATTAGCGAATATTTCCGGTATTCACCACTTGCCACAAACAAACAAACAAGAGAAATACTCTCTCTCTCTCTCTCTCTATCTATCATCTCTCTATCTTTCATTTGCTGCTTTCTTTATCTTTACGTTATTTATTGTTTGTTTCCCTTGCGACGAATATACCCTGTAAAAATAGCTGGCACTGTGTACGTGCCATAGGTTTTATTTTCTTTTTTATTGCCTCAGAGTTACGTGCTTGAGGGGCATGTCATATAAACGTACCATGCATAAATGCATTAGACGAATATTTAATACCCTGTAAAATATTATAAATGTGCTTAGCACATAATTTTACTGCAGAAAATTTGTATGCACAAGTCTTAGGATTTTCAATTGTTGCATAGTGAATATTCCCCATGTCTATTATATTTTTTTTTACAGGGTATACGTAACAATAATGACGCCGTTTCAAGTTAGGCGCAATATTAGTTGATTTACAAGGCGATTGCACACACACACACACATGCATATAGACATAAAGAAAGACAAAGACAGAGCTACAGTCTACAGTCACTGACACATATTATTGCACTTGAAGGGGGAAGAAGAATTGCACATAATTCTTCAAGTTTGTTCAAGGCGTCGCAATATCGCCGACACTTGACTGCGGTTGAAACTGAAACTTTGCTTTATTTTTATGATATATTTTTAGCATTGCAATGTTGCAAATACATACATATGTTGCCCGTTGCACATTGCCCGCTGCCATTGTGTGCCACTTTTTTCCTAGAGATTTCAAGTGATTCACAAGCCTCGCAAGACGCATCGGAGAAATGCGCTCTCAAGGTCAAAGGCCATTGATAATTGTAGCTCGTTGTCAGCTGGTCAGCTGCTCATCTGGTCATCTGTTCATTTTGTCAGCTCGTGTATTTTATATAAATTTTATAAATATCGTTGAATTTATTTTGCCATCCCTAAGTCTCTTCCGCATCAGCGTCTACTCACAATTTTTGCTCTTTTGTTGTCTGCTGAGCTGATAAACTTCTTGACTCAGAATCTCAGCTGTGCCACAGCGCTTGTCTTTTTCTTTTGTTTTACAATTACGAATCTCAATGATGTTTACACATTGACTAAATAATTACAATGATGTATATGAAGATATAATATGTAAATATGTATGTAGCTGCACGTGACAATGACGCCTACTCTGACCTATCTTCAGGGCTAATCCATTGGGTGTATGTCTATTCTACGAAATAGACGAACTAAATATCAAACCAGTTGAGATGAGACGCCCCTTGACATCCACTTATCGCATTGCGAATGTTACTGTGAGTGTGAGTGTGAGTGTATTTGTATTTAAATTCACATTCGCATTCGCATTTGCAATAAGTAAATATGTTTTTTGCCTCATTGCAAAATGAATTACTGCAACGCATTTCCTCAGTCGAGGCTGTAGCTCTGAGCTCGCCAGTAGCAGTAGTAGTTGTAGTAGTCGTCGGTGGTCGCCGTGACACAAGAGACAAAGATTTAAGATTTAAGACTCAAAGTGTCGAGAGTTTTATGAATTGTGAATTTAAAATTCAAGTGTCGAGTGTCGAGTGACTAATGACTAGTGTTGAGTGTCGAGTGTGTCGAGTGACGAGTGACGATCGAGTGTCGAATGTCGAAAAGTAAAGTTAAAAAACCAATAACGCAATAAACTCACACTGTGAACTGTGCTCATCGTCAAATACTCAAAACACTTTACAAAAGTAAGTTAAAACTCTTTTTGGGGCACAACTCAAACACAAGCTTAAAACTCAAATACTAAAAGCTGAAAACTTAAAACTGAAAACTGAAACTCACTTTATTTGTACAACCTTCAAAAGTGTCGGCAAATAAGCTTAGCGACTATTTTTTTTGTGGTTGTTGTTGTTGTTTAAGTTTAAACAAAAAGTGAGAATAAACAAGACAAAAACAAATAAACAAAACAAAAGCCAAAAGTCATAACGAAAAAATTAACAACAATTGCATTTCTCATAGCAATTTATTGAAGTTTATTTATATTTTATTTTATTTTTATTTTTTTTGTCAATTTTTGACTGACCTTAAAAATTACTTAAAGCTTGCAAAGATTAAACGACGCTACGCGTTTTATTTGTTTATGCTTCACTGTGCTTAAAAAAAAGTTTACAACATTTAATTTCGACTCAACTGTGAAATTGAATCAATCGAAAGCATCAATAAATTGAATCTTGAATATTGAATATTGAATATTGAATATTGATGTCTGAATATTGAATTCTGAATTCATCTTCAACTCAATTATAGCACAAATTTAAATCAATTGAAATGCAAAATAAAATGATAAATAAAACAATTTAATATAATAATAAAATAATAGAAACTTTGCAAGAAGAAAATAATTTTATTTTTTTAATTTTAATGGAAATTTTTCAAGTCGTACGAAATTTAGAATCTTTCCCAATATTTTCTTACCGTTAGAATCGAATTACTATAACATATATATATCTGCGGCAAGGAACGATAGTAAATTTTATTCAATTTTAAGCCAAAGTTTCTCTAATGAAATTGTTTGCTGGAATTTATAATAAAAGTTTTACAATTTCGCAGAAATCAAATTTTGATTAAAACATAATGACGAAACGGACTTAAAGTGATAACAAAAAAAGCACAGCTTGAATATAATTATAAATTTATGATTCTTGCGAAAAATGAGAGCAAAAAAAAAAAAAACCTGATTATATTTGACGAGCCGACGATTTCATACCATTACATTTTTAGAAAAAAAAATATAATTTATGATCAGATTTGTACAAAATTTATATGAGACGTGTAAATCATAATAAATCTTCATAAATCCTAGAAGTTTCACTCGGGATAGCTTACAAAAAAAAAGTAAAAGTAATGGTCCGATTCGGACGATTCCGACTTATAAAAAAGCTTATGGGCATAGGTAGTATGACAGACGGACATCTGGATTCTCCTGACGGACGCTGCTCAAGAACATAATTATACATTGTTTTGGGTCTGCTACGCCTACTAAGTAACGTTGCAAAATCCTATCCAAAATATTATTATACCCTTTGGAAGAGTATAAAAAACAGCAAAAATCAAAATTGAATTGGGGAATTCCCAGAAATGGAGGAGGCAGGATGAGGTGGTTACCCTGCATTCTTCGCTCTCTTTTTAGTTTTTGCTCATTTCTAAAAAATTTTTGACTGATTGCCAATTTGCTGCTGCTGCTGCTGCTGCTTCCTCTTTTTCTAATGCGTTATCAGAGCAGATATAGTCGCCTGTGTTGTGTTGCTGCCTGTGTGTGCTCTGAGCTGTGTGTGTTGTGTAGAAGTGAGTGTGACTCACATTGGTTTAGAGTCAGAAAAGTGAATGAATAAATGTTTAAATTGCTATTTAAATGTTTTCTGATTGCTTCTGACTAAAAGTCAAATATGTGTGTTGTGTGTGTATAAGTGTGTGTCTGTTTGTGTATGCCTCATGCTTTGCTAGTGCCTACTGCTGCTGCTACTGCTACTGCTACTGCTACTGCTACTGACTGCTACTATTATTATTTATTGCTTATTGTTGTTTTTCTGTTTGTTGCTGATTATGATAATTTAAGTTCGTTCGTTTCTTGCGATTGCTGCCGCTGCCGCTGCCTCTGCTGCTGCCATTTCCACAAATTGTTTACTTGCGGCGTTTTAACGAACGCGTCATCGTCAGTCAGTCAGCAGCAGCAGCAGCGCAGGCAGCGTTAAATGTTAGATGCTTCTTGTCTGTATGTTATAGCTAATGTTTACTGTAGCTGTCGAATGAGCTGAAAAGTTATTGTACACATTAAGACATGGCGAAGATTATTAAATGCGGCAATAAAATTTCGTTAGTAATTTATTGATTTAAAGTCTTAAACTTGTGTCTCTCCTTCTATAGATATATATATATATGTATATGAATATATATCTTCTATATAGGTCGAATCCCATAAAGTTCTTTTGCTCTACATTTATACTAATCGCTTTGTACGTGCTGTTGCTGCTCCCATGGCTGCTGTATAGGGAAATTTTGTAGCTGTATCTTTGCACTAGCATAAGATATTATATATGTATCTGTATCTGTATCTCTATCTGTATCTGTATCTGTGTCTGTAAATGTAGCTATATATGTTATATATTTTGTAAATGTATCTGTATCTGTATTTGTATCTTTAGCTATGTATCTGCTGCTGTGTGTGTGTGTGTATCTCTTTGCTATGCATAATATTTCGCTACACTTTGTTGCCGCCGCGTTGTTTCTTATTTTTTTGTACATTTAATTTTTTTTCATTTTTTTTTGTTTTTTTTTTTTGTGATTGTTTTTGTTATTTTGCGGCAAACTGAGCGACGAGTTTTGTTTTTCTTTTGTTTTTGTTTGTGCTTTTTTTACGCTGAGTGCGCAAAATGCGCAAAAAACAAGTTTTGCACTTTGTGGCAAAGCGAATAAAACAACAGCAAAAACAACAACAACAACAACAAGAGTAACAATAACGAAAAATATAACTAAACTAAGCTTTATCTCAGCGCTTAGTGTGTCTCACTGTATGTATGTATGTGTGTGTGTGTGTGTGTGTGTGTGTGTGTGTGTGTGTATTGGCATTGTGTGTTTGTTTTAATTTTGTATCCACTTGTGCCTAGCACGAAAGATGTTGACGCTGATTTGGAAATTCCGCGACAGCTGTTTGAATGCAAAACTTTTAACTTACCACACAGCACACTCCCCACACTTGACTCACCACACTTAAGCCTCTTTCTCTCTCTCTCTCGCTCGCTCGCTCTACACTCTGCGGCATTTTTTCCAGAAAGACTTGCAAATGCATGCGGCGACTCTGAATGTTGTGAATTGTCAGTATGAGTGTATTCATGAGTGTGTGTGTGTGTGTGTGTGTGTGTGAGTGCAGCGTGCAGTGAACCACAGCAGCTGAGTTGACGTTGACGTGTTGTCGAGTGAGTTGCACTCAATTGTTGAATTCGATTCCATTTCAAGTTCTGCTTCCTCTGCTTCTTCTTCTGCTTCTTCTTCTTCAACTTCTTCGTCATCTGCTTTTGCTGACAGTTGACACACTTTTTATGCTACTATGACACTAGTCATGATTCTCACTTGCCTCTCAATTAGCATGTTAAAGTCAACGCTACACAGTGAGAAAACAAACATAACTTGTTACATCGATAAATGTCTAACTATTAATCATTAAAGTGGGCGTGGCAAAACAATATATAAAATAAACTTGAGCTGCTTACATTATACATATATCAAAATTTAATGTAGCCAGAGAGCAAGAAAGAAAGAGAAAGAGTGAGAGAGAGAGACGAAGACACATATAAATATGTTGCACGTACTGTGCTTTGTGGCAACATGACATTAACAACAATTGCTACGTTAATTGTCTATTAAATTTGACAAGCAAACACACAATGCACTCGAGTATTTTGCTCAGTGTAGAGACGCACAAGATACAAATGTTAAATAGACAATGAGTAGACTTGGGAGACCGGAGACCTCACTGTCTAAGGTCTCCTCCTATTAACGTTTGCTACTTGTGCCCCATTGCGTCCCACCTTTCAATTAGCAGTCGTAATGCGAATGCGAGTCGACTACTGAATACCCTGTAAAATTCATTTCAGTTGCAGTTGCAGTAAAAATAAAATTGCAATGCTGCTTTCTTCTGCTTTCAACTATATCTATATTTTTACAGGGTATATTTACAGAGTTAGTCGTGCATACCCCACAACAGCAAGTCACTTTCTACAGGGTATATCTAGCAGCCATTTTAGCAACTGCTGTCATTGCGCCTAACCAAAGCATTTCAAATGTTTTTTATTTTTTTCGTTGCCTTAAACGGTGGGCGTGGCAGCAGCAACAGCATGTTGTGCGATTGTGAGTTGAGTTGTGGGGGGGCAACTTTCACTTTTCACTTGGATTTCAAAAATAGCTGCGGCTGCTGTTGTTGTTTCTACTGTTTCTGCCACTTGGTTGCAGCTAACGAACTGCGTGTGCGTGCCACACAGCGACCACTTCGACATTGCTACAAAAAGAGGTAAAAACAATGAGAGGAAGTGCAAGTGAGACGCAGAGAGAGAGAGCGAGATGTAGATATAGTGACAGAGAGAAAGGCCTAATATCCGCTCGAGTTTCCTTCTACTGCGTCGCCTCCTTTTGTTTTTATTGCTCTTGCTTTTGAGACAGCTGAGCGGAAGTTGCAGCTAAATCGGATCGTGACTGCACTTAAAGCAAGCCACGCCTCTTGCCTGGCCTGCCGCTGCCCTTTGGCCATGCAATGTCCGAGCGCTAATTGAGAGGCAAAAAGACATTGAAAGACGCCACTTGCCTCTAGCCACTTGCCTCATGCCACTTGCCTTTTGCTCATTGTCCATTGCTCGTTGCCACACTGAAAGAGTTTTCCCAGCGCCAAGTGCACTCATTAATTGAATCACTTTGATGATTGCCCCATGCCCCATGCCTCCTGCCTGCTGCCTGCTAGTGTTGTGGCCCTCTTTCTCTCTCTATTTGATGCATGCTTCAATCTCCTTTGCTCAATTTGCTGGGCATAAATTGAAATTGAAATTGAGTTTGCAATTGCATTAGAGGCACAACAACAACAACAACAACAACGACAACAACAGCAATGAGTGAGCCATAAAAAAAGAAAAAAACAATGCAACAATGTGGCGACCTTTGCAGCTGCAATTGAACGCTTTAAGCTTTGCAGATTAATCTAGGGAAATTTTTCATTTTAAATTGAAACTCAAAGCGGAAATATCAACGACTTGCAGTTAATGTTTTGCAAAATGTGATCGAAAGTTCAAGATACTTAAATATAATAATAAGCTGATCAATTACACTATGCAACAAGATTTATAAAACATTTCCTTTGTTCATATACATAACTCTAGAATTGACCCTCGCATATTTATAACATATGTTTATATGTCACTCGGCATTTCCTTTGTTGTTGTTGTTATTGTTGCTGTTGCTGCTGTCATTTCCTTTTAGAAGTATGCTAAACTCTACATAAAGCTCTCGCTTTTAGTCCACGCCTACATTACGCCTACTACTACTTCCTCCTCCTCCTCCTCCTTTTCCTCTGTTGCTCTCATATCTTTTCGCTGCGTCTCGTCGCGTCTCGTTTACCATAACGAATTGGCGCTCCGAGCCACTGAAGCGTTCATGTGAAACGTCCAGTTTCTTCATCATATGAGCATACAGATATGTCCATATACATATATGTATATATATATTATATATATATATATATATATATACATGTATAGCTTATGCTTGTTGTTGGTGTTGTTGTTGCTGTGCCCGTTTCGTTTGGGAAATTCGTAAAAAAAATAAAATAAAAAAATAAAAAAACCAAAAAAAAAACTGAAAATTAGCTTCTAGAAGCAAATTTTAACAGCCGGTTTTCGCTTTGCAAGTTTCGTTTTTCAAAGCGCTTTTTCTTTAGCCAACAGCTGCCAACGCTCTTCCTCTTCCAGGCAGGCAGAGCAAGGGGTGGAGGTTGGAGGGGGGTGGTCTGCTCTAATTGCAACAACAAAAAGTGGCAAGCGCCAAGGCCGTTAATTAATATGTGCAATTAACTTGAAATTGAACGCTCATTCGACCCCATTGCAGCTGCTTCTTGCTTGCTTGCTTGCTTGGTGCTTGTCTTGGCTAATGCTACTGTGAGTGGGAACAGTTGTTAAGTGGGAAGTGGAAAGTGGAAACTGGGTGGTGGGTAGTGAGGGGAGTATGCAGCAAGTGGTTGACATGTGAAATTGTATTTCACTTTATATTCCCATTGACCTCATTGCTAGATTTGGCCTGGTGCTTGTCTCGGCTAAGTGATGACTTATATTATAAGTGGGAAGAGGTAGTGTCTGTCTATGTATGTGTATGTGTATGTGTGCGAGTAGTAAACTGTAAGCAAGTGTGCAATTGAAGCACTTTAATTGTTAACTGTTTCTAACCGGATCTCTAACTCTATATATTTATCTCATTCTCTCTCTCTCTTTCTCGTTTAGACGCGGACTAACGCCACCGCATCGAGTGAAATCGATTTCAATGGCAACATTCACACAGGAAGAACTGGACTTTCTCAAGTCTCATGGCAATGAGCTATGCGCCAAGACCTGGCTAGGATTATGGGATCCCAAGCGTGCCATAGCACAGCAAGATCAACGTGAATTGATGATCGATAAGTACGAACGTAAGCGTTATTATCTGGAACCCGCAAGTCCCCTCAAGTCACTCAATTTGAAGACCACAAGCAATGGCTACCACACAACATCGACGGGCAATGGCACAAGCACAACCTCGGCTGCTATCATCATGGGTAGCAATAGCAATGGTTATGCCAGCATACAGCTGACACCGCCAGCCGCACAACGCACAGCAGCCAATGGTTTGGCCAGCAAGTCGCCAGCATCGTGCATCACATCATCATCGGCCATTAGCCGGCCGCATCATCATCCCAATGGTAATGCCAATCATCAGGATGCTTTTCTCGGCTTAAGCAGCTTGAATAGTGCCGGCTCCACCTCAACGGGCGCTTTATCCGATACGAGCAGCTGTGCCAGCAATGGATTTGCTGGCGAAACAGATTTCGTTGCTGACTTTGGTTCAGCTAACATCTTTGATGCCACTTCGGCACGTTCGACGGGTTCACCGGCTGTTTCCTCGGCCAGTTCAATAAGCTCCACCAATGGCTATGCCAAGGTGCAGCCAATAAGAGCAGCGCATCTTCAGCAGCAGCAGCAACAGCAGCAGCAGCATCATCATCATCTGCTCAATGGAAATGGCACAGAGAATTTTGCGGACTTTGAGCATGCGCCAATTTACAATGGAGTTGCAGCTGGTGAGTTATATGCTTTGACCTGATCCTCCTGATCTTCCCCTAGAGCAATTAGTTGATAGACCATAAAAATGTTGTTCTCTTTGACACATGCGATAGTATGGCGATACTATCGTTTAACTAAAAGTTGGATTTACACTTGGCAAAAATGAAATCAATATATCGATAGCACCGATAAGTATCGATAATTGTGCGTCTTATTTGTAGCTTTTAGTTTGCTTTCAATCCACACCACGATTTGTGCTGCTAGCCGCTTCTGCCACATGTTGCAACCTGCTTAGTTTATGTGATATCATTATAATCACTTTGCCCAACCACAAAAAGCGCTTCTATCGATTAAATAATCGATAAATTACAAATTCCTTGAATGCAATTAGCTTTTGAGCCATTTTCACAACCATAAAAAGAGCTTTTTATCGATAAATTTATCGATATATAATCGGCAAATATTCGTCCTTTTATATGTGTTGCCTTTAGCGACGAAGCAACAGCAGCAGCAACAGCAGCAGCAGCAACAGCAGCAGCAGCAACAACAAAGTTTTGATACATTTGCCGATTGGAACGATTGGATAACGCCAACTCCAACACCAACGCTGTATCCCGATTATGATCCGTTCGAAGCGCTGCTGCAGCGAGCGAAGGTGCGTGAGAGAGAGAAAGAGAAAGAGAGGGAGAGGGAGTGGTGGGAGAAGAGAGAACAGACAAGAGAAGAAGTGATTATTCAACCGCAGTACAACAACAACAACTATAACAACAACAACATCAGCTCGAATGCATCTTTATTCTCATCCAGTTCATGGTTTTCAAGTTGCGATAATTCATTCGATGAATCGCTATCAACAAATCAAACGACGCCAACAACGTCAACGAATCCTTTCCTGGCTTACATCAATATCAATACTGTGCCAGAGGAAGAAGACTCTTCCGATTCATACTTAGATCAAGATTCCAATTTGGATAATTTAAATGCCTTTTATAATCCTTTCTTTACGTGGAGTAAGTTTTTTTTTTGTTTCATTTCTGTTCTGTTCTACTTTTTTTCTTCTTTCTTTTCGTTTTGCGTTACGTTTCTTTTGTTGTTGTTGTTGCTAGTTTTTGTTTTTAGTTTGTGCGTTGAGTTTCCTTTCCTTTTTTTATTTTTATTGTGGACATAAACCTTAGCTAATACACATACCTTTTGCTCTGCTTCCTGCTTGCTCTCTTTTACAGGCAGCAACTTGCAGCAGTACAGCCAGCCGAGCAACAGCAGCGTCAAGGCAGTTAGCAGCGCTGCTGCGCCCAGTGAAGACCGCTATGCAGCGCTGAAGGATCTCGATGAGCAGCTGCGCGAGTTAAAGGCCAACGAAGCAGCAGCTGCTGCTGTGACAGAGGCAGCAGTGCCAACACCTCCAGCTGGCGTGGTGAATAGTGGTGAGTATATTTTTTTGTAATAGCTTTCAATTGTGCAAAGACTAAACTTCTTTCTCTTTTACAGTAAACAACAACCATTTGAATGTGAATCCTTTCAAGAGTCAGCAGCAGCAGCAGCAGCAGTTGGTGAATCCATTCCAGGCCAACAACAACAACAACAACAATCATAACAACAGTACACAGCAATTGCCGCAACAGCTCTACGGTCAGCTGACATTTATACCAAATGCCCAACAGCAACAACAACTGCTACAACCGACGTCGACAGTCACAGCGAATGCGAGTGCGACGCCTGCTGCCAATTACTTTAATTTCAATAATAACAACTTTGGCATCGCTCAGGGCCTGCCTAATGGATGTGGCTTTGGCAGCATGTTGCAGCCAGCTCCAGTCATGGCCGGTGGCATCAATGGCGCCTACAACAATCCATTTGCAGTAAGTTGCAAGCAGACAAAAGTGCCAGCAACAATCGAATTAATCAAATTTATCTTTAACTTTTAGGCTAGCGGCGCCATCAATACAAATAATCCATTTTTATGAGATTCAGACTCGAGCACAAGTAGCAGAAAGCAGCAACAACAGAAGCAGCAACAGCAGCATGCAACTTGGCAAAAGGCGTTAAGTAAGAAATAAAAGAAATGGAATTATCTAAACGCTGCATGAACAAGAGGATGGCGTGATGTGAAGGAGTTAAAGAGACGCAGATATAAACATAGCCGCTGAACAAAGGGAAAAGTGAACCGAAATTAGTCCATTTTACTACGAACAATAGCTATAATCATCTCTTTATATATATACATACAGATATAATGATATATATATCTATATCTATATCTATATCTATACTTTTACAAGCTAACTCTCTATACATATATACATCTATATATAAATATATATATATATATATATATTTATACGATATACGATACGATATTCGCGAAGTAACTAAAGATTTGTATTTACCATTTGCCTTTAGCGTCTCTATAGACTTTTTTTTACTAAAACTAAAAGCTAAAAACAAAAACAAAAAACAAAAACTAAAATGAAAACTTCATAAAATTGTCGTGTCTCGTCTTAGCTTAAAACTAACTTACATATAAACATAATATATATATACACATAATATATATATACATAAAATATATATACATATTTATAGCTAAAAACAAAATACTAACTAAAAAAAAAACAAATATATTTATTAATAAGATTATACAGATACTGAAAGTTATAGATCGAGTTCAAGATCTATTCGTTTGTATCTGTTGTTGTGTAAGTCTAAAGTGAACAAAATTGTAGAAAACTTTTTGTAAAATCTTTCTCAACATGTTTATGCATCAAATATTCTTTTAGTAGCTCTCTTATATTTTTTTTCTATTTTGTTTTAAAACTATTCTTAATCACTTCCTGTTTGTCAGCTATTCATTGTGTGGCCTTAATAAGTATATATAAAAAAAATAAAAACTGTTCATTATATATCATAATAATATATAATAATAATAATAATATATATTTATATAAAGTTACGAGTAATAAGTACCTAAAAAAAAAACATAAAACAAAAGAAAGAAAAATAAAATATGCTTCTTATTTCAAATGTTGTTATTGATCTACACACACACATACACACACAAACAAACACACGAACACACACTTAGAAAGAAAAGATAGTTTTGCTCAACACAAAAAAGTTAAAGATTGTTAAAATATATATAAAAGATATATATATATATATAAATATCACAGATAACTCTATATATATCATATGAGAATAAACATATATAATATATATTATATTTAGAAATTATTCAGTTTCATTCATTCAATTATTTAGAACAGTCAAAAACACAAAACAAAAAGTCCAATAAGAAGCAAGAATTTTTTTCCATCTTTTAGACTTAACATCTGTAAAACATTTATCGAAAAAGCCTTAAAAAAATAATAGAAAATGATAACTAAAATTATAAATTTCAATAAAAACAAAAATAAAATAAAATTTGTTGTATTTATTTATGTAACTTATGTCGTTAATTTATTCTTTTTTTTCAGCTGCATACATTAATTTTTTGATGTTTTGGCTGAAAATTGTTGGAATATTCGAAAAAGAGAAAAACAAAGAATTTTTTATAATTTATTTGATGTATTTTTATTTTTATTTCATTTCCGTTTCGGTATAATTTCTAGTTTGTTCTCATCTTTCATTTTGTCGTTTTTAGTACTAGTTGTTGTTGGTTTTAGCAATTGTATTTATTAATTACTATAAATTATTTATAAACTTTATGTTAATATGTATATTATTATTATTATTATTATATTATTATATTTAAATATATAATATTTTAAAAATTCGCAATATGAAATTAAAGTCGAAAAAGTCATTTAAATCCTATGATGATGGGTCTCCGCCAGCTGCTAACAAGCTTTATCAACTACTGATGATGATTCTTCCCCCCAAATTAATGTGGAGAATCATTGAAACAGTTTTTTTTTTGATCCTACTTTCTCTACACTACGCTCTTTTCCTCCTTCTCTTTCTCTTGCTACTTACTTTCTTCGCTTAAACTAAATTAAAAATCAAAAACAAAAAAAAAACGGCAAACAAAACAAAATTAAAGCTGGAATCGCTGCCTAATTCATTCATTAATAAATATAACTAATTAAAGTAAAGTGTAAGTGTAAGTGTAGAGTGTAGAGTGTGTAAGAGTAAGATTAAGAGTAAAGATTTATGTTTATAAATAATAATAATAATTATTATGTAATGATTTGTTGTGAAAGTTGTGCTTAGGTTTAGGCATTGCATCATTATCAACTGTACAGTTATGGCTTATATATTTATATATATATATTTATATAGATATATCATTTAATCTTCTTCAGTTATATATAGTTTATAGGGGGGGAATCTTTCGCTCTAATGTGTTGTTTTGTATTTATGTGTACGATGTGTTATTATTTTTTTTGTATGTTGTTGTTGCTTTCTTTACTTTATTTATATTGATGTGGCTAGCAGAGCAGATTTGTATTTATGTTTAAATATTATATGATTATATCGTATCGTATCGTAGCTGATTATTAAATTGTAGTAACAATTATGACTGTGTGGTGAGTTTTCTGGATAATATCTTTCTCTCTTATCATTTTTTGTTTTTTTGTTTTTCATTAATTTCTTTAATTTTTAGTTTTTTTTTTGTTTCTCTTTAGATTTACTTGAATTTAATTTCTTCTTTTTCTTTGTTTGTTTTTTTTTTTTTGCATATTACAGAGTATAAATCATTTGTTTATAGTTTCCTTGTCAAAGCGAAATAGACACACACATACACACACAAACACGCTTACAATACACACACACACACACAGACACTCACACACACACAAAGTAAATACATAAAATATTTCATGGTCTTAAAAGCGCTTGTTTTTTTCTCTCTTGGATTTTTTGTTTGTTTTGTTTTTTTTTTTTAATATCGTATTTATATTTGTTTATGTTTTATATATATATATATTTATATAGTTAAATATATAATACGTTAAATGTTTTTTTTTTTTTTTATGCATGTTGACATATAGAATTGAGTTTGCTTCTTGTTGTTGTTGTTGTATATTTGTTTGCTTGCTTAGTTATTTAAAATGGCTTTACGTTGTTTTTTTTATTTTTTTTATACAAAAGGACAAAAGCAGTAACGCAGCTACAGTTATACCTCAATTAAGCATTAATTAATACATTTCATCGATACATAATAATTATGTATATATATGTATATATAATTTATATAAAAGTACAAAAATTTTCTGCTGCTGAGAATTGAGAACGCAAAACGCACTAAACACGCAATGATTTATCAATATATATATATATATATATATATATATATATATGTATGTATATACAACAAGATATATATGTCAATGTCGTAAGCGAATATCGTAGCTATATTATCTGCCTCTGCCTGTCACTCTGAGTGTGTATATTTGTTTGCTTGTCTGTGTATGTGTATGTGTGTGTGTGTGTGTGCTTGTGTATTTTATGCTGTGCCGTGTTGAGTTTATCATAGATTGTAGCGTATATCGTAAGCCTACGCCATATGCAACTCTCCTGTGGTGTGTCGTGTGGTGTGCTATGGTGGTGTGGTATATGTTGAGTTTATGGATTTGTCTTTATGAGCGATTTACGTGCCATTGGCTTTGGGCAACGGTCGCACCAAATATAGTTTTTCGCCTTGTTTGTTCGTATAGATTGGCGCCTTCTGATAATGATCGACCAGCTGATCCAATGAATGAAACTTGCGCTGTCCAATGCAATACATATTCTGCTCCACATGTACGCGAAAATGTTTGTTGCGTCCCGGTGCCTTGAGAGAAACCGAATAGTCGCCCATCTGTAAAATAGAATGTTATTTATATATATCGTAAGGTATATCGTATATTATATCGTAGACTCACATTAGTCTCACTATCTCTGATAAGGAAGTCACCATCGTGTCCATGTCCATTGAGTACTGTATCGCATTGGCTCCGTGTTATGGCGCCATAGTACCAAGATTTACCAGCCAAATTTGGACGTTCGATGGGCTGTTGCTGCGATGATTGCGCTGATGATGACTTATCATTGCGACGTTCCATAGAATCATTGCCAGCGCCGCCACCGCCACCAGAATTGTTGCTGCTATTGTTACCATTGCCGTTCCCATTGCCATTGCCTGCTGTTGCTGAATTGCCGCTGGTATTGCGATAAGGCGTAGCGAGATAATCATTCAACTCTTGTAGATAATTGCGTGGAACTAAACCGACTTGACCCTGATTATTGCGTGCCTTATACCAATCTGGATCGGAGGCGGGACGATCAACAATCTCTAAGCGATCGCCCTTCTCAAACGACAACTCTTGATCGTTGTTCGACGTGAAGCTGTAGAGAGCAACCTGTCAGCAAGCAAGAGCAAGATTTTAAATTTAGATTCAAGATTTATTCTAGATTGTGATAATAATGTATTTTATGTTTTACTTACCACAATGTCGAGCACATTCTCGGCCATGGCATAAGTATGTATCTCGCCATCGTTATCACAATCTTCGGTTGTATAATTGCTGGGGAACCAACCGACAGCATTGCCACTCTGGCCACGCCACCAGCCATCATTGGATTTCTCTAGTATAAGGATGCGTGTTCCCTTTGTTAGGGATAATTCATCGGGCTGCTGTGCTTGATAATTGTACTTGACAATGGCGGTGCCAATGGCCTCAGATGGATCCGGTGGCAAGCGACGTGACATGGTTGGGCTCTCGATTTGACGTGAAGGCGAACAATTGGGAAGTGTCTTGGATCCTGATGAACCTTTTTTCACTTTCTTCTTGATGCTATAAATGCAACAGTCAAAGCGAAAGGAAGAGAGAGAGAGAAAAAGAGAGAGCGTTTTGCGAGTTAAGCAAACACGCGCGATAAGTATCGATAATACAGCGATAACTTGTAACTTCAATCAAACGGGGGTTTCCCTACTTTTGGGGGGCAACACAACACTTCTCAACAGGGTTAGGGGTAGGGAGGAAACAGTCTTAACTTTTACATATGTGTGCGGGAGAGGAGATTAGTATAGATAGATAACTAATTCTACTACAAAATAATCGATAAACGAAAAGCAAAAGAAACGAATTTATCATACAATACAAAAGCCGAAAGCAGTTTGGAAATTAATTACGTAAGAATATAAAAAATATAACAGTAAAAATTAAAAGGATTTTTTTTTATCATTTCTTTTCTTTTTTTCATTTTTTGAGGTACTTTTCTTATATCTGCTGAAATCAGAACAAAAAGAATACTTAAATTTTAGTAGTAGGTTCGTGGTATATCGTAAATGAATGGTGAATATCGTATTGTAAGACGTGCATTTAGTAATCGTTAATCGTTAATCGTTATCAGTTGGTCTAGTTATCAGTTATGATAGATAAGCTTGGTCTGATCGTATATCGTCAATAGTAAATATCGAATCGTAATTAGTATTATCATTAATCGTTAATCGATTATCATCAATCGTTAGTCGATTAATCATTAATTTGAATTCGTTAGTCACAAATTGATATTAGTTTGGTTAATAATCGTTTGTTAGTCCATAGTTCAGTTATCGATATTTCGGTATTCGGTAATCGGTTATCGGTTATCTGTAATCGGTAGTCGATTAAACGCACCTGTCGAACAGTGAAGGCTTCTCCTTCTTCACATAGTTGCTGGGCACATAGCCGGACTGATTGCGACTGTTTTGGACACGCCACCAATGCTTAGAGTCATCCAGCAGCAGATAGCGCTCATTCTTGCGCAAATCCAACTCCTGTGCACCTTGTGCGGCATAATCATATTTGGCTACGACGTAGCAAACGTCTTCCTGAGATTTACCTGCAATTGCATGCACAGGAAAACAGAATAAAATGCAATTAATCGATATATATATATATCGATATAATAAGAGATATCGATAACACTTACCGTGCTTCATGTTGCCCGCCATTGATTGTGGTCCAGCGGCGTTGCCAGCTGCACTGCAACTGGAATTACCGCTGCTACTGCCGTTGCTGTAGTCTGTCGGCGCCGACAACGCTGGCTGACCGAAGGTCACACTTTTGTGCTGTGCACTGCAACTAGAGGCCGTCGACAGTGTGCGATGATGCTGCTGCTGCAGCGATGATTGACGTTGATGATACACTGGCGATGAACCAGTTGCTAATTGTTGTTGCTGCTGCGGCTGCTGCTGCTGCTGTCGATAGTTTTGATTTGGATTCTGATTTTGATGCAACGGCAATTGCGGCGGATACTGTTGCTGCTGCTGCTGCTGATGCTGGATATTTCCGGAGGAATTGGAATTGGATGTAGGGATGTTGCGTGCGAATCGCTGTGGATATTCCAACATTCCACTGTGGCTCCTCAATGGCTTGAGAAGCGTTCGTTGCTCTCCTCGTGGTGGCCCTCCGGGAGGCGGCTGCTTACTGCTGCTGCTCCAGGTGCTCCTATGAGATTTGCCGCTACTGTTACAAATTGCAATATGGCAGCACAAATGGCGCCAACAACTACAACAACAACAACACCAAAGTGTACAACTAACGGCGACTACAACAACAACAACAACAACTCGAATCTTTCAACTCTACGGCAAATAAGCAAATTTCATTTGTGGAATATTAATTTTATTTTTTACTAGTTGTTGTTGTACTTGTTGTTGTTGTTGCTGTTTTGAATAATGTTGTTGTTGCTGTTGTGTATACTGTCTCTTTCACTCTTGCTGAGTGCTGAGCGCTAAAGCTGTAGCTGAAGCTGTTGGAGATGTTGCATGTTGCCTCCTCCGCTTGCCTCACGCATATTTCAGCTGTTGTTGATGTTGTTGTAGATGTTATTGTTGTTGTTTTTGTTGTTGTTGTGGATATTGTTCGTGTGTGAATCGCAAATGAAACGTTTACGAATGCGGCGAGTAGTAATTGCAAAACAAAGATGTGAAAGAAGAGAAAACGTAAAGAAGAGAAACGTAAGAAATAACAATGTAAACAGCAGCATGAAAATTAAAGCCATTGTCTATGTGTATCTATGTGTCTATGTGTAAGTGTGTGTGTGTGTGTCTGTTTCTTACTCATTAGAAGCATTTTGCGAGAAAGCATTTTAAAAACTATTTACTTATATGTATAATTACTTAATGCATAATACAAATGTTAAAAAACAAACTTGAAAATTAAAAAAAAAATAATAATAATAAAAAATAAAAATAATGTATAATAAAAATTGTGCAAAAATAATTGAAAAATAAAAAACAGAGAAAATATCTTCGAGCAGAGCAGAAAATAAATGTGAGGGATGATAATGATAATGATGATGATAATGATAATGATAATGATGATGCTGGATATGATTGGTGTCTGGAACTAGCCACAAAACAGTTTTGCCAATAGCGAGTGAAAGTTTTGCCAGCACTGTAAATGGCACAACTACAGTGCTGGCCGGCAATATTGATAACGCCTCTGTTCAACTTTATTATGCGAAACGTTTCGAGTATTGTAAAGAATTTACAATATTTTTTTTGCTTTTTTATTTGACTTACAGTGAAACTACAGTATAAAGAACACTAAGAAAGTATTTATAGAATAAGTCAAAAATTATTAACATGACCTTAGATAAGAAAATAATTGTCTTATAAGAGATTGTTGTTGTGATAAGAACAAACTGAAAGTTATTTATGATTTCCCACATAAGCAATAAATACTGTAATTGAAAATCAATGAAAACAATAATAATAAGATTGCCCCACTTTACGTTTAATTGATGAATTCGTTTTGATTGAGATTGAGTATCAAATGGAGACGCGACTTTGACTTCGTCTTCGACTTCGACTTCTTATCAGACATATGTTTGTATACATATGTATATGGAAACATTCTTCTCTGCAGTGAATGAGAGACCAGCAATAAATGCCGCTGGAAATATAACTGAGATTGAAACTGTAAGACGAAATGTGAATGAGTCACAAACAGGAATTGAAATTGGGGAATGGGAATTGGAATTGAAATTGGATTTCTTATTGAAAAGACAAACACACAAACACAACATTTATTTCTATTTTATATATATATATATATATATATATATATATATATATATATATATGTATATATTTTTATTTATTTTTTTGCCTCATGACCATAAAGTGGGACAACAACAACAGCAATAAAAGAAATAAACGTGAAAATGAAATGTGTAAGAAAAAGAAAAACAGAAAGAGAAATAGAAACAGAAAGAGAAACAGAAACAGAGAATATGAGACTGAATATGATGTTTACGTAATGGCAATACCCCGTGACCATGCCAAGAGCAGGTAAATGGCTAATGACAATTCTCATCAGCTCAATAGAGCCCAGAGGCCCCAAAGGTTGTTGGCCAAAAGCAAAGTCAATGTCAATAGGCCACAAAACAAAAACAGAAAATACATTTGGCAAATATTGAAAATATCTTAATAATATTTCCGAGACTTTTGACTTGTCAAGTTAACATTGCGGTTTCTTTCTCTCTCTCTCTCTCTCTCACTCTTTGTGTGTGTCTCTCTATTTCTACCACTTCTTTAATAAGACTTGAAGAGTTGAAGGTCTTTCGCTGCCTACTCATAAACCATTTTCGGTTTTTACTACGAAACTGTTGTCATCAGCGATAAAAAATAAAATAAAAAACATTTTGCTGTGTGGCACATAAATAGAATATGTGACATGATGTTGCAAACGGGAAATGGTAATAGGAAATGGGGAAAACGGGGGAAAACTATGAAAATGGAAAAAAGGTAACGGAATCGAAATTGAATTCGGATTCAATATCAATATTGCGACAAATGAAAAGACGAAAACTGTTTTTCACTGTAAATGTAACAAAAAATGTTTTGCACTTAAATATTTCTATCTCTATCTCTGTCTCATTTTGCTTATCAGTTTTCACACGGCAAGAGAAAGTATAGAAAATAATTGCTAAATAGAGTTTAAAAGCTGACAGCTTAATGTTTTTTTTTTACCCTTTAAATAAACTGGTTGCATTCTTCTCTCTGAACTTTCATGTTATTTTGCTGAAATTTGACATTTTATTGCCACAAGTTGTATATAGATACATACATATATATGTCGGAACTAGTTGGATGAAGTGACTATATAAAATAGCTGAAATAGTAACAATCGCTTAGCTTAGAAGATTCAACTTTAAATGAAAAACTTTATGACTGTCAAAGAATTCTTAGCCATAAAAATATTATTGCTCAAATTATTTATTTGATAAATTTTCCGTCTTAAACTTGCAAGTGTATGCAATACTCGTTGTTGTTGTTGTTGTTGTTTTTTACTTTAATAAAAATATATATAAAAAAAATAACTTGTTGATTTCATTGTGGTTTTTAATAGTCATTTTTTATGCATAGCATTCAATTTTATTTTTATATATAAATTATTATATTTTATTTATTTTCTCTGTTTAGTTTTTAATTAGAACAGTAACTAATTTGTAGGACGCCACTGTTTGTCATAGGGGTATTAAGAGCTGATACATAGCCGAGCTGGTGGTGCAAGGCCGAGTGTTAAGACATTGAAACGCTTCGATGGTTTCTGTTTATGGCCATTGAACTGTTCGAGTAGCTGACTGACTCCACCTATACCTCCAACAACTGTTATTTTAT
Source organism: Zaprionus obscuricornis (assembly GCA_037044475.1). Taxonomy (NCBI): domain Eukaryota; kingdom Metazoa; phylum Arthropoda; class Insecta; order Diptera; family Drosophilidae; genus Zaprionus; species Zaprionus obscuricornis. The sequence continues at coordinate 427,922 of JBAMBR010003173.1, read as the reverse complement.
TTTTTTTTTTTATTTTTCTCTATCTCTTTTCTTTTGTCGCATATTTCATGTTTTTTTTTTTTCTTGTTTGTTTACTGTTTTCGTGTTATTTGTTGTTTGTTGGGGGGGCAACAAGAGACATTGCCAAGGTAGCGTCGCGTTTTGGCGACAGTTCGTCAAAGAGAAATTGAAAGAGTTGCACGTGGTCAGCCGTTTATGAGGCGGAAAGTTGTTTCCCCCCCCCAAACGGAAAGAGGAAGATGGAGTTGGAGTTGGAGAAGGGAAGTGGAATTACGCTCGTTCCATTCAACGGACCATATCAAGAAATAACAGCAAGAAAAAATGAAGAAAAGAAAAAAAAAACACTCAAAACTTTGCCCTAAACTTAATATTGAAACAAATTGAGACAAAAACCAAAGCACAAATATTTATTCGGGCGAATCCTCTTAAATCACTGAAAGTGGAACAAATGAAAGAATATAAAAACAAAAGGCATAAGGCGGTGGGCTGAGGGCGCAAGGTGGAAAGTGGAAGGGAGAAAAAACTATAAACATTCACATAAATCTAATGGGAATATGACGGAACAAGGGAACGGTGGAATGAAGGGAATGGGGGAGAAATGAAACAGAACGTAATTTGCTGCATTCGAGAAGTTGATCTATTGAAACTTTTGTTGTGTTTGTTGTTCTTGTTGTTGGTGCATTTGATGAACTGCTTGGCGAGTTGAAGAGCGTAGACCTGTGACATGTGTGGATTGTAGATTGTGGGTTGTGGGTTAAAACGGGGCAAACAACGAAGTGAACTGCGCATCCATATTATATATATATATATCGATATACGGTGGTTGTTTACTCACTGTGGTGGCTAAAGCATAAATGAGAACAAAGGGAACGGGAAGGAGACGGGGGTGTCAGAGTTTGCTGACACATATAGCCCACGGGCGGGTAAGCTAAATCTGTGAAGAAAGCCAACAGAATGGACCACGAGTGCACAGAGAGCGAGAGCGTCGTAAAAAACACACACACAGAGAGAGAGAGAGAGAGAGACAGAAAGAGAGAGTGGCACGCGCTCGTCATTATTGGGGTTGCTCGAGTGGGCTATGCAACACCCAACGACAGCGTTCAAAAGGAAAGTGCTGAGGATGATGAAAAATGAGCGAGAGCAGCAGATGCGCAAATTTAAATACACCTTCACCTAACTATACACGTGTATGTATGTGCATGTGTATGTGTCGTCTATCTGTCTGTCTGTCTATGTGTGCTGTCCTGCCTGGCAAAATTACCGTTCGTTTTGGCCGGTGGTGAGAGTAGTGAGAGTGAGAGAGAGGACATGGAGAAACCAAACATAACAAATGAGAGAAAATTTAACTGAGAGAGTGAGCGCGCGCGAGCGATTTACTGAGTGAGCAAGTAAGACAGACAGAGAAAGAGAGAAAAAAAATGAACGAGACACAAAACAGGAGGCTAAACAGGAGCAGCCGTATATTTTGTGTGTACCTACCGGAGACGAAAGTTTTGGCGACGACGACGACGACGATTGCGGCGACTGCGACGGCAACTCCTAGCAGCAGCCAACGACAACGGCCCCAGCCCTTTGTGAAGCAGCAGCACAAACTCTCATGTAAAAAATGCACTTTCTTCACTTTACTTTATTTAACGATGATTTCAATATTTTAACGATATTTCCCAGGCGTTTTGCCAAAGTGTATTGCACTTATTTGTCTTACAACACGTTCCACAATAATAATAATAATAATAATACTTTTAAATGTACATCTTATGTGTACATCTGGTTGTCTGCATGTGTGTATGTGAGACGACTGCGTATGTATTTATGTACGTATGTATGTGTGTGTGTATTATGCTGAACAATTGAAAATCACACAAAACAGACAATTTTTCATTTTATTTAAGAATTTTTCGTTTCAAATAATGTTGCCACGGCACTTTTGTATATTTAAATGATTCACTTAAACACTTTCTAATGCAATAATTCGCGTTTAATTATTAATTTTTATTATATTTTACCGGAGCTACTTTTCCGTCGCTCTCAACAATTTCGATAGTTTGACTGTCGCCCACATCGATAGCTTACTTATTTAAGCATCGAGTATTTGCGACACAAACAGCTGTCGGCGGCATCGATTGCGCTCAGTTCGTGCTAGAGATGGCATATCGCATATATATAAATATCGATATAATTATTACGATCAAAACAATGTGTTAAATTAATGTTTAATGTTTACTGTTACTCTTCTTCATATAATAAATTAAACGGTAAAAAAATGTTTAAAAGTGTTAGGCAAACGTTGCCAAATTCTCGATTGCTACTGCGTCACTACACAGCTAAGGCGAAACGCAGCGTTCTGTCACAAGACACAAGCAAAGTGAAAAGTAAAAAATTAGTTAACATTTCTGAGACTTGAATTAACTTTGTTTATCTTTTCCCTTTCAGATTTTGAGCCGCGACTGTCTGGCACACATGAGAATCGCGTATATGTTTGGGGTTTCCAGGAGACGGGTGCCCTGGGTCTACAGACCAATGTCAAGAAGGCGCAGGAGCGTTACACAGAAATGGTGCATCATCCGACGCGACTGCAGTTCTCCAACAACAATGATATACTCGATGTAGCTGCTGGCTATGGCTTTACGGCGTATGCAGTAAAACGATCAGATGGCGAGACACTCTTTGGCAGTGGCATAAACACAGATTCCCAGTTGGGTTTTCAGTTCAAGGGAAAAACTCAAAGTCCTTTGACTAATTTGGATGTTATCATTTATCCCACTGCGATACGTTTGCCACGCCACGAAACTGACACGGATGAAGGCATGCAGGTGCGCAGCATGTCTGCTGGACGGGCTCATCTTGTAGTAGTCACACAAAATGGCAACGTTTTCACACTAGGCAATAATTCCTATGGTCAATGCGGACGAACTATTATCGAGGATGAGTGCTATAAACGCAGTGCATTGATACACAGAATGCATGAGTCAGATATATGCGGAAAGGAGGATGAAATTGTGAGCGTTGAGTGTGGCCAGGATCATACTATGTTCCTCACGAAACTTGGACGTGTCTACACTTGCGGTTGGGGTGCTGATGGACAGACTGGGCAGGGCAACTATAACACATCTGGGCACATAGAACTCATTGGCGGCGACATTGAGAAGGAGCGAATTGTACGCATTGCCTGTGCCTCCGACTGTGTGCTGGCCCTTAACGAAGCCGGCGATGTCTTTGGTTGGGGTAACTCGGAGTACGGACAGTTGGATGATTCACCTGATGCAGTGATGCAAATAAATACACCGAGAGCGTTGAAGTTGACTCAAGGTATTGGCAAAATCAAAGAGGTTGCAGCTGGCGGCTCCTTTTGCATGGCACTCAACGATCAGGGATTAGTTTATACATGGGGCTATGGCATCCTCGGCTTTGGTCCATTCGTGGAACAATCATCGAAGCCACAACATTTGCTGCCGCCACTGTTTGGACGGAACGACTTTAGCAATTCCACAACTGTAGTGTCCATTGGCTGTGGTGTCTTTCACATGGGCGCCGTTAACTCTGACGGAGATCTCTTTATGTGGGGCAAGAATCGATTTGGTCACCTAGGTTTGGGACATAAGAAGGATCAATTCTTTCCCTTCAAGACTGCCATCAACGGTAAAGTTACCAAGGTGGCCTACGGGGTGGATCATACTATAGCGTTATGCCGGCCACATGTATAGAGAAAGGCGATACTATTTCATAGAGATAAGTGTTAAATATGTATAACAGCATAGAGGTAACATAATGCTTACGAATACCATCGCTGATACTATTGTATAGATCCTAGAGAAGGTATATTAATATTGGATAGGAGCTTGTAGCGCTCTTTAGGAGGCGTATAGACATACATATATTCTTGCATGTCCGTCTATTTCCACGCAAACTAGTCTCTCTCTCAGTGGAATTTTTATACTCTTGCAAGGGGTATATTAATTGTGATCTAGAGTTTGTAATGTAAAATGTTTTTTTTATTTGGTAAAAAATAAAGAATTGATAATTAAAATGTAATACTATATATTTTCTATTATGATGAACTGTCAAAAAAAGCTATAGTGGTGCTGAATGTATGAAGCTTGACTAACACTACAAACACTATGCAAAAAAAATTAAGTCTCTATCTCTTATAGTCTCCGAGATCTGTGTGTTCATACGGACGTACAGACGGACAGACGGACATGCTCCAATCGACTCGGCTGTTGATCCTGAGTCAGAATATATATACTTTATGGGGTCGGCCACGCCTCCTTATGGGTGTTACATACATTTGCTCTTGTCACTAACCCAATATACTCTTGGTTCCCATAGGGCACCGAGTATAATAATATATGTTCGACATGAGAACTGAAATCTGAATGTCCGTCTTAGCTAAATCAATGAAACTTGGAATACATACTCTTTGTGGACATAATCTGTATATTAAGTCGGAAGAAAACGGATCGTACAACTATATCATATAGCTGCCACAAGAACAACAATAGATCAAAAAATAGAGTTTTTGTATGAACATGTTTTTTGGTTGTCAATTTCTCCGGCTGAAACATAACAGAAAGAAAAAAAAATTCAGAAAAACGAAGTCGACAAACTTTTTGAAGATCACAAATTCGCGTTTTAATACATTTAAATCGATTAAAGAACATTTAGATTAATTTGCTTTGATGTTTGTTGTTGTTGTTGTTTTTTTTTTTCATTTTTTATAATATCTTGTCAATATCAATAGCGTTTTGATATCCTTCTAAATATTTAATTGTTAGCTCGCATTACGCCATTATAGTTTATTGATACAGATACAGAAATATGTAGATATATATGTATATATATATATATATTTAAGTATTGTATATATATAGTTAAATTGTCGAGTATATAATAATATAAAATATGTAATTGGAATGCAATATATATGTGTGTGTGTGTGTGTGTTTTGTTTTTTTTTTTGTGTCTGTCAAGTTATTTTAGGGAATTATTTTTATTGAATTCCCAAACATATTGGATAAATATTATTATATTGTCCATATGTGTTGCATGTGTTGATAAAACCAATCCATAAAACATTTCAATATCCATTCGAAAAAACTTTCTCCTCTTCAATCTCTCTCTGTCTCTCTTAAGTTTCGCACTCGTGTTTTTTTTTTTTTTTGTTTATCTTTGTATTTGTCACAATTTCATCGATCGCATTTTTTAATTGCTTTCTTTCTAGGTACATTTCCTTAATAAGGTTTTTATCATATGATTTTTACTATATTTCTATATATATATAGAATTAATGGAGGAGCTCGTTGAGCCGAATACAAATCTGTTCCAGCTGTGTGTGTGTTCAAACTTAAATTAAAAGCATGCTTCTTCTTCCTACTGCAAAACTATCGTTAAGACGAACTGAAACAAACTAGTCTTCGGATCATTACCTACCAATTATTGTTTAACTTTCCTTTCTAAATAATTTAATTTTATTTTATACAAATTTAAATAAATTTAAATATTTTAAAATTTTGTAAAAATATTGTTAAAAATTAGTTTAAAATTTTTTTTTACTATTTATTAATTAAAAAATTTTTTTTTTAATGATATGTCGAAAATTTCAAGCTAAAAAATATTAAAAAAAAAAACAAAACGAATTACAAAAATCTTAACGATCGGGTTCAAAGCACGGAACAATATGTTGAACCTTTTGTCATTTAAGCCTAGTGCAAAAGTTCGTCTTGACGATAGTAAAAACGATGCTATCGATAGTTTTACAGCACTACTAGAGAAACTACTACAAAAATGTAGGCGTTTGACACGCCCACCGATCAAAGATAATATCGTTAACATACATACAGAATTTCAATACTATTTCTTAAATATTTTTTTTTTTTGTTTGTGTTCAAAGATTAAAATATTTTTGTTTTTTTTTTTTTTTTGGATGCTCAATTCTTGTGCAGCTGCTCCGCCTCCTGTTGCTGCTGTTCATAAGCCTCCACCTCAGCAATATTGGACAAGTCATATTCGATGACTCCTTTGCCCATAAACGCAGCATATTTGCCGGCATCAGGCAACGGATCAGCGGATCGCTTCGAAACTGCAAAAAGAAGGCGAGAGTTATATGAAATTGAGAATTGGGATAAGGATTCAAGTATCACAATATACTTACCACCGGAAACGAACTTCTCCAACATGTAGACCTTCATGTCATAGCACTCGTTGGCAATACGCTCCGAGATCAGCGCCAGATCCGTAATTGGTGGCGTAACGACGCGCATATTGCGGCGCACGCGTTCCGTATCGATGTTATAGTAGCCCGATCCCATTTTCTGCATCAGATCAATGAAACTGCTTGGCGGCAATGTAGTATCCCGATCCAATGGCATAATGAAGCAACGATTGCTGCTCGTATCGATGATAGCCGATTGATTTTCCTTGAAATCATGCATAAAACGACCACGACGTCCATCCTTAAAGGTTGGCACATCAATTTTGGCATAACCATCGCTATCGTTGTTGCTATCCAATTCGATTTCCTCACGGAAAAAGTTTGCATTGACCAGTTCGTCAAATTGCTCATCGTCCATATCACCGCTGGAGCTGCCAGAACCGGATCCAGTCAATGGCAATAATGCGCGCCAATTGAGCGAGAAGGCGTCATCATTGCGTGGATAGAAACGTGGTAGTTCAACCGAATCTTCAGCATATGGAATATCGCATAGAGCATGATAACGCATATTTGCATGATTCGGTGCATACAAACGATAGAGAGTCCAGCCGCCAAGGACGCCCATTAACATGACAATCACGGCGATGAGGAACAGCAAAAAGGTTTTCAATAGCGTATATTGAGGTCGATTGAAGACCATCGATTCTGTATCCGCATCGCTGTAAGCAACCTTAGGCTGCGCAGTGACGAAACAATTAATTCTTATCAATATTATAATATAACAAAATATAATAAGTAGACACTACTAAGGGAAAAATCCCACTTGGGGCTAAAAGGTGAGAGACTCTTTTCCTATATATTTGGTAATTTCATGGAAATTCCGGACCGTTGTGAATCATTCTCGAAACTCCTTCTATCGTCCGAGTTGCTTATAGAAAAATATACGAACATCAAAATTTATAATATAGTTTTCTGCATCCTATATGCATTATAATCGGCTGCTAAATAAATAAACTATTAACTGAATAATTGTTAGACGACAGGTGGCGCTAGCGCATACAACTTATTGTAGTTTTCTTTACTCATTTAAGCTTTATTCATTGTATAGTCGAGTCGCGATAATTCGTACCACTTCAATTTGAAATTCTCAATAATTCGTAAACATTTCTGTTCCCTTGAAAAGAAATTTAATAAATAATTTGAAAATAATTCGAAATACTCCATAATTCGTAAAAAATATGATCCCCGTGCCATTTCGAATTATCGAGACTCGACTGTACATGTATGAACTTATTATATGTGTGTCAATTAGTCATCGAAATTGCAGAAATTCGCAACTTTTGTTATTGAAATAATACTTTTATCGCATTTTCGCATCGATTTCATATACATACATATGTATATATAGTATTCGGCTGATAAGAATTGTTCAAGTCCAAAAAAAAATTAGTATCGCATATTCTTGATATCGTTACAAAAACTAAAGTATATTCGACTTTTTGATATCTTATGTTCAGCATTATTATATGCGGAATATGCGGAAACTGTTTCATTTAGTCGAAAGTCTATAATTAACGTATGCTATGCTATAACTGTAAATTTTCACTATCTCTCTCTCTCTTTCTCTCTGGCTCTCATTGTCAGAGCTTATCGTTATCATTTATTATTAATATCAATAATAATTTCAACTTGTTATTATTCTGTTATTATCAAATTAAGACATTTATTACAATTATTAATAAATTTCTATTATTGCGATGCTCTTTAATTCTGCTAATTAACATTTCTATTTCTATTTCAATTGTAATTGTAATTGTAATTTTATTATATTCATCTTTGCTCAGCTGCACAGTAAATATGCAATCTAAGCATTTATATCTATGTATGAATGTGTGTGTGTGTTTGTCTGTGTAGTACAAAGTGCAGAGCAGCTAAATAGTAGACTGTCATAAAGGGAGTAAAAGAGAAAGAGAGAGAGAGCTGTGACAATCGCTTAAACAGCGAAATTGCAGAATAAAACAAAGACACAAAACTGTGCATGCATGCATGTATGTATGTATATGTAACTGCATATAACTGCACACATGCATGCATATTATATATCATAGATATCTACTTTTATATATATATATATATATATATATATATATATATGTACATATGTTTGTCTGTATGTATAATTAGATAAATAGGGCTTCTATTGTGCAAAGTCTTTACCAAAATAGGGACAGGAACTGTGCGAAGTAGGCCTGCAATAACAACAACAAAAAAAAAACAACAGAAATTGCTCGACCTCAAAACGAGTAAGGAAAAAGAGTGCAAGGACACAATGTAGAAATTCCATCAGGGAAAAATCAATAAATATGCATACTATGCTAAGAGAGCGCACACACACACACACACACACACACACACATACATACAATTTAAGTGTACATACACACACAACGAAATCTTACGCTCGCCCGCCCACGCATACAAACGAAAACCGAAACTTGTAGCGCACTACGAAGGACAATGAATATATGCGGGAGAGAGAGGAGGATGGACAAGGACAGCGCCTGATTGCGCAAATAGAAAAAAAAATATGGAAATTTTAAATAAAACTTACACCAATTAGCGAGCCATGGTTCATCATTGCCTCATCGTCGAGATGCAGGGGTAATGGCACCTTCTCCAAATCCTTCTTTTCGCCTTTTAATTTAGCTAAAATTGTCATTTTGTTTTTTTTTTCAAGCAATGTTCAAGTGTTGGCCGCTATACGTGTTGTTTTTGTTTTTTGAATTTTGTTTAGTTTATTTTTCCAAATTATTGCTGTAAAATTTTGCTTTTTTTCTGTATGTACACGACTGATGTTTACTCTTCAATTATTTTTTTCACTTTGTTTTGTATGTGGTGCAGCGGCAGAAGCAAACTGCGTAGCAAACATTCGATTGCTTTTCACCTGATTGCAGCAATTTGCAGTAGAAGTATCGATGACAAGTATCGATATATTTTTTCTATTAATACAAATCGAATTTTAATAATTGATAATTGTACTCAGTTTAATCGTTTAATTTTAACTGCAAATAAAAGTTCTCAAAAAGTATCGATAAATTTACTCATATACAATAATTAATCGATACTCGAAGTATTTACTCTGTAACTGAACGCGCTTATGATTTACAGTGGTGTCACACAAACTTAGGGCTACTTATGACTATGTTGATTTGAGAGGAACGCGAGATGACCCTTTGGACACTTGTTGGCATAGTGACCCTTGTGGCCACATTTGTAGCAGGTAATCTCCTCCAGCGGCGTAGGTACTTTAATAAATGCTGGTGGCGGATGATTAGGCAGACCATCATCTCCGTTGTTGTTCTCCCCGCCGCCGCCACCACCACCACCACCACCGCTATGGTCCATTGCATTATTATTTCGATGCTCCAAACTGCCGACATATTGTTTACATGAATTCGCTTTGTGTCCCAATTCGCCGCAGTAGTGGCATGTGGGCAACTTTTTGTGCAGCTGATCTTTACTAAGATCGGCTAGTGGCGGAAGCTCGAAACGTGGATGCATATGCTTACAATTGGGTCCATCGGGACAGAAACCAGCTAGATAGTTCATACAGAGCACACGACGAAGATGCTGATGCCGGCAATGTGGTCCGTGGCGACAGAAGCCACGTTTATACCATGGACAATCTTTCACTTTGCTCTGTGGATCTATGTGCAGGAACGGGCACTCCTTATTGTGGCAGGCATTAAATCTCGAATAGAAGTAACATTCCGGCATTTTGGTCATGTCGTATTCATGCAGGAATTCGCATTGATCACCCTTTTTGCAGAGACCACGCAGCCAATGCTTGCAAACGATTGTGCGGTCACCGCGTATGTGGCGAAAGGGACAGGCGCTGCCTTTGTCACATTCCTGTCCGTTTTTTGTGATGAAATTGCACACGGCGGCAATGGATTTATCCATGCCATGGAAGGGCAGTGGAATGGCGCCAACTTGCTCAATGAGGTCACGTTCCGCCTTGAATTGCAGACCGTTTACGTTGGCCAAAAGAACGTCCATGCCGGATGCAGTACTTTTTGCATAAACAATTTATAAAAAAATAAAGCGCGTTGTTTCCGATGTTGTTTTTTTTTTTTTTTGGAATAACATGAGCCAATATATCGATATCGTAATTTTGCAATGCGTGGTATATCGAAAACCGATATCCAGCTGATAAAACAAAAGAAATTTGCAGAATATTTAAAAATAAAATAAAAATAAATTTTTATTAAAAAAATATATTGCATATTTAAAATGTAAAATGTTTTAATATATTTTAAAGTTTTTCCAAAAATTTGCACTGTTGGCATTCGCTGCATACTTAGCATATTACAGAAAGTAACCAATTTATCGATTACATGAAAGATAAATTGTGCAAGGTATGCAGCTCACAAAGTAGCACAATATAAATCTTTGACCTGCAATTTCTTAATAATTTTTCATATAAGCCAATAAAAACTTCGTAAATTTTTTTAAGACTATGGCTTAATTTAAATATATTGCCTATTAATGAGGCAATCAATCATTTTTCCTGGCCAAAGAATTATTGCAATGTTTCTGCAACAGCGTACTAGTCATCGACCATTTGTTGTTTACGTGATGTGGAGAAAACGCAATATGATAATACGGGCAATAAGTGTGTAATAACGTTTTGCAAAGCCATTAAATGATGATGAAGTGAAACGCCATATAAAGTATTAGCCTAGAAAATATACCCGACCCAAAAATGTTACCAACATATGAACGTTTAAACGAGTCGAAAAGGGTTTTTTTTCGCATCCCCTTCGCCAAACTGTCGGTAGTTGCCGTTAGTCTGCCACTCAGTGCCTTCTTTTTCTGCGTCGTTTGGTCGATGATTTTTGACTTTGTTCGCGCCACGTTTACACACTGCGATGTTGTCAACTATTTGCCATCCGTCTCGGCAGCCATTGGAAACTATGAGCCACAGAAAACGGTTTGGCGCTTGGCCATCATCTTGCATCTGCCACTACGCTTGGCTGTGGCCAAAATGTATTTAAGTTACTACACTGAGCACATACGGCGTAGTCGACGTCTCTTTGGCATTTTGGCATGTGCATTGAATGTTATCGAAGATTTGGCACTCTTCTGCCTGTCGCTCTGGACATCGGCGGACAACTATGAGATACATCGCAATTCCTTCATAGTATTTATCGCTTGCAGCGAATGTTATATGCTGATCTCGTATCTGTTGAACAGAAATGCACGTAAAGTGACACTCTTGCCACACGAGGAGAAATCCGTGAGATTTAAACGGAATTTATTTTTCATAAATGTGCTAGCCTTTGGCCTGGCCGGTTACTGCTTCATGAGACACAATGCACGCTGTGAAAGGGGAGGTGAGTCCACCAGGAGAAAGAGGAACAGATTCTTACGTTCCCTTGTCTGTTTCCATTGAATCATTGAATATATTTTAAAAGCAGCCGGGTTGGGCTACAATATCATATAAAAAACTATTTAGTTTGTCAAGCGATCCGGCTGAAACTGAAACTTACAGCAAGTAATGTCATATATGTTAACTTTGATCCGAATCGTATTACTACAACATATAGTTGCCATAGCAACAATGGGACCTAAATTCAATTTTTGTATGAGAAAATATTTTATCTTTCAACTTGCGGCAGATAGCTTTACTTATCTATCTATAACTTAATATATAATCTTTTATTCTCTCTTCTCTCTCTTAACTCTTTCATGGCGCAGTCTACACGTTCTTCGCGCTCTTCGAATACATCGTGGTGCTGACGAACATGGGCTACCATATGACAGCCTATTGGGATTTCTATGCTCTGAATGTTGTCTGCGATACCAAAAATGGAATTTATTTAACGCATTTTTAAGAAGTTCCCGTCACCTCCGTCTCCTTCCTAACTGTTGTACATACATGCGGTCTTAGCTTAAGCTCAAAGTTTACTTAATTTTTAAACACACACAAACACAAAACACAAGCAGAATATAAACTTATGAAAATATAAATTTTAATTATTTATAAAATTTGAACGTACAACAACAACAACAACAAAGAGAAGAAAAATTGTTCTTAACTTTTTGGATTATCATGGAGGAAATGCTGTCAATGCAGCTGAGTAGCACTGCCGGTGCAACATTGTGGCGTATCTCGGTGGCACGTTTACTACTATTTGGCTTTGGCCTCTTGCCAATCAATCTTATCTGGATGATTACTTGTACCATACTGACAGACTATGAATCTGCAACATATACACACTGTGAGGTTGCCAACTTTGTGCCATCCGTGTCAGCGGTGGCACGCGGCAATCAATTTACATGGACAATGGCTACGTTGAATGTGATTCCATTTCGGATTTGGCTCATCAGTCTCTATGCACGTTTCTATAGGCATCTCTTGCCACGCTCCTGTCGCCGTCTTATCGCTTGGCTGATACAATTTTTCTTTGGCTATGAAACCATCAGCACCATAGCGATGGCCATGTGCGTGACAACATCGGGCGAGGAAATATTACATAAAATTATTGTTTTATCCGTTTGGTTTAGTCAGTCGGGATACATTGCTTTGTCTATTTACTGCTTCTGCATGTATCCCAGAGATGCAATGGAACCGCGTCTGTTACAATCCTTAATGCTAAAACGTCGTCTGGCAATCATATTCTTTGGCTGCACATGCATCATGTGGTTATTCTACTATCTGCATACGGAACACTGTCTGCCATATGGTAAGTAATGAATAGCTTTGATAGCTTCTTCTGCATCTTTTAAATGTTACCTTTTCCCATAGCCTACTCTATGTTTTCTCTATGTGAATATATTGTTTCCTTATCCCTAATGTTTTATCTCTGCACATCATATCTTGACTTTTATCCACTTTATATCTGCTGGCGAGGCGAGCGTGGAGGTTTCTTTCTCACATGCATCAATGAATGAATGAAAGAATGAATACTTCAAGTTTTATAATATATATGTAATATGTTTTTTTTTTTAACTATTTTTTAACTCTAAAATTACGTATCATAAATACGCACAAGATCATCTAGTGTAATGGGATGTCCCGTTGCAGGACAATTTCCGTCTTTCTTTAGATGATTGACAATACATTTCCAGCAGTATACATAGCCGGAGATGGCACATGCTGTTGGCGTCTGCAGTTGCATCAAGCATATCGGGCACTCTCCAATCTTTACCTCCTCCTCCTCCTTATTCTCACGCCGCTCCAGTGGCTGTGGATTTCGCAGGCTGCCGCCAAGTTTGCGACGTTGATCATTCGAATACCACCACTGTATGAATTGCAAGAAGAAGGCCAACACCTCAAGTAGCTTTAGAAAGATATATGTCCATTTGTCCTCCTTGGGCGGCTCACTGGGATAACGCAGTGTAAGGCGTAGTGCACGAAACAGCGGCGAATGGCTTGTGGCATATTTAATGAGGTAGAGAAATGTGTGTACCGCACGCGATGCATTATATACATGAAATAGTTGAATTAGTTGTGTTTCCCATGCATAGGTATTGTCATGCTGTGCACTGCGTGTCTTTAGCTTGCGCTCAATGTACGGTAGAACTGTGAGAAGCGTTGCCGACGTTAGCTGCTGCTGGCGATTAAGCAGTTCGCCAGTTGCCGTCGCTGTGCGCTGTAGGCCATAGAAACTTTCGCCAAAGGATGAAGCGCGTTTGCGTAAATATAAATACTGTAGTATCCATGTAACAATGGGTGAGAGTTCTTCGCGTATTCGTAGATTGCCCCAGAGCTTAAAGTCCAATCGAAGTCCGAAGTAGTCGAAAACTTTACTCAACGCCGGATAGATAAGGTTGTCTAGTGTTTCGGCGGCAGATATTTCGAATATCGATGGTACATTTTGTAGATTCTGACGTACGTTAGCGGCCTCAGCCATTGTTCCGCTGTTTTAATTAAACAACTTAGTTTTTATTTTTTTTTTTAGGTCATTTGAGATAAATTATCAACAAGTAGTTGAAACAGTGTTGTAAACAACCAAATTTTATGTACATATATCGTCAGACCGCCACAAGTCTGGCGATAGACTGTAAGCAAAATTAATGTTAATGTATATCGATTGACCGCCACATACTCAGTATTGATAATGCTCAACAGCTGTTCAGAAGTCAAAAGTTTGGCATTAAAAGTTGTGAAAAAAAAACAAACACAACCAGAAAGGAAAAAAAAAAATGAAAACACCAGGAGGTGGCTCCAACGAAGAGCCAAGTAAATCTACATTAAATAAAGTGAGCAAGAAATCAACAAAATCACGCTCAAAGAATACGAAATTGGAAACAAGCAGCAAAAATTCAACAACGACAAATGCGGCTACAAATGTCACAATTCCTATAGGAACTATGCCGGCAACGCCAACTCTAGTCAATTTAGCAACGACGCCGACAACTCCGACAACGGCAACAAGCATTGGCAATTATAATCTGTTTGATGCATCATTTGCCGGTGCTGGCCACACAGGACATGGAATTGGTGTGGAGACAACGAATGCTACCAATGCTAATCGAACGGTAAATTGATCGGTATATGCTGATGCACTGATGTATAACAATTATATCGATTTGTAGGGTCATCACAAAAATTATGCAGGCTTTGATCCGCGCAGCATTAAAATCTTTTGGGAGCAACATGATCAAACAGATGTTGAACTGTCGCAGGATGTTTGCGCACGACTGGCAGAAGATGCCTCCTATAAAGTCTGGGAACTGATTAATGTACTTTAATTCCTAATTCATTCCACTGTAGACATACTAAAGACTCACTCTCATCCACAGAATGTAAAAATTTATTCACGTCACTCGGGTGGCATTGTCACCTACGATCTTGTTAATGAGGTGCTCAGTGATGCGGATGTACCACCCATGTTGGGTGCCATGGACAGCGATTGGGATTGCATTGATTACGATGGCACCTATTTCTTTCACTCGGACAAGATTTTTGAGCTACGTGAAGAATATCAAAAAAATGTTTTACTCGCTCTGCCCGACGATGTGGATTTCAATTGTGCCTGCCCCGTGGAGGAGAAGAATGTTGAGCAGCTAATAGAGTTCGTAAAGAGTCTAGTATCAGGTGAGTCGACAACTGCTCTTGAAGAGTTGCCTGGGTCTAATCGTCAACTGAATTTCAGTTGCCATCTTCGGTGAAACGCGGGCGCGGAAAATTGCCATGTCGCATGCTTTTCAATCGCCGCTGATGGGTTCCTCTTATCGCGTAATAGTCAGCAAGATGATAGAGTTACTCGCTCTACGGCAAGACGATGAGATTAGTCAACGCTGCTGGCGACTACTGCGTGCCTGCAACTACAATGGACAGGCGAATCATATTAATTGCCGTGTCGAATACTTTAATCTTGCCGAAGTGCTTATCAGTCAGTTAATGGCGCCACTTGAAACCATCAAAGTGCCAGCCACTGAAACTCAGCAACCGGTCAAAATGGAAATTGATGATGAGCAACAACAACAACAGCAGCAGCAGCAGCAACAGCAGCAACAGCAAATTTATCAAACTGTCACTGCTGCAACGTTGCCTGTGCCAGAGATAAGTGTAACACAGGCGTCCGCTTCACGGGAGGAGGAGACTATCTATAAACTGCAGGATGATAGTGCTAGTGATGACTTGCAACAGCAGCAGCAGCAGCAACAGCAGGAATCTCAAGAGGTATCTAGCTACTTTGCCAGTCCAGTGGGTAATCTCTATGTGGATGAACTATGTGCAACCATTGGCCAATTGGCGTCACAAAGCGGTTACCTGCATGACGAGTGTCTGTATCTGATCAAGCGACGATTGGACAGATTCTTCGAGGGACGCGTTGTATGCAGCGAAAGAGGTAAGTCAGGAGCAGGAGAGTGAGAAAGTGAGAGAGAGAGAGAGTCTATTGTAATCCTCTCTAGATTTCAAGTATCTCAGTCGAGCTCTGCGCGGTCTGCTGGCACTGGGCGAATATGCTTTCCGTGAATTCATACCATACATCTACAAGTTGAATGCTGAGGAGATACCCGAAAGTCTCTGGCGTGATCTGTTGCCTGCTAGCATCTTTCTTGCTGGACGCGACGATATACATTTGTATGAATGGCTTGAGTTCGGCTGTGGTGCCGATAGACTGCAACCTTTCCTTGTGCACTATGCGAGTAAGTGAAACCTTGAGCTTTACTTTAAGTACATCTCCAAACCGTTTTTCTATTCCTTTTGCAGATTCCTATGAGAAACTGATTCGGAAGCGTAAGGCGCGTGCGCGACAACCTGCTTATCGATTGGAGGCAACTCCCGGCGTGCGGCGTCTCGAGTGGAGCACATTGGCGGCGGCCATGTGCCATGGCGATGATCCCAGCAAGGCGCTGCGACCAAAGCCAACACTTGTTGAAGCATTTCCACAGCTTGTTCAGCCAAATCTCAGCTTGAATTGTGCCGGCACCATACGCTTCAAATTCGCCGGTTGCCGGCCAGTATTACTTAAGCCGCCCAAAAGTAGCACAGCTGCAAATTTATTGGACTCGCCGCCGACTAATGGGGGCGGCGGCGGTAGCAGCGATGTTCTGCATCAATCAGATATATTGATTGCCAAGCGTAAACTTTACAAGCCGCTGACCAATGTGCGGCGCCTGGTGGGCGGAGGCTACAGTAGCTATCATTATTTACGCATTTAAAAAATCGCTAAAATAAAACAAAATTTGTAATTACAAAAAAAAAACAATTTTCGAATTTGTATTTAAATGACGCGCGCAGTCCTATCGATCGTCGAATTGCAGAATCGATAACTTATAGCCTAACATTTCTATGTACAACACTGTTGCTTAAGAACTATCGATAACTTATGTTTAAAACCTTTTGACATTCAGTTAAACTATTTTCAATTTTTAGTTTATTGAGCTAATCTTAGTTATGGTTCAACTCAAAAAGCTTCCTCCAGTTGGCTTGGAACTGCGATGCCCGATTCCTTAATCTCGGCCATAATTCGCTTGTTAATTATGTTCTTAATATTGGCATTGACATCGGGCAGCAAGCCGCCGGTGCGTGCAGCATGTTCTATGCGCTGCACTACATCAATTTCACGACGAGATGATATAAAATTGGTTACCAATGAATTGTCCAAGCTGCCAACACGTCCAATACGTCCACAACGATGTATATAATCGGAGACATGCAGCGGAAAATCGAAATTCAGCACATGGCGTGCACGCGTTGTATCCAGGCCACGACTGCCAACATCTGTGGTGGAGAGCACATCACATTGACCACGTTGAAACTCTTCGAAGCGTCCAAGACGAATCTTCATTAACATATCTCCATTAAGATTCAGGCAATTGATGCCGTTGTTGTTGAGGAAGATGGAAACATAATCGCTTGTCGCTGACTTGTTACTGAAGACAATCAGTGGACGTCGCTTGGCCAGCTGCTGCTTGGCAAGTGTTAGTAGTGCAACTGGTCGATCAGACTTGGAGATGCGCTTGAAATGCTGCGTCACATGCGGCTGCAAATAGTGCAAGCGCGGAGAGACAACTTCGCGTATTGTTGACACATCGACGACACGTTTTAGAATCTCCTCAGTGTTCGTTGGCATCGTTGCTGAGGCGAGCAGTAGTTGAGTTCCAACATCAGGCAGATGATTGCGATGAAACTGCAGTGGAAATAGAAGAAGATTAGTGACGAGATTTCACTGCTGGAAAAAATAAAAACAAAAACTTACGGGAAATCTTCGCAGAAAATAGCAAAGTTTATCGGTGAATGAATCATCGAGCAGCGTATCAGCCTCATCTAGCACTACATGACGCACTTCCTCCATGTGATAGATGCCCGTTGTCACTAATTTACTTACTGCACCCAATGTGGCCACCAAAATATCCATTTGCTCGAATTGTGGATTCAACATCAATTGCTTTGTATTGCCGCCCAGTAATGTCTTCACTTTAAGCTCCGTGCCGGTACAGAGCTTGGTTGCTATCATTGCAATTTGTTGAGCCAACTCACGTCCTGGTGTCAGAATCAAGATGCTGGGCGTATTCAGCTTACGATGGCTTAACTCTGTTGTAGCCGTAGGCTGTTGTAGTCTTTGATTAAGTATTGGCAACAGGTAGGCCAATGTTTTGCCACAGCCGGTCTCGGCTGCAATCAATGTGTGGCAGCTGTTGGTGACAATGGGCCAAGCTTCTGTCTGGATGCTCGTCAACTTCTTGATGCCTAATACATTTTGTAGATTTTCGTGCAGAATGTGATGCAGTTGCAAATCGTTCATGCTTTGCATTTCCTGCTGCAGCTGCTCACGTGTGACACTGGCATTGAGTGTAAAGTGATCACCTTTGGATTTGTTATGCAGCCATCCCTTGGAGCAGAGCTCAAGTGTTCCGAATTTCGCTTCTGGTCGCTCATATTGCAGTAGATTAAATTGTGTACGTCGGCAGCTGATAAGCGGCTTTGTATTTGTTGGTTGTAGCTCCTTTGGTTTAACTTGTGTTGCCGCTTTGGCCAATTGCCGGCGAAAGATCAACGAGAAATTGTGCAACATTTTAGCGGCACAGAAAATGCTTGCATGCAGCGAACAGCTGATTTTGTTGTGATGGTCGTGTAAAGCATTGAACAGTGCTGTGAAATGCTATAGCCAAGGTTGCATTGTGAAACGCGATACTATCGATACACGACTGTAAAGTGCAACCCATCAACATATGTAATTTACCGTTTGCCGCGAAAATTATAAAGTTACGACGCAGTTGTGAAAAGTTTTAACAAAAAGTTAATATTAACAATATGCGCGCATTTCTATATTTTTTTTTTATATATTTTTTTTGTGTGTTTCTGTGTGTGCAAAGTGCTAGTGTTTCAGCATAATAATGCTTGATAATATGTGTGAAATGTGAATTGATATTCACTGCATAAGTTTCTTAGTGTGCGCGTGTGTAAGTGAGAAAGTTGTAATTAGATCAGTTGAAAATAATTTATAAAGCAGAAGTTTGTTCAAAATGAAAACAAATTGCAACGTTCATATGCTTAATTTTATTATGAGCGTTAAAAGTTTGTACAATTTGATTTTCTTCTCAAATTGCAATGCAAAAACGCAGCCCAACAAAAACTGCATACAACTTTGGAAGAAAAGGAAGAAGAAGCACAACAAGTTGCCAAAAAATGGAATTCACTTTCATGCTACCGTAAGTGTAAGTGTGTGTGTGTGTGTGTGAGTGTGTGTTTTTGTGTGAGTGTGTTAGTGTAAGTATATGTATGTATATATGTAAGAAATTTTTTAATATTATCAAACTGATGGGGGAAGGGGTAGCAGCATCAGCATCAGCATCTCTGCCCCCTTGCAGCCTGCCAGTCATATTTTTAATATGTTTTAAGTAATTTGTGCACATTTTCGAATTTTTATCGTGGCC
The DNA here is from genome assembly GCA_037044475.1 of Zaprionus obscuricornis. Classification (NCBI taxonomy): domain Eukaryota; kingdom Metazoa; phylum Arthropoda; class Insecta; order Diptera; family Drosophilidae; genus Zaprionus; species Zaprionus obscuricornis. The sequence goes on along the minus strand of JBAMBR010003173.1, from coordinate 408,373 downwards.
ACAAAACTTTGTCCTTTTGAATTTAACAATGCGCTTGACTTATGTCCTTTGTCCTTTGTCCCTTAACCCCCTGCACTTTTTGACCCCGTCTGTCTGTTGTGTGGTGTCATTTGCTTGTTGGCGAGCGTGTAATGATGACTTTATGACTTTATTTACGTGCAATAAAAAAGCAACAATTCCAAATGCTTCAGGGGACATTTCACCACATGCGTTGAATGTCCCCCGTTGTACTGTTCCGTCCACTATTCACCCCGTCGCTTCCCCTATCGCTCTCTCTCTCTCTCTCTCCTGATCTCGCAGTCAGAAATATAAAAGCGATTTTCAACTTAATTTATTCGTCTTGCTCTCTGAGTGGGCTGAATTTTAATTCTGTTCTTTTTAGTTTTTTTTTTCTTTTTTTTGGGCTTTGGAATATGTTGAATACCAACATTTGCTTGGGCTTGGGCTTGGGCTTGGGCTCGGGTTCGGGCTCGCATCTCGGTTCTCACTACCTTTTTGATGTTAGTCTCCCGTGTGTGCGTGTCTCGTGTGCGTGTCGTGTCGTGTGTGTGTGTGTGTGTGTATGTATGCTTGTGTAAGTGTGTGTGTGTCATGTGTGGTGTTGTTAGCCATGTTTCCTTTTTCTTGCCTCAAGTTGCCTTTACACAAAAATTTGCAATTCCAATGATGAAAGTGTTAAAGTCTTGGCCAACATCTGCGTTTCTCATGTCCCATGTCTCTTGTCGCACAGGAGTTTTGCATAGCAGCAACGCATAGTTTCCTAATGTCCTTATAATAAGCCGCACAATCCTTAAACCGCAACCCAAAACTATAATACAATAATTATCAGTAATTTTCTCAGTTTCGTTATCACATAAATTTCACGTCAAGCATTTAAATTCATTTCTCTCTTTTTAATAATATTAAATAAAAAATACAGCAAATTATGTAAAGTAATCTTTGTCTTTAACAAAAAATCTTGTGAAATTGTAAAATTTTAAAGAAATTGAAGAGTAAACTTAAAGCTTAAAATAATGAAAATGTTATTATAGATCTTTAATTTTTGAAGAAACTTTGTGAAATGGCCGAGAAATTGAAATTGAGAATATACAGCAGCTAATCAGCTAATGTCAGTGCAACAAGTTCGAATTATGTTGCAATTTGCAACGCATCGTTTGCCCTTGTCACCGAAATAAGCTTCTAAATATCATGCCGCATACAGCAAATTGCCTGTGGCCACGGCAAACCACACACCGCATGCAAACACATATACATACGTCACACATACACACACACACACACACACATATATATATATATACCTAACCAATTGAATAAATCAGGACTGGTGTTGGCTCTGGCCGCTGGCAGGCGGCAGGACATTTGCATGCCGAGGATAAGCGTGAAATTCGTCTGATAAAAATGTTGAACAAAAGCTAAAGCAGCGCAGTAGCTGAACAGCGGCGGCGGCAGCAGCAGCAGCAGCAGTAGTAGTAGTAGTAGTAGTAGAGACTGTTGTTTAATTGAAATTTGCATAACTGCAAAAATTTTTTAAATGTGTCGTGTGCAGCGGCAGAAGCAAATAGCAGCAGCAGCAACGTTAAGCCTAAATTTGTCGCCTAGTTGGGGGGCGATAGCCACGCCCATGTCAACACTAACAGCGACAGCCGCAGCAGTCACATCACTTGACGACACTAGCAGACATCAGAGCGCATATTGCGTGTGTTTGTGTGTGTGTTGACACATTGTGTGTGTGAGAGTGAGCAGCAAGAGTGGGAATGAGAGCAAGAGTGAAAGGGAGAGAGAGAACGTCAACCGCAGTGCGTGAAATGCATTTAAAATTTTCTGTTGCATACTTCACGGCGTCAAATTACAGCCTCGTCAAGTGCTGCTCGCTTTGTGCTTGTGTTTAGTGTATGTCTCCCTGTGTGTATGCTCTGTATGTTCGTGTGTTTGTGTGTGTGTGAGAGTGTTGAACAACACTTTAAAACATGCATTACGAACACTGTTGCCAAAAAAAAAAAAAAACAGCCCAAAACTACGACTAAACCGATTTAACACTTTGCATAATTTTATTGATGACAATTTGAGCTCGTAGCCTTAACTTTTCACGTGGCTTTGAAGGCTTAAAAAATTATTATTTTATTTTTGTTGCATTAATATCATTTTTGATTATTTTTGTGAATTTTTTTTTTTTTTTTTTTAAATAATTTTTTTTTACTTTCTTTTTGTCACCCAATTCTGTGTTTTTTTTCACAATAAATCAAATTTAATGTAGAACAATGCTTTGTCTTAAAATGATTTTTGTTTTGTCTTAATGTTAGAATGCAATAATAATTTTTATTTTTTATAATTGTAAATCTCGGAATTCTCAATCATAATGCAGAACGAATAAATTGTTTTACGTGACCTTTTGGGGATTTGCCCATTTGTATTGTTTATGTGTTTACAGAAGAAGAGAGAGAGAGTGACAGAGCAAGAGAAATTGAGAGAGAGAGAGAGAGAGTGAGAGAAAGCGATGAGATGAGAAGTTACTGTTGCCGTGTTGGGTTTAGTTTACCGTTGCGGCTTTTACGGGCTTAACATATTAATTAAAGTTAAAGTGGAAACACAAAACAAGGAAACACAACACAACTCGCTCGGACCAGTTGAACTTTAAATTAAGTTTTAATCTGTTGCTCATATTAAAACAGACAATGTTTGTGGTGTTTACACTCAGCGAAATGGAGGAAGTTAGTAAAAGTTTGAAAATTCCAACATTAACAGAATAAAATAGTAGACAAAATATATAAAATAAATATATTTAAATAGAAAAACATATAAATAAATAAAAAAAATTAATTAAACAAATTAAATATTTAGCTATATAAATAATTAAATACATGAAAAATATAAATAAATATATTAACTAAAAAATATAAATATGAATTATATAATACAATATTATAGATAGAATTTTCTGTCAGTGTATTTAGTTTGGGCATAGGCTAAAGCTGTTTTAGTGCGATTATGATTGTTTTCGAGTGTGTACAACTAATTAATGTTGCCACTTTGAAGCCCTGCAGCGAGCACTATGAACACGCATAAATGGACACACACAGACAGAGAGAGAGAGAGAGAGAGAAAGAAATAGAGAGTACATATGGAAGTGAGAGATAGACTGTCTCTGTGTGTGTGTGAGTGTGTGTGAACAGACTGTCTGAATGACAATTGACAAGAACAATTGCAACGAACCTCAACGAGGAATTCCATGGAAATTGCCAACGTTGGTTAATTAACAACAATTTAAGTGGTTCGAGCTGGTCGGGAATTGAATGAATGAATGAATGAATGAATGAACTCATGCTGCACTCACTTTATACAAAGTGAATACTTTGAATTCCAGTGTGTATGTGAGTGTGTGAGTATGCTTTGTGTTCGCTGCCTGACGGATTGACAGCTTAATAAATTAAAATGCATTAAGTGGCTTGGCGTAGATTTGCGGCAGCCATAAATCCTTCACTTCACCAGTAGTAGTAGCAGTATGGGGGCGGGGTAGTGAGAGGAAGAGCTTTGGGCTTTGTGCTTTGCTTTGGATTCAAGCTTAAATATTATATTGTAATTCAAATGTTTATGGCCATCAACGTAAATAAAAATGTCTGCTGCTACGCCTCCCCCTCGACCTCCATTTCTATAATTCTCGCCTCATTCAGAGCTGAGACACACAGCTGCAGCTGAGCACCAGGTGATGTATGTGGCCCAGGAGAAGTTAGTCGCAGTCGGAGTCGAAGTCGAAGTTAGAGTGAGAGAGTCAGAGACAGAGACTGAGTCGGACACATTCTTCTTTTTCACCTTTCACCTTGCCCTTAAGCCATGGGAGTAACAAATTCGCACGCACAGAGCCATTGACACGGGCTGCTAAGCTGCCTAAAGGGAAGGCCGTGAGATATCTGTAATACCCTTGCTGCGGGTATATTCAATTACAATTAGTTTCATTACATTTTCGAATTTTAGTGTATGAAATCTTCGGTGTTCCCTAGATTATTCTTATTTTTTATTTGTTTATGTCCCAGAAAAGTTAAAGGCAAGGTTATATTCGTAGAATGTATGCAAGAGTAGCAACAGTAGAATATATTAATGAGAAGTTGCTTGCCGGGTACCTTTAAGTCGATCATATGCGTCTGTAGTTTAGCTTAGTTGATTTTATTGGGAGTTGGAGTCGCAGGCAAAGTCTGGCAAATGGCTTACGCAGCTGTGGAGGACAACTGACAGACAGAGAATATGCGTGAAAAGTGAATTGAAGAGAAGAAGAAGAACAACAACTACAAAAAAAAGAAGGAAAATCAGAAACATGCAAAATAGCTGCGAATTTCAAAGGCAGAGGAAATGGAAGAGGAAGAGCGACTTTCGCATATTTGTCAGCGAGTGTATTGTGCGAGTGGATTCATGAGTGTGTGACTGAGTTCACTTTCTAAAGAGAGAAGAAGAATAGAGGAGAGAGGCATGTGTAGTGTACAGAGGGTAGCAATAGCATGGGGGGAGATTTGATAATAATAAATACATGACATGGAATTTAAGCTGATATTTTCGGCAGCCAAACACAAGACACAATCGAAAAATTGCGAGCAATAAATAAACATTCGCAATGAGAGAAAAATAGACATTGAATACATTCTCCTCCCCCTTCCTCTATTTTCTCGCTCATTCCATCTTTTCCCTATGGGACTGTGGGTCACTGTCGGCAAGTACAAAACCCAGATACAGATACAGATGGGGAAACGCACTGGGCAGGAATCGACAAATCATAATAATCATAATCATGAGCTAGAGTCGAATGATGGAGGAAGAGAAGAGGGCGGCACAGGACATAGGACACAGGCAATGTCTAGCTCTGTGGGTCATCATAGAAAACTTTGTGCGCCGCACAGTAGAACAAGAACATGTAAAACAAGCTATGAATAATTGACAAAATAACTTTGATAACAATTTTAAAAATTAAAATAAAAATAATAATAATATAAATAATAATAGGAAATATAATAATATTTTTAAAATATTAGTAAAATAAAAAAAAGAATAATAATAATAATACGAAACCACTGTAGCTCGATTATATTTGGTGTTGCCGACTTTTGTGTGGCAATTCAAGAAGCGCCGCCCACTCGTAAGGACTTGTGTGTCTGTGTATTTATGTGTGTGTGTGTGTGTCTGTGTATGTTGGTTCTAGGATCTGTGGCTGGGCAAAAGGGACACATGATGCGGCAGCACTGAGCTGCGCTTCAATAAATTGTCTGTTATCATTTTCATGTTTTTGTATTGACGACGGTTTTTCGTAGCTTTGAGTATTGGCCAATCGGTCAGTTGGTTGCTCGTTCGGTGTCTGTCTGTTGGTCGGTCGACGGGGCGTATGAGCAATGTCAACGTTAACGAAAAGCTGCTGCTAAGAAGGAAAACTGCTTTGCCAAGGACAAGAGCCAAAGATGCAAGGGGCAAGAGGAGGCCAGTGGCAAGTAGAAGAAGAGGAGCCTGAAAGAAGCCTGAGCCTAATTTGCCGGAAATAAATGTGCAGCGATGTGTACGGGACTTACGAAGTCACGAGATGGCCGAGGAGGCCTACGAGTTGAAGTCGACTGTGGCAGGAAATTTGAAACTTGTTAGAACTTGTCCCATACCTCAATCGCAAAAAGTGTAGAATACTGTAGAGTGCAGAGTTCAAAGTAGTAGAGTAGCTTGTAGCTTGTAGCTTGTAGAGTGTAGCATATAGCTTGTGGCAGCAAGTAACTTGCGGCAAATCCAATTTTATAGTCTGCATTTTCGATTAGATTAGAGAGCAACAACTCATTTCATGCGTTTTATTCATTTGATTCATATCATTCATTTAATTCGAGTTTCATTTGTTTTCATTCACTTGATTCACTTCATTCATTTGATTCGTTTCAACTCACTGCTGAAAAATCGCACAATTTGTAATGCCAGCTGCCACTCAAAGAGAAAGAAGAAGAAATCAGAAAACACAAACAGAAGCAGAAGCAGAAGCAGAAGAGTTCAATCACTTTTTGTTCGTTGATGTTTGAGCAGGCTCAATCTATAAGGGACTGCAACTGTTACGTAGCAGTTACACAACGGTTGCACAGCTGTATTTTTAATGGTAAATGCTCAACGTGAGAATCAGTTTATTTTGACAAACAAACAAAGAACACAAAACGAGCTCACAGCCATTAACAAGCGTTGCAGATAGCCTACGAGAATTGCCCGACTAGATAGATACCCGGTAGTCGGCACTAACATTCGAATAATAAGTTAGCAAGTGGTAGACAAGTCGTGTATGTCGCAATGCAAACTATGTTGGAAAATATTCACAAATATTCAGCATCAAGATGCACAAGTCTGTAAAAGAGTGTAGTATATACCCAAATGCAGATAGAGTGCAGAGTATATTGAAAGTATGCTCAGAAACTCGAGCGTGCCACTTGCAGATGTTGGAATGCCTTGTGGCATTTGCTACTGCTGCTACTGATGCTGCTGCTGCTGCTGTTGTAGCTGCTGTTGCAGCCAGCCAAAAGGTTCGCCAATAAGTTTAATGGACATTTTTGTCATTTGCCCCCAAAAAGAGACGCGACGTCGACATCGATAGCGCCAACAAGTCTCTGCGTGGGGGTGCGAACGGAAGGACGGAAGTTGGTAAGGTGACAAGGGAGACTTGCAACAACTTGAAGCACTACGTGGCAAGGACATAGCAATGACATTATTCATAAATAATGCTTGTACTGCAGGGCGTCGCCTTGAGGCCACGTTTCTCGTTTCTCGTTTTTCGTTCATTCTTAATTGTTTCTGGTTCAGTTTCGAGTTGAGTTTTGGCTACGGTTCGGTTCGTTTTGTCAGTTGTCCATGTTTTCTGGTTCAGTTTCAGTTTCAGTTTCTGATTCAGTTTCAGTTTCCAGTTTGAGTTTCAGTTTCCGTTTCAGATATGGTTCGGTTCGCTTGTCAATTCGCAGCTTCATCAAAAGCATCAACGGCAGCAACAGCAACAACAGCAGAAAAGTTGAGGCGTGCGCTGTAACTGTCGGCAATCAATCAGCGTCTTTCAACGAGCTCTTTGCATAATTAAAATCTGATGCCTTATGCGTTTACCTGTCGAGTGTTACGTTCGTGAGGGAGGGAGTGGCAGCAAGCGTAAGCAGCGTATGTTGAACGCTTTGTTAAATTACAAAGATGCCATTGAAATTTACGCGAGATGTGGGCGTGGTTAACAGACAAACTTAGCCCTCATTGACTTGGCTCTTCCCAACTCCTGTTGGTCTGTGTCTCTCTCTCTCTCTCTCTCTCTCTCTCTCTTTCTGTCTCTATCTCTCTCTCAGCCAACAAGCTTCAATTCAATGCTCGATTTCCAATTCTATCACACAGACAAAGGTAACTCAATTGTCCAACGAATCGTGACCCGTTTGAGCTGTGGCTAATTGTGGGGCGCGCGAGTGGGCGTGACATGTAAGTAGGGTATGATGGTACAAGGGGGAAACGGGACAACGGCGGTGCCGGATATGGCAGATTTAATTCCATTTAATTGAATTTGTGCCGTTTATTAATTGTCATGTGAAGGATGCACAAGCAACACACAAATCGAATGATTCAGGCACAGGACACGACAGGTGAACAGTTGATGAGTGGTCGACTGAGAGGATGAGGGGTGAATAGTTGTGGTGGGGGTGGGGGGTGGTTTGGTGGTTACAGTTACGGGCGCGGGGAGTTGATAGTTGCAATACTGTGCCAATTAGTCAATCAGCAGACAAAGTTATATGACATCAACGAGCAATTGGAGAACATGTCGTTGGACGAGTGTTGGAAGAGCAAGGAAACAGCTATGGAAGAACAAGGGAAGAGTATAAGGAAGAGTGTGGGAGACAGTTGGGGCAGTTTTACGACCAATTAAAATGGTAAATGACGCCCTTGAGGATACCCATCATCATCATTATCAGCAGCAGCAAGAACAGCAACAGTAGCAGCAATAGTAGCAGCAACAGTAGCAAGAGCAGCAGCATTGGAACTTGTTGTTTGCTGCTTTAGGCTTTGGCTGCACAAGTAATTAGTGCACTTTGACCTCTTGTTACCAACTACAACAGAAATATAGACAGACAGATGAAGAGACAAACAGACAGACGGAGCGAAACCATTTTCGGTGATTGTTCCTTCACTTGCCTTTGGTTTTGCAGCCATTTGAAGTATTCACTGCGTCGCTTTTGTTTTTTCATTGGTTTTTTTTTGGCTTGTGTTTTTTTACGTTTTGCCTTTGCTGCGGCTGCCAAATCTTCTTTTTCTTCTACTTCATCGTCAGCCTTCTTTTGTTGATTCTTTTAAATTTTGCCTTTCAATTATTTTATGCAAATAAGCAAACGGCGCTCAGCGCAGATTATGCCAGCTTGACAGAATTCCCGTTTCCTTTCTTTTTACTTTTTCTCTTATTCTCTCTCTACCTCTCTTTTTTCTCTTTATCAGGCATTGAAACCTCTTTATGCCATTCTTATCCACACTTCTCCTACAACGCCCCTCATTGTGGATTTGCCACAATTTGCGTGCACAACTCTACGAAATGAAATGAATTGTTTGTTATTGCTGTTACAGGACTTCAAATCTTCAAGTTGTCATGCTCCTTCATGCAGCCTTCGGATCTCTTTTACTCTGTCTCTGTCTCTGTTTTTGTCTCCATTCTCATCGTTTACTCTCACTCTCTATCCTTATATCCTGCTCCTTATCCACGCCTCGCGGCTCATCTCTTTGGGCGTAATCAACTTAAGTTGGTCAAATGAGTTTCGCTCGTTTTGAATGTTTTCCCGACACAAAAAAAAAAATATAAACACAAAAATAAAAAAATAAAATAAAAACAAGAAAAAAAATCTAAAGCGGCCGCCAAATTGTTTGCCTTCAGTCTACGTTGAAGATTTTTCTTCAGTTTTCCGTTGAATTTCCTTTGGTTATGCATCGTTTTCCGCTCATCTAATTGCTTAACAGTTCTACCCCAAAAGCACTGCTGAACTCTCTTGACTATGAAATACCCGGCAAACAAGTCTCATTACCTGTCTCATTTAATGAGCTTAAAGCAAATTCAATTTTTACCTTTTTTTGTTTTTTTTTTTGTTTTAGTAGAAATTTTATTTGCCTTTGGGAGATGACGGTGCAATACCCGGCACTTAGGTCTCATTAAAAAGCTATAAGCTAAAAGCAAATTCAATTTCCAGCTATTTTATTTTTGAAATTTTATAGGGCAACACTGTCCATCACTTGTTCCCTCTGACCTCTGACCTTTACCTTGTCGTGTTCTCCTTTTGGGACCTTCTTAGCGGCATTTGTTGCTATTCTGCGATAATCTTCACTTTGATTTGTGTGGCATGCAAATCGCGCATCCTTTGGGACTCTCTTCTCTCTTCTCACTTCTCATTGCTCTCAATGTCTCAATGTCGCCTCAGTTGTTGTTAATAATTAATTAATGAGACTAGATAATCGTAGAGCTCTTGCTCTCTCGCTCTCGCTCACTCTCGCTGTCATTCTCGGAATACTTTTATTAAGCTGCAATTCTGATTGCAAGTGTCATAGCAATTAAATATTTAATACTTTATTGTCAAATTGCGTAATGTAATTTTAATTATTTTAACACGCAAATGTCGCCGCCTTTGGGAGACCTTTGTGCTTGAGCTGCAGGTGAGGCACAAATGCTATAAGAAACTAAAGGAGGTAAAGGAAAACCAAAAGAATGATGATGATGAAGAAGAAGAACGAGAAGTGAATGAAGTAGTAGCAGATGTAGGATGTAGCTATCTCTATCTATCTTCATCTCTCTTTCACTGTCGGCATCTGCCACGTAACCGCTCGATGTGGAAAAAAGTGTAAAAGTAAAGCATAAAGAAATGTTAGTGGCGACACACCGAATATTTTATACACTTGCGAGCTTAAACATAAAAGTTGTGCATACAAAAATGCAATTCATAAGCTTCTTTCTATGGCAGCCATGTAATATGATATACAGCTTGTCAAATTTTCTGTCGTTAAGTTGAAGTTAAAAGTGAGTGAGAGACAGACGAATAGTTCGACTGTTGTTCGATGCTGATCGAGAATATAAATTATGGGACCTGTCATGTCATTATCTACGCGTTATACTCTTTGAAAGAGTATAAAAATAATTGAGATGTCAGCTGAAATTTCAAGTGGACTTTTATTGACTGTTTTCCCGGCTGGCTGCTGGCCTGACTTGCTTTGGCTTGGTTTGGCTTGACTTGACTCGTGGCTGTCGGGCAAATTCCTAACGTTACTCAAGTAGCATGCAATGTCATCAGCCACACACAGAGAGACACCTACATTTACACACACACACACACACACACACACACACACACACAGACATACACATACACATACAGAGACAGACTCAAATGTGTCGTGTCTTTGGTCGTTTATCCTTTTTGTCTTGGACCTTTTCGATTTTGTTAGGTTTAGGTAGGTGAGAAATGTCGAGTAAAATCAATAGATTGACTTTAGTAGACCTTTTGCGTGGCAAGCGCTGTGCATGCTTTAAGCTTGCAACAACTTGAGGCACGTAGCACGTTTATGCTAATAACAAAAGCAACAATCGACGGCCCAAACAGGCGACGTGTAAGTGTAACTTAAACCTCGAATACAAAAAAAAAAAATTTTCTGTTTTGCCATTTTACCTGCCACATGCCGCGTGCCACATACATATACCCCATGCCACATGCCATATCCACTTTCAATGCTTGTACTTTGCACTCATCCGCATGCTCGGCATTGAATAGCGTCCCTAAGTGTCCTTAAGCGTCGTCGAGTGGCGTCACAGAGTTAAAGCTAAGGCAGCGCGCTGGTAGCTGAGACTGAGGCTGCTGCTACTGATGCCATAGCATAGCTGTTGCTTTAGCCGTAGTCAGAGGAGATTGTGTTGTGGTTAAATTGCGCCAAACATATTTGACATTTTATTATGAAAATCTTGTCGCACAGTGACACACAATCAAATATTTGAGTGTTTCGCTCTCAGCAAATATCAAAGATACATAAATGAAATTGGGATTTATAACAAATTAACAGATATAATTTCTATTAATCAATTATAAATTTACTTGATTATTAAATAAATAAACTTGAAGATGCTATGAATCGAATGAGGTTAGGATCGAGAAATAATCATTGAATCATAGAATTTTTGCTTGTTTTTGGACCACTGTGCAACGCAACGCATTGCGGCTGCCATAGCGTCAGGTTATTGTGGCCGAGAAGGGGTCGTCGCTGGGATCCTTGGGGCTAATAATGACTACAAGTGTTTTTCATTAACTGCTGCTTATGAATATTAAATTAAAAGTGCGTTTCAAAAATATTACGCATACGCCGCATTGGCCGCACATGACGCATACGTCGCATTGGGCAGCTTCAGAGAACGAAACGAAATTTTGCTTTTTTGTTTTCACGATGTGTATGTGTATTTGTGTGTGTGTGAGTATGGTGGCAGAACAATTGCCTAAGCTGTGGCATATTAAAAAACGTGCCACAATCTGTGACCTGGCGAACCTAAATTCAATTTGCGCCAGACCGAAATAAAACCTACTTAAATGTTCTTTCTTCTTTTCGACTTTTGAGTTTAAGCTTGAATTCGTCTTTGACTTTGAGTGTTTCGACCAAAATAACTTTAAAGTCGATGAAAGGCAAATGAAGGCAGAGAAGGCAGAGAAGGCAGCGTTGCAAAGGAGACGGATGCAGCTCATGAATTTAAAATCAAATTAAAATCTTTTGCAAACATAATAACAACAACAACAGCAACTATAGAAACAGTTGCAAGTAGCAACAGCAATAGCAATAGCAAGCAAGCAGCAGCTTCAAAAGCAGCAGTTGTGCTTCATTCGTGACTGCAACTACTTAAATAACGAAGACTGTGAGAAAAATGGAGAGTAAATGGAGGAAAAGATAGAGAACTAGAGGGAGGTAGAGAAAGAAAGGGAGAGAAAGAGAGAGATAGAGCTAGAGAAGGATAGAAAGATATAGAGTGAAAGGGAAAACAACAATAAGAGGAGACAGAGCCACTTGAAGGCAAAGCTGAAGCAAAGCACAGCTTTGTGGGGCGTCTGACAGCCAAGAGATTATATTGTGTAGCATGCAATATGAAGCATGCAGCAGGACTTAGTGCTGTAAGCGTGGGCAGACGCCTGCTGCTACTGCTGGTGCTGCTGATGCTGATGCTGGCGCAGCAGCTGCAACTCTGTGGCCGAGTTGATGCGCCTCAATTAAGTCGCAGCAAATAGCACAACGATTCGTTGAGTGGAGCAGGCAAAACACACATCAGACACGGACTTTGGGCTTTCGACTCGCTTTTACAACAACTGCAACTGTCGTCATTAGACACACATACACACAAAGAAAGCGAGACAGACAGAAAGAGAGAGAAAGAGAGACAGAAACAGAGAAAAAGAGATAGGAATACAAATACTGAAAAGTTTTTTGGTTACTTTGAAATTCAATTTTACGCAATATGCGCAAATCATGATTAAAATCTTGTGCCTCTCTCTTAGTCCTTGTCTCTCTCACTGCCCGTTATCTTCACTCTCTCTTTCTCTTTGTCTTCCTCTTTCCCTTTCTGATTCTCTTTCACTGTTACAGTCTCACTGTCTTCATGCTCATTGCGCACTTTGCGGCTGGCGGCGGCATTTATATTGCCAGCTTCCGCCTCTTTTGCTTGCCACGCCTCTTTTTTTATACGCCCGCGTAAAAACTATGAAAATGTGTTTTCAAATTGCGAAACAATTTGCTGACCGTAATTGAACTTTGCTGTTGCCCATCATTCTCATCGTTCACAACATTCTCAACGTCGTTCAACGTCGTCAACGAGCAGCAAGCGCCACATAAAACAAAACTTTGAACGCTCATTTTGAGTTACCATTCTCGCCCCTGCCAACTTTTCCTTCTCCTGCGCTTGCACTTCCAAAAGTTTTCGGCGCACAGCCTGTGGCAAATGGCGGTGTTTTGCCCGTATCCAGAAATCGTTTCCCAGCATCCCAAAATCCTCGAATTTAGAAACCAAAATTCGACTGTGATGAATCCGGGCTACAGTTTGGTTCAGTTTTTCGAGAATTCGCGCCTTTTGTGTACACACACGCACAAACACACGTACATAACACACATAAGTGCATACAAGCACATATACATATACAGAGATATGTATCGCGGTTTAAACAATTTTCAATTCTAGTCTAATCTTTGGGACTAGTCAAATCTTTCAAACTGTCAAAAACAATAGCAATCGTTGTGCTTTCATTGTTGCCAACATTTTTCCTATTTTTCCAATTTTATACCCTTGCAAATCCTGTATAAAGTTTGGCTACAAATTTCTTCATCAATTTTTTTTTTTTTTTTTGGTTTTTTATGAGCTATATCAAGATTTGAAATCTGGAAACTGATTTTTTATATGAGAAAAACATTAAATTGGAACTTGGTATAAAACATTATTGCTTTTTTAACTTGCAGGCTTAAATTCACAATTATGAATAATTTCTAGCAATCCAAAATGAAAGTACATAAATTGTGTCTTTCTTTGGAAAAGTTATATACTTCACGTTGCAAGAGTATTAAAAATATTCGGCATGTCACAAACAAACTTTTGTTTCTTGTTTCATATTCCATTTTAGATTTGATTTCGTTTCATTTGCCGTCTTTTGTTGCATTTTGTTGCAAATTTTTGCATAATTGTTGCCCCACGAATGAATATTTCAGCAGTTGTAAGTACTTTGGGGCAGAGGCAGTAGAGAAATAGCTGAGCGATAGCACAGGCCGATAGTAGTGCTGAGTAAAGCTTTTAGCTGTAAAAAAGCTAGTTTAATAACAGCTAACAGTAGCTTAAGGGATAAAGCCTTTAATACTTTTCGATCGATATTGAACGTCAAAACTTTGACAGAATTGAATATAGAAAATGATTTTGTGTTAACTTTGATTCTTGCTGCCAAAATATGCGGTAATTTGTGCTGCTTTTGCGCACAACTGTGAACTGACCTTGCAACTGCTGAGGACAAAGTTTTGAATTATTTATGCGACGCTGAAGTGCAGCATGAAGCATGCAACGCACACAGTCAAAGTTACAACAGCTAGTAGACAGGAAGACACAATGTCCAATGCTCTCAATGCCAATGCCACTCGATGATGTCTTCTTCTTCTTCTGAATTTTCATTCCCTTGTTCTGACTCTTCTCTGCTCTTGCTTGTTTCTGTTGTTTCCTTGTCTCTTGTTGTGGCATACTTCAAGACACACGCAAAAAAAACTTTTATTGTGTGGACAGCACGTTGTTGTTCATTGTATAGAAAGTAGTAATAGAAACATTACAAGAGAGAGAAAGAGAGTGAGCGAGCGACGGTATGATTCCCTCCTCTTTCGCCACTTGGTATTTGTCGAGCGTAATTAGCCGCAAAGTATGCAACTCGTAATTGTGCAATCAGGCAACGCCATCGCCAATTGCCTCTATTGAGTTATTTTGCTGAAAGCTTTATACCCTGTAATTGTATGCAAAAAAAAAAAGAAAACATTGATAGCCAAAGATATAAATGGTAGAAAAGGGAATACAAAATGAACTTCCAATTAATTCATATTTTTATATGTTTTATTACAAGAAAATAAAAAGAAGTAAATAAATAAAATATAAAAAATATGAAAAACATTCATAAATTTGCGGAATATATTTTTCTGATATTCATAAATAAAAATGTTCTGTGAAAAAAATCTTTAAAGTATGTAGAAATATTTGTACATTTTTTCACTCTTTATTTTTTTTTTAGTATTTTTACATATTGTAAAAATACAAATAAATATTAGAAATGTATCAAAATTGTTATTTAGGATATATTCATTAATGGAGCAGAATATGCTTTACAAGGTATCTCTGCACAACTAAACCTTCAGCTGTCTTATGTGGTTTGCATGGAAAAGGGATTCAACGAGTAGTCGTAGAAAAAGAAGATGAAGAAGAACTGACTGCAACAGAGTCGACGTTGTTGGGGCTTCGTATGCTCTTCGACCTGACGTTGCATATGTATTAGTTAGTGTTAGTGAGTTTTTGTATGTGCTGTGCATGTTGGTGTATGTGTGTGTGTGTGTGAAAATACCACAATTTCAATTTCAAAGTATCCTTTTAGTGAAAAGGAAATGACATTTACGCGCTTTGTTGTGGTTTGCTCATGCATAAAACATTTTTTAGTTTATATTTTTATATATTTTTTTCTCTTCTTTTTCCTTCATATTTTTCGCTTTTGATTTTTCTGCTTTTGCTTCCTTCACATTTATGTAGCTTCTCGCGTTGCAGTAGGCGTGGCATGGCACGGTTAGCTGCAACAGCAACCACAACAACAAAATGTTTGCATGCCACATGAACAAAGCACTGCCAAGGCGATGGCGACGGCGACGTCGACGTCGACTTCAACATCAGCATCGCCTCTGCAGAGCTTTAAAAACTGAAAAAATGAAACAGAAATGCAAAACATAAATAATAAAATAAAACTAAAAATGGCAAGAAATCTACATTTAAATGCTTACACGACTATAAGATACCCTCGAATTCGTTTACAACATCTGTCGATATAGATCGCTAAACATAACTGTTAATATGCCCTTTAAATTTTCTCAGCTAAACCCAAAACGCTTTTTGGGGCAGGTGAAACCAAGTTAAAGTAGCAAATAAAATAAGGATGGCGAAGGAGGGAAAAGTGTGCGAAAGGGGGAAAAGAAAGGTATAACGAGGGAAAGAGCTTTAGAGAAAGGTAAGGGAAAGAATGTTCAGCTCAGTGTGCAGTGGAGCCAACTGTGAACGCTTCAGAACTTAAGACAGCCAACCATAAAGAGATTAAAGACATTAAATTTCTACTAAAGAAAACGCGACAAACAATAAATGACAAAAATCAATGAGAAATGTGGCAGGGTTGCTAAAGGTAAGAGTACACAGAGGAATTGGAGGCAGGTGGTGATGGTGGTGCGCTATAGGAACTTCTGTTGCTGCAAATGCGCTTCCTGTTTCCTTTTTTGTGCGACACGCGCCCAAGGATGCGGGTTGTGGATGTGCAGTTAGAAGCATCAGCATCAGCTACATATATAGGACGAGTGTAGAGAGAGATAGAGAGAGAGAGAGAGAAGAGAGAAAGTGCGGGAATTGAGGAACTGGCATTTGTTGAATATCAACAGGAAATGCAGTGAATAAACACGTCGATACGATTCAATTCGAGTCGAGTAGAGTTGAGTCCTGTTGAGTCAAGTTCTGTCGATTCATTCTGAATGCGTATGTATGTACATATTTATGTGTGTGCGTGTGTGTGTGTGTGTGTGTGTGTGTCACAGCGTATTGGTTGTGCTGCTTGCCTGCCGGTTGCATTTTGAATGCCATTCAATTCAATTCTATTCGTTTGCCATTCGATTCGATTCGATTCGATTCGTTGTGAATGGCGACGCATTCACCGCGGGCAGCTTCCGGGGCTTCCATTCATGCTGCTTCGGGCAATGGCCGGCAAATAATGCAAAATGCATTTTCGTTGCCACTGACATCAACAATACTAACAATAGCAACAACAACAACAATAATAACAACAACAAAAACAACAACACATGCATCATCAACAAAACATGACAAATAAATTTGAAGGCAAAAGTTCGTTGCGTAATTGTAAACCATCAAAATGAAATGCCATAAAAATGAGTTTAAATTTTTATTGTTTTGAAATATTTTAAATTATTTAAAAAGTTTTTAAAGTGCCTCGAAAATGTCTTAATGTCTTAATTTTAGAAATTATATTTATTTTATGAGAAATAGCTTATAAAATATAGCAAAATATATTTAAATGCTTACAATATTTATTTATTTATTAAAATCTCTTCCGATTAGCTCTACAATTCATAGAGTAACAAAACTTCTGCAACATGTTTCTTATTCATTTTTCCATCTTTTGACTGTAATCAAATTAAATGCTCTGCACAATTTTTTTTTTGAGTTTCATGGGCCCGAAAACTCATATGTAGCTGATATTTGAATGCCTTGATGGAAGGGAGGAGGGATATAGGAGAAAATTGTTGGGTGTTGGACAGGTGGCAGCAACTTAAAACATGCAATCAATGGCAAACATCAGCAGAAGCCAACAAATCCTTAGCTTTGCCAGCAATACGAATATATATACAAATATGTATGTATGAGTATGTGTGCGCGTGTGTATGTGCTTGTATTTATATGTATTGCCCATCCATATTGCCCATCGTCCATCAGTCAGGCAGTCAATCATATGAATCGTTTTCGTTTACGTTTCGTTTTCGATTCCAATCAATTTGTTTGGCTTTTTTTTTTTTGGCTGGCCTTATAGTCCCCGACTCCGACTCCGAATCCGACTCTGACCCCAACTACTAAATTCTCCAACCCCTTAACCTCATTCCCCCGTTTCTGTGATTGGGCTGTATTTGGAATGCTTTTTGTACTTTTTTTTTTTGTTGCTCTATCGATTTTGTACGCTGTTTTGAAAGGAGGAAAAACACAGCAAACATAGCAAACACTTCCATTTGAGTCGCGTTGCTTGTTGCATTTTTAAATACGTTTGAAGTGGGAAGGATCGGAGTAGAAAGGGGAAGAAGGCTACTGCGAGTGGCATGTGGCATGTTTGGATACTGGCTGCGTGGCAACACGAATCCATCTTAGTTCCTATTTCCGCCCGTCAAAGGAAACTTGTTCTTCTTGTGTTGTTAACCAACTACAACTGCTGCAACTAGTTTCCGTTCGTATTTCTAATGCTACAAGAGCTTAAAGGTACCAGGAATTTATCCTACAACCTAATGAGGCAAAGGATTAGAGTTGTATACACACACAAAAGCTTAAAGATGAAAACATTAAATTTAAAACAGAATTTAATTTGTATACCCTTGGCCGGGTATATATTTAATTTGGCTCATGGGCAAAATCCAGACTCTTTGTCAATCGGGAATTTTCGCTCTGTTCCTTGTCGAATTTTTATTGTACATTTTTGTAATATCACTTTTCACTCATATATAGATTTTATACTTTATACTTTACTTTATAAATACATTTTTTATTGTCATTGTATATAATGTTGAAAATATTCGTTACGTATTTGTTGATTGTTGATTGATAACCTAATGTTGCTAATACATGAATTTAAAATAATTATTTAACTGATTAATCTAGACATTACAATATTCCAAATATTTCTAATAATTGTGCCAAAACTTAACTATATTGTATCGAGTAAATAAGCATAGAGAACAATTAACGCCATTGTCTTCTACGCTCCTGAAGTTTTTGCTGTACTTGAGCCTTGGACAGAGGTAACTCTGGCCTCAGTGGAGGTGCTAATACATCTGCTCTAGCATCACTACCAGTTGCTGTTTCTTGAAGAATCTTACGATCTAGCTGCGTCTTGGAATTTTCTTTGGATCCAAATTTTACTTCAAGTCGCGGAGTCACTAAGCACTCGCGATTCTCTGAAATTTTCTTGCTCGAAAGACGATCGCGATGCAATATGCCACGATTGCCAACTCGGTCGCGACCAATCGCCGTCTGTTGATTCTGCTGCTGTTGCACTAAATTAGCATTCCTCTTTTTTGGACTTCGCACCTTAGGTAAAGATCTGATATTGACTGAAGATTGGGCCATTTGACAGCCTTGAAGATTCTTACTACGCGTCTCCTTTGGACTAGCATTATGTGTTAGATCCAGTCGACTGGCGGCTGAAATTGACCGCGACAGCTCGTTAGAACGACGAACGGAATGAGGTGAATGACGATGCGATTGTACAGGCGTCAATGGCTTATTTTCATTTTTTTCCGGTTTCTCGGATTTCTCAGTTTTCTCAATTTTTTGTATATTCTCCACTTTTTCTGGTAGTTTCTCTGGCTTTTCCAATATCTCTGGCTTTTCCAATTTCTCTGGATTTTCCAATTTCTCTGGATTTTCCAATTTCTCTGGATTTTCCAATTTCTCTGGCTTTTCCAGTTTCTCCAACTTTTCCAGTTTCTCCAACTTTTTCAGCTTGCGCTTGAGCTCCGAAATTGGAAATGGGTCAGGAACCGCAGCTAATAAAGTTGCTGAGGATGATGGAATTGCAGCAGCGGCTTCAGCTATGGCCAATTGCTTCTTTAGACTATTACGATCATGAATCTGTTCCGGCGGCTCCACGTTGTAACTCTGGTGATACCAATCCGTAATTGCTGAGCGCATCGCGTGCTGTCCGAGCACAAATTGTCGCGTTAATAAATAAAAGATTTTTGCTTTGTATCCGCAGCGAGCACAGATGCGAGATGGCAAATCAGGCATAGTATGAAATTGCTGCAAATATAATAAAGATTGCGATGAGCTTGGAATCTATACAAAATATAAACATCAAACATAAACATACAAACTGCAGCGAAGTGCGTTGAAAAAGCACGCGATAAGTGCAAATCGATGACTCAAATTCGAAATCTTGTATGGCGTCCAACTCAACGAATGTTCCATCGTCCATACAGCCACAAATTCGGCAACGTCCCTGCAATTCCTCAAGCTTTTTCACATGCTTAGGAACTACACAATGGGCCTGATCATATGCGGCCAATGCTTTTTTATATAATGCTTCATAATGTTCCAAACTGTGTAAAAGATAGAGATAGATGACAATACAGAAGAGTATACAGCTGCATGCCGGCATGCATATAGAAATATAACTATTGATAGATTATTCTATATAGCTATATGATATATAGTTCTGTCCTAATAAATCACTGTACGTTACTATCTTCTAGATTACATTAATATACCCGCTCCGGAAGTTTATAATAATTCAAGTTGTCATTAGTTGGTGCTTAGTTCTAACCGCGACGTTCCCTATCTGATTCGAGTAAGTTAACCAAGTGCAATCATTGTCCGAAAACACTTTCCAAGTATTATCATAAGTATGCTGTGTACTGTCAGTGTATTTTACGGGGGTGAGAGTTAGGGGAATAAAACTATTGCCAGCTTATGAAAACTTTAGACTAATTGATAATTAAGTACTTTGTTTTGGCCATGGAGCTGAGAGCAGCGAGCTGCTGAAGCTTTTCGAGTAGTGTGAAAGCTGCAAGAAACTTTCTGCTTCAAATATTATTCGCCCGCAAATTGCTATAAATAGGAGAAAGGCAAAAAGGAACAAAGGACTTTTTCTTTAGCTACCAGTAACAGCAAATACTTTCTTGCAGTCTTCACTCTACATCTATCTCTGTCTTGTTGTCGGCTTATGCTGTCGTTCTGTCTTTGTCTGTCTACTAGTTGTGAAACTTTTTAATTGACTTTTTCAATTACAGTTTAATTTTGTTACTAGACGAGATGTTGGCACTGCCAATTGAAGTTTTCTAATGTGGAATGCATATATGTATATGTAGAGGGAGTATATGGCATGCGGCATGTTGCAGGAAGGAAATACTGAGGCCACAGAGAGAATGATGAGGGCAAAACGCATATAGCTTTACGGCTAATCTATCATTGTCCGTTGGCCATATATACATATGACTGTATGTATACAAGTATGTCGCTCTTTGTGTATGTATATGTATATGTGTGTGTGTATGTGTATTTCTGGCAATTTGCAAAACTTCAACAACACGCATAGCCAACAGCCATCAGTCGAGAACGTCCAAAAATTTATTTGCAACAAAATTCTTTGGGCACAAAAAAGAGACTCAAATATTTTTCGAAAAGAAAGTTAAGAGCAAAAACTTTTAAATCTAGGAATAAACGAAAAAAAAATTTTACATGTGGTGGTAGGTAATGCTCGACCAAAATAAAGCGAAAAATGCTCAAGCTCGTCGATCTCACCAATAAAGACATTACATATGGAAAATATGTTTCTCCATGCCAAAGGAACTTTGTGTTTATTTCACTTTTTCTATGAGATGAAGACTTCCCCAAAAGTCTATAATAAAAAATGAAGGACTAGTAGGCCTAAATTCTTCGACGGTTGTTTTTTCCCCCACTCTAATCTATATATACAATATTTTTTGCTTGTGTTTACAGAGTATGCTGTGCAACTTACCTGATATTTACGTCCATGTTGAGTTAAATGAAAACAGAAAACTTCCAAGAGGTAGAAAAAAAAATGCTGCCGTTATCTAATGGCAGCCAGAGTTGAATGTGCTTGGCGGTGGGGCAGCTCGAAATTGAAACTGGACTATCGCATAATATTATCAACGTCTTGCAGCCTGAAATCACGCACGTGAAAATTAACCATTAAATAATTCAACTAGATTGAGAACATGATGCATGTTATTTACTTCCCCGCACACACCGCTTGCCCCTCTCACCACACTCTGGAAACACGAGATAGGAATTGTGTCGAGTATTTGTGGCTTGGGAATTGAACAAACGGGATGCGCATAGAGTCTGATCTGAGGTTGAAGCTGGTAGCTGAACGCTGATACTGTGGTTGTAGTTGGCATTGTGGTTGCAAACGGGAATGGGAGGTAAAACAAACATGTTACTATTTATCTTGAACCGGACAAAGCAGACAAGGCGAACAAGCAGAAACAGCAAAAAATAGAATGGATGAGCATGACATAAAAATGAAAGTGCAAGAACGACTTATATATGCTCTGTTTGAAAAATGAAATCATATTGATGCGGTAAGTCTATAATGCGACATTAAATTAGTTATAAAATGTACCTAAATTAGACTATCGTTAATCCCCATATGATATTTGTCCTTATTAAGCAATGTAATATCGTTGATTAGTCAGTGAACTCCACTTGCATAGAGTATGACAAAGGCAAAGGCAAAGGCAATAAAAAGAGATACGAGAGTAAAGCACGAGCGCATAAAACAACAAAAACCCGAAAATGAATGAGCTACCAGGCAATTTTGGGTTATATTGGTGGGGGGTCTGTATTGGAGCCAGAACTGGCCCGTGCCTGGGGGTGTTGGGTGGATTGGTTCAGAAATTAATCCCAGGCGTGCACTTTCTACCGAAACTCACCTGTGACCCAAACGCTGCGAACAATGGTTGAACGAGTGAGATTTTAATTGAATAACTACATGGAAATGTCATGATGTGAGCAAGACGGATTTCTGTGTACCTGTAATATTTTGTTGGCATCCCAGCGGGACAACATTACAGCGAGAGGAAACTTATTGCTCACCTGCTTAACGGGTTCTTGAGATTGTTGAATTGTGAATTTTACTAGCGAAATCCTTTGCTAGCTGCACTCTTTGTCAATTTCTCCTTATGTCACTTGTTCTCTTACTTTATGTCTGTAGATGTATGTGTGTCCTTCTCTATTATGCCTTACTGTCTTTCCATGTGTCTGTATTGTATCTATATAACTATTTAGTATATTTTGTGAAATTATATATGTATTCACAATCGGAACGGAGTGGAGAATTGAACTAAACTAGGGTTGTGGGCAAGGGGAAAAAAACATTGTCAAATTTATGATTGTGTTGGTTGTGTCAAAGCCTGCTTAAGCTCTCATTTACATATGCTTATGCGCTATAGATATGATGCTATCTATATAATAACATTGCAAGTGCTGCGCGACAAACAAAAAAATGGCTAGTTTTTGGTGAGAAAAAGACAAATATAAAAACAATCAAAAATTTGTTTAATAAAGAAGTGATTCTGGTCGTCGGTAAAGTATTTAAAAGAATATTACAATATCTTAATTTCTCACTCCTCAGTTCATGTGAACTATAGCAAATAATAATAAAGAAATTTTAAATATACATTTAAGTGAAAGTATTTTCCTGCTAACTTTAAACAGTCTACATTTTCTAGCTGAAAAATTGAATTTGTCATAGAGTGAATATTACGCATACGCCACATAAGCTGGGCTTGTCACTCGATTTGCCACCTTTTTGTACGTATTTTGCATTGCTCTGTCCTTTCTTACGTTCTTTCTCTCTATCTTTCTCTCCCAGAATCCAGTGGTTCTATTGTTCTTGTTTTTTCCATGTGTGTGTGTATGTGTATTTGTCACTTATCACACTTATCTGACTCTTTCTTTGCGTGTCTGTTTAACATTTCTGGCATATGCCACTCTCAGGAATGCAAAACGTAAATGGATATTGGCCTTGGGGGGGAAGAATGAGTTGACTTGGTGTGCTGTGATATTGCTTCCTCCTTGGGCATCCTTTTCCTTCCTATGGCTGTCACAGATATGCAATATTTATTATGTAAATATTGGCAACAAATCCCGTTAGCCCGTTAGCCTGTTAGCCCCTTAGCCCGTTAGACAGATTGCCTTTTGCTAGAAGCCAAGATTTGCCTTTGTAATTGGAGGTTTCACTGTGTGTGGCCAGCTTATCCCTGCATTACAGCATCCTGCACTTAATGCGCGACAGACTTTTATGATAACTACCGACTAAAACGACTTTGAGCTGCTCTATCTGGCCCTGTAGTTGCTCCCTCGGCTCCTTCAGCTGCTCGTTCGGTCTCGTCTTGGGCATAGTTCAAATTAGCGTCCATTAATTAGAAGCTCGGCAGATTGACGTTTAAAGTAATGCGACGTGTCCTTGGGGTAATTAGTTCCCCTACGTTGGACAGGGAATAGGGGCACTTTGGAAAGAGAGAGAAAAATTCAGCATAAGCAACAGTGGGCAACAACGTTTCATGATATTTTTGTTACTTTGGCAAATTAATTACAAGTTTAGAAATATAATAATTACAAATATGAAGAAAATAAAATATAAATTTATGAAAATAATTAAATTAAATTATTAAAATTATTTTCACTTTTCACTTTGTTGTCTAGTGTAATTCTAACAGTTTTGTAGTACAAAAGTGTCGAAAGTTTCATAAGGAGTCCGCAGAATGCTTTGCTGCTCTCCATTTGCCCCACTCTCAGTTTAACCGCCTATTAAATTAGTATATATGCTTTCTCGTCACTTTCTCTATCTCTCTGTCTGTGTTTGTGTGTCTTTCTCTAATAGATCATTTGCTGCATCATTACGCATACGCCGCGTATGTCGTCAGCTAATCCTTTTGCCCTTGCCCACAGATTTCTTGCTCGATGTTGTCACGTCGCACGTCAAATCGCAGTGGCATTTTTCTTGTCTTCGTACGCATACATCACTGTCTTCCCTTTTCTCTCTCTCTCTGTCTGCTTGACTGCCTGTCTGTCTTCCTCTCACATTTAATGTATGGCAAGGCGCGTAGCGGATGAAGCGTTGCGCTGCGTTTGCCGCCAGCCAAATCAGTGTCCTTGCCATGCCGCAGTGTGCTCTGTCGTTTGCTTTGGCGTTTTATTTCACTTGCTTTTAGCCTCTCTACTCTCTCTCTCTCTCTCTCTTTCTCGCTCTCTTGTTCTCTGTCTTTCTGCTTCTGATTCTGCTTCCTTAGCCCATTTCTTCTTATTTATTCTTCATTCGCTCAACCCGTCGTTCGTTGTGGTCGCGTCCTCTCGCCACGCCTTCATAGTGGGCACTATAATTCTATTATGGCTGTAAAGCAATTTTATTTCTTGCTGTTTTCGTTGCTCTTCCCCTGCCCTTCCGTCTCTATTGCCCCTTCTTTTCCCATTGCTTTTGCGTGGCTCATTGCTGCTGCCTCGTTTAGCTTTCATTTTCACATCTGCCGCTGCCATTTTCATTTTCATTTCGCATTTTTACGCTTTGAGGCGGCGCGTCTCTTGTCCTGTCGCATGCCTCAACCTTATGCCTCAGCAATACACTTTAAGAAAATATTTTTGCATTTTTATTTGCAGTAAAACAGTTAAGCAGTCCGACCAACAAAATGTGCCTAGAAACAACTCTCTCTCTCTCTTTCTGTCTCTGTCTTTGTCTCTTTCTCAGTTGATAGTCCTCACATTAAATAAATTTATTCTTTGTGGACGTTGCTCATCCCCGCCTAATTCTCCAATTACTTTGTACATTTCCTTAATATTTTCGCTCGGTGTATTTCTTTTGCCATTAGCTTCGCGAAGCTGTCATCATCAAATTACGCTTCGCTTTTGTCTCACAGTTTTTTTTAATACTCTTGCATAGGGTGTATTAATTAAGACTAGAATGTGGTAACGTACTGAGTCAGAATCAGAATCAGATGGATCGTACCACTGTATCACATAGCTGTCATAGGAACAATCGATCAAATTAGTTTTTTTTTATTTATTTTTTTATTTTATATATTAAGTCCGATAAAGTGTTGAACCCAAACATTCAATATTAGTATCTTCACAACACAATTTAAGATATATAATATTAGTAACCTAACCTCGTGTAATCAAATTAGTATAAATAAATTTAAAGTTGTTATTTTGAATATTAACATCTCTACATATTTTAACATATCTTGTTTTAGTCAAATCTATAATTATAAATAATTTAAGCTTGCAAGAGTATAACATTTTCGGTGTTTTTCAGTACTTCTTTTTTTTTTGCCTTCTGCTTTAATATAAAGCACGAAAAGCGGCTACCGCGTCTGCTTTTGCTACAATATTCTTTACTGTTTATTGTTGCAGCTGTTTTTGTTGCTGTGTTTATATCAGTGGCCAAATTAAATTCGCCTAGCCTAGCCAACCCTTTTATAGTTATCTCTGAGCAGTTATCATAACTGATAGCGATAGACTCTTTAGCTCTGCCTCTCTTTTACTTAAGCTCCCAGTCTTTCTCTCTTTTGTTGATCTATTAGCTTGCTAGACCTTTCTCTCTCTCACTCTCTCGTTTTCCTCTTTCAATTTCTCTCGAAATCAGTCTCGCTTAAATTATGTTGCCCTCTCTGTCTGTCTCTCTCTCTTTGTCTATGCAAAAATCACACATACGCCGCGTCGTCGATCAGCGACAACAATGCCGACTCCGCGTTCTGTCAGTCGTTGTTCGAACGCGTGCGAAAGCAATTCGCAGCCGGGAAGAAAAATTTTTTTAAAAATATTGCTATTAAAAATTAGGCTAATCAAGTCGCGGCTGTCTGAATGGAATCTGGATACATCATTCATATTCATATTCATTAACGAAACACATTGAAGATTCAGTTGTAAGTAACGCTAGCTATTGGATAATGGCTCAGGCAATGGATGACAAGACACGAAATTCGATGATCATCAGTCTACAAAATGATGTGCACATGCTAACAGAGCTTGTACGGAATCGGGAAAGTGAACTGATCAAATTACATCGTGAAATACACAAGTTGAAGGTGAGAGAGTGGAAGAGATTTAGTAAAAGTTAAACATAACATAGAGTATAGGAAAAGGATAAGTTGTAATACCTCAAGTGAAACTAGAGTAGATGTAACTCATTGGGGTAAAGAGGTGGAAGAAAAATTAGAGATTGATATAGAATAGATGGAACTGTCGCGGAAGTGCTTAGGTTAGGATACTTAGGGCGAAATAACGCAGGAAAAACGAACTGAATCATTGATAAGCAACAACTGAAGTTCCATAAACTACAGAAAGACAAAGACAGGTTGCGGCTACAAAGAGAAAGAGAGAGATAGAGTGGAAAAACGGAAAGTTATTGGTTACAGGCGTCCAAGAAAAACTACTAGTGGAAAACTCAGAGTCGGAGCCAAGACCTTAGACCTTTACACATAAACTCAAACCAGGGGCAGATGTTCATTGTCATTGTTTAATGCAGCGCGTTTGTTTGTTTTGTTTTGTTTATTGTTGTCGCGCTGCAGATAAGCGCCACACAAGCAGTAGCAACAACAACAACACAAAGAAAAGCAGAGGCAACAATTGCCCTACGCCTGTTATTTTTTCGACTAATTTGTATTCGTTTTGTGTAACGCAGAGATACAAATAACAAATTGTATCAATTGCGCCGCATGGCGTTATCTCTAGCGGGGCAGCGCAGCGGCAGCAAAAGTAACAGCAGCAGCGAAAGTAGCGTCAGCAGCAGAGGTAGCAAAATCAGCAGCCGGTGCTAAGCAGCGATATCAGATAAAAGATACTATATACTTGTCAAGAGACAACATTAGATATCAGTTCCTAACTTTGCCCTGATGACATTATCTCTGGCCTGCTCTACTTCTGCCCTACCTATGTCCCACCCTTTGCTCTCCACACTATCTTGCCCTATGCTGTTATTACTGACTTGTAATTTAGCTTTGCCTGCTGCCCTGCTGCCCGCTGCCTGTGCTTTTAGTTAGTTTTGTTATTTCGTTAGTTAATTTCTATAATAGTTTCGTACTTGAACAACATTTGGCTGGCATTGCATCCATCGTCTGTCCGTCATCCATTCGTCGTATATTTAAATTGTAAAGCATTTTTTATTGAGCCAAGCGATTAGCACTTCTTGGTGAGATTTATTTTGTTTCTATACACTTGCAGCGGGTATATTAAATTTGGTCAGCAATTTATAATGTATAGAGAAAAGTTCGTCATATTTACAATAATTTTACATATAAATTGCAGCAACGGGCGTATCATCCAGTCTTAGTTCTTCTCTCACGAATTTTAGCGTATGACAGATCGAAGTACTATATCATAAAGTCATCTAAGATACGATCGTTTTGAAGTGATAATTTCTAAGAAATTTTTTTATCTTCACCTTGCTAGTGTATAAAATTTTCGGTAGACCGTAAATATAAATTCTGTCTTGTGTTTTTTATGGCCCTAGAGAAGAGCAAAAGTTACGAGCTTCCGACACTGAGATAGAGAGTGCGAACATAAAGCTATTGCTACGGCACAGATATAAAAACAGATATAAATACAGCCAAAGATACAGATAGAGATACAGATAAACAGTCACAATTACAGATACAGATACAGATACAACGATACAGACACAAAGGCAAAGGCAAATACAAATAAAACTGCGGCTCTGCCTCGCTAATTGGTGGATCAGCATCGACTTCTGCTTCGGCTTCAAATTCAGCTATTGCTTTTTGCTGTGGCAGCGGCGGCATCTCTGCTACTGCCTCTGCTGCTTTTCTCCTCAGTTCGAGTGTTTGCTTTATGTAAATAAATACATACGAGATTCCGTAATTTCGACGCGGTCAGCACGCGCGCTTCGGAAGAGAATAAAGCGAAAGCACAGCAGAAGAATTATTAAATTAAAAACACAATGCTCGACTTGTGAATACCTTGTGCTTTAGATTATTAGCAATTTTAAGAATTAATTTATGAAAAATATAACAATTTGTAGGTTAAATGCAGTAAGATACCCTACATCTGTTCTGTACAGGGTATTGTATTTGTGAGTAAAATTTCACAAATCTGCTAATTCAATTTGAAAAATTGCATGCTTAAATTTACTTTAAGCTACCCAATTCACTTGCTTGATTACAGAGTAACCGAAGTGCATGGAAATTGAATTTTAGAATTGCTAATTTCTATGTAAATAATTTTGGCAGCAGCAAAGTAGCCGAAGTAGAACGAAGGGTGTGGAATTATCGCAACTGGGGCCTGGTGTCTGCTGTCTGGTGTCTGTTGTCTGGAGCACAGGGCGTAACTGGGCGTGGCGTACTGATATTTTGACTTATCTTGTTCTGAGCCTGAATATAAATACGAATTCCGTGGCATTATCTTTTTTCGCTATAGAATTTTGGGTCAAATTTAGCATTTTCTATTTAAGTATTTGGGGGACTATGATAAGACTTGGAGAAGGTCACATGTCACAGGTCACATGTCATGATAAGGACAAGAGACAATGAAAGCGCATAGCACGTGAAAGCGCAGCTCGTGAGCGCGTCGGGTCATTATTGGGTTCACCATCAATTGAGTTTTCATGCCGCATGTGATGCGCTGATTGGAAGCTCAATTGACTGGAGAATAGTAGGAAGAGGAATAGAAAGAGAAGAAATTGATTAACCGACGCCTTTCAATTGATGATCTCAGAGCGTGCTACAGCAGACAACAAATCATCTGAGCAAACAAACAACATCGTCGGGCAAATCGAAGCTCTATCCGTTGCCGGAACAATGCGGCGAAGTGAACAGCAGCCGGAACCAAGCGCATCTATGCAGTTCATGTGGCATGGTCATGCCGGGTAGCCCTGAGTTTGCACTAGAAGCACTCTCACTGGAATCATCAACTGCAACAACAAAACTCTCGACGCCGCCACCCGTTGAAATGCATGCGAAGCCAATATTGGCGGCCATCAAGAAGCAAGGCGTCTCCGCAGAGAGTTGTGTACAGTCGATGCAACAATCATACAGTGTGCCAATACCCAAATATGAGAAAAATTTTAGGTGAGCAGAAAAAGTGCCTAAAGACTAATATCGATAGTCATCTGATATTCATAATTTCAATTTAGTGCCAAGCAACAGATCAAAGATGCTATCATGGACAATGATTTCCTGAAAAACATAGATGCATCGCAAGTGCGTGAGTTGGTTGATTCGATGTATTCAAAAAGTATAGAAGCGGGCGAATTTGTGATACGTGAAGGTGAAGTCGGTGCTCATCTCTATGTCTCTGCCTCGGGAGAATTTGCTGTTATGCAAAATGGCAAGGTGCTGGATAAAATGGGATCGGGCAAAGCTTTCGGTGAACTTGCAATACTCTATAATTGCACGAGAACTGCATCGATTCGAGTGTTGAGTGCGGCAAGAGTTTGGGTGCTAGATCGGCGCGTTTTTCAACAGATTATGATGCGCACGGGATTGCAACGTATTGAGAATAGCGTCAATTTCCTCAAGTCAGTTCCACTGCTTCGCAATCTTAGTGAAGAGTTGTTGGCTAAAATAGCCGATGTGCTGGAACTGGAATTCTATGCGGCAGGTACATATATTATACGGCAGGGCACAGCCGGTGATAGTTTTTTTCTAATATCGCAAGGCAATGTGAGAGTAACACAGAAATTGACACCCACCTCGCTGGAAGAAACGGAACTACGTACGCTCAGTCGGGGCGACTATTTCGGTGAACAAGCGTTGATAAATGAGGACAAACGGACGGCTAACATAATTGCGTTGCAACCAGGCGTCGAGTGTCTCAGCTTAGATAGGGATTCGTTTAAACGTCTCATTGGTGATCTGTGCGAGCTCAAGGAAAAGGATTATGGTGATGAGAGTCGCATGCTGGCTATGAAAAAGGCCGCACAGTCAGAGGAATCCTTTGGAGCGCAGGCGCAACAAGAGTTTCCTGATCTAAAATTAACGGATCTTGAGGTGGTCAGCACCTTGGGTATTGGTGGCTTCGGACGCGTCGAACTGGTCAAGGCGTATCAACAGGGTCGCGAAGATACGTTTGCGTTAAAGTGTTTGAAGAAGCGGCACATTGTCGATACCAAACAAGAAGATCATATTTATAGCGAACGTACCATAATGCTCAGCTCGAATTCACCCTTCATCTGCCGTCTCTATCGCACTTTTCGCGACGAAAAGTATGTCTACATGCTCCTAGAGGCGTGTATGGGCGGTGAAATCTGGACGATGCTACGGGATCGTGGCTCATTTGAGGATAATGCAGCACAATTTATCATTGGCTGTGTATTGCAAGCTTTCGAATATCTACATGCCCGGGGCATTATCTATCGTGACCTCAAACCGGAGAACCTCATGTTGGATGAACGAGGCTATGTGAAGCTTGTTGATTTTGGCTTTGCGAAATACATTGGAAATAGTGCCAAGACATGGACTTTCTGTGGGACTCCCGAGTATGTAGCACCTGAAATTATACTCAACAAGGGGCATGATCGAGCTGTCGACTACTGGGCGTTGGGTATACTGATACATGAGCTGTTAAACGGCACGTAAGTCTGGCAATGGACTCTTCCGAGGCAATATGTATATTTATACTTCTTCTTTTGGAATAGTCCGCCATTTAGTGCACCAGATCCGATGCAAACATATAATCTCATATTAAAAGGGATTGATATGATAAGTTTTCCAAAACACATTTCCCGTTGGGCTGTGCAGCTGATCAAACGCTTGTGTCGCGACGTACCCTCCGAACGTTTGGGCTATCAAACTGGCGGCATACAGGATATTAAGAAGCACAAGTGAGTTGTACAAATAGGTGGCATTCATGAATTGAAAATCAAATTGAAATGTATTTTTTAGATGGTTTCTGGGCTTTGATTGGGATGGTCTTGCGAGTCAGCTACTGATTCCTCCATTTGTGCGTCCTATTGCACATCCGACAGATGTGCGTTACTTTGATCGGTTTCCTTGTGATCCTAGCGAACCACCTGACGAAGAATCCGGCTGGGATGTAGACTTTTAGAACTAGTTTTTGTTGTTTGTTTTACTTGTTCGACCTTTTTACTATATGCTTTATACTTTACTTAACTCAGTTAGTTCTAATGATTAAACATACTTAGGAACATCAGAGTGGCGTTTACAATCTATTGATGATGCATTGAGGCTTGACAAGAGAAGGGTTGTGATGGCGGTAACACTGATTGTGTACCTTCTTGAAAGGCTTTGGCACCGGCCGCCAATAAACGACACATATCTCGGCAACGATCGATTAGCGGCGCATAGATCACGTCACAACCAGGAGTAGGATTAGCTGCAAGGTTTAGATTTAACGGCAACTTCGCGAAATAATCATCATAACTAAGTTTTGGTTCTCGGCACCGACGCATGCGGCAACGTGCGCAATTGCAATTAGCCTCACGATACTCGTAGAAAGCGTAACGTGCTCGATAGACGCAACCCATGACATACGACGGTGGTCCAGTGCGCGTGTAGACTGGCGTATTGAAGACATCGGCGCAAATTTGTAGCATTTGAAGATTTTCGGAGCCGCCACCTTCGACAATTATTTTCGAGTCTGGTCCAAATTTGAAGCCTGCATCGTTGGCAATTATATAGCGTTGCATTAACTGACCCTCAATGAGGGCACGTGCCTCATATTTGGGATCATCGAATTTATTGATTCCTATTAAACAGTCACTGGTCAATTCATCGATGTTCTCGTCCCAACGTAATGTCCCCTCGGACCTAAACAAATATTCTTCGACATCGAACCGCACCATCAAATTCTTTTCGTTTCCCATGGGCGTGGACTGCAACATTGAATTAAAAAGTTGCCAATCGCCGTTAGCTATTTCCTGGCATACACTTTCCCGAACTTGTGAGCTATTCGTAAAGGAGAAGACTCCAAGGTATTCATTGGGATTCGTTGGATGACAGATAACATGACCGTCATCTAGGAAGCGTCTAGTTCTCATAACTATAATTATTTTATCTCTGCCTGTTAGATGAAGGAGCAAACAATTCGTATCTGGTCTAATAGCGGCAACTGTGGAGCCACTAATGCCAATGGAAGAGAGTACCATGCAATCGGGCCTAAAATTCCAACGTCGAACGTAATAATTCGCGATACGTCCCTGCAATCGATTAGATGCAACGGGTAACATTAAACGATTCCTAAGCAACGGTGCAGTAGCATGGAGGCAAACATTGGACCACCGTTTTTTATTAATATCCAGTAGATTCATGTTAGAACCATCGCTATATTCAATCGATGCAATGTTACCAACGAGCAGCGAGGATAGGAAACTGCTAATCAATGAAATACGCACGGATTGCTTATAAATTGGTGGTGTATACTCGTAGACAGTATTGATAAATGGAGCCGCCATTCCCAAATATGCCTTGGATCCGGTTATGTTGATCATTTCTTGTGTGCCACCAACATTTTCTTCCATTTCGAAACACTGTTCCATATTGCTAGGACACGGTACCATCATAAAGGAACATTCGTCCAGCTGTTGGTGTAGACGCAATCGCGCATCTAGGCCACAGAGACGACGGAAGCCTCTATCCTTCCAAAAAACCAAACCATAATGATGTGCTGAACCCGAGACGGCAGCAACAGTACTCAAATCGGCACCCTGTTCATATAGACAGCTTATCACTATGTCCAATGCCTTCACATACATAAGGGAACTCTCCATAAACTCATCTGGACCGGATTGATAATTTTCACCTCGGAATTCCGGTAAATCGACATCGTAGCGCACGACTGTTGAGTAAGTTATCTGGTACTGTGAATTCATTATTACCCCCATCATAATTTGCGTACCCAGATGGATGCCGAGATAGGTATTTTTGCTATATTCTGGCGCCGGTCTGTGACACATCCTAATAATATTTATTGGGATTAATAAAACAGTTAATTTAAAAGAATTTTGAAAATAAATTGATATAAAAAGTATTATGAATAAATGTTTAAGGCATAATAATCTGACATTACAATAGGTATTTAATTTGATAATTTTTATTTATATTATAAACGTTATAAATTTATATAAATTTCATTAAGTTTAGATACTAAACTACTAAAAACTAATTTATTGAAATTCACTTTGACAAATGTCAAAGTATTTTTTTTAATTTTACAAACGAAGAGTGCAAAAAGAAACTGTCAATGGAAACAATGATTAGCTTTCATGATATCTATATAGAACTTTTCAAGTGATCCCTCAAATAATCCCTCTAGCGATAGTTCCAAGGAATCCTTAAGTGAACACACTAAGCCTCCATTTAGTACTATGTTGATCATTCTAAGTTTATTATAGTGATTGATCTAGGGATTTCTCTATCCCTCTATCTTGCTTTAGGCTGTTTGGGAGCGTCGCTGTTCGGTAATTTTAAACTGCAGCAGGACGACCAAGTAGGTGGCCATAAATGAAATGTTGGTGGTAATTAGTTCACGATTGATGTTTGCATAACCATCGAGATTCATTATCGGAGGATTCTTATTGATGGCCACCAGTAACATATCGACTTCCTTTTGTGTAGCCGTATCCACAGCTGTTAGATTAATATTGAGCAGCTTGGTCTGAAAGTCAAGACCAACTTTACGCGAGGCATAGTGCGCCTCATTGCAGATGATGTAGAGCAAACACATGCAGTAAAAGACAATTACAAATAGTCCTACCTCCTTGTAGGTGGCGCCATGATCAATAATCTCACTGATGCTGCCATAAGTGGCAATGATACTAGTAAAGAAAATGACTAGGCAATACATGCCATACATGTTGGAATAGGCGCGTCCCAATTGCTGCATCATATGACTAAGATCTACCCATAGATGACGATATTCCGTCAATTTCTGTGCCGGTTTCTCATCCCTTATAGTCGCTTGCAGTGCATCCGACAGCGCTCTACTGGCCGTGCCAAAGGCATTGCAATTGATATACCACAAACTGCAGAAACAGTTCAGCATCGCAATGATGGGATAATAGGCAAATGTGTACCACAAGCGAAAGTCCGGCTGAAGAAAGTACTGGGAAAGGTTGATGGCAATGCTCAGTATCCAGGAGAAGATGCACAGCGAATAAGTCAGCACATATAGATTGGGAAAGACTATCGATGAGCCTGTTGTCTTGTAGAACTTATATTGATAATTTGTCCACATATTTTTAAAGATTGCCACCTGAGGACCATGTCGCCAGCTTGCCACAGGCAGCAGAAAGTTGGTGAACAACAAACTGATGAAAATGACATTGTAGATGGCTTCATCAAACCGTTTGTCGGGACTGGTGATAAACTTTTTGACACGTTCACGCAACACTAGGACGACAATCGTCGTTTGAATGGTGTAGATGAATATGGCCCACATCACTTGCTTTGAAGTCCAGGAGTATTCAGTGCGTGGCAAATTTTTAATTGGTGGATTACGACGTATTGGCATAACGCCCATGATCTGGAAGAGCACAAGTAAGCTTTTCGTCGTATCGTAGAATGCATCATGCTTATCCAGTTCCAATGGATCATCAACTGTATCCGGTTTACGGACATAAACATCATCCATGGCATTTCCACCGGCCAACATTTTTAGCTTTTCGCGATAACGTTCCTCATCCTCGAGAAATTGACGTTGTGTTGGATTAAGCTTGGGTGCCACCTTAGCAGCAGCACCTGGTGGTGTCAGGCCGCGGCTAACCGCCCAGAAGGACATGACGAGACGGAACAATAGAGGACGATGCGACAATGACACGGAGCTGCGTATTCTGTTGCTTTTATATGTCAGTTTCTGCTATTGACTTTTGATTGAAAAGCAAACACAAAAAGTTAACGTTGCCGCCCTACGGGCTACACCTCCTAGACGCCTTTATTTGCCATGTCCATTAAATATGCTCAGTCTTTTGAGCCTTCTGATGCCTTGGCCTCTGCCTTGTCTTTGACTCTGGCTCAGGTTCGGGCCCTGGAACGGTTTGTTGTGGTCATTTGTTGCCTGCCCTACTCTCTATCTCGATTGTTTTGCTGACAAAGAAGCAATGCTACGAACGGGTGACACGGTGACGCACAGTGGAACTGAATCAGCGAAATTCTAAAATAATTCAAAGTAAATGCTGTAAGTAACGTGCGCTGTCACTGTGCATTGAGGTAAAGGAAGCACATAAAGGCATGGACATGGAGACGGACATGGCGTGAACATTATGTGTGAGGTTGTGAGGCTCAGTTGTGAAGGACAGAGTCCAGGACACAACCGAACAGTGCGACGGACAGAGCCGGACACACCCGAACAGTACATAGAATGCGCTTAATTTGCCGGAAATGAAAGTTTAACGATGTGTAAATGCTTACGAATGCCGATAGAGGCTCGCACTAATGACCAATAAAAATGTGCCACCGTTGGCCTTCCCTACTCCTCCTCCACATCTCGTTCGATAGAAGTCAGTGCCATGGCACACTGTGTGTGTGTGTGTGACTCACTGCTTCTGACTTTTTGATCCATTTCTGCCTGAGAAATTAAAGGCTCGACGCAATATGAGGCATTGATGCTAGCGACGACACTCGAGGCTAACTCAGTCTTTAAAGCTGAAAGCTGAAGCTATAAGCAGCAGCAAAAAGTGAAGCTGTAGCTGTAGCTGTGACTGTGGCAGGAAGCTTAAGCTGTATCTGTTGCTGTAGTTTCTGTATAACGAAAGCTACTCAAGCAGCATCAGCAGATGAAATGGAACGTTCTGCTTATGGCACAATCTCAACTGACACACAGAATGAACATACACAACAAACACGCGCACACACACACAGCAAACACACATAGTCAGCAGTATTTGTAATGTGTGTGTTTAAAATAGACTTGTCCCGTTCCCATAAACTGCCCGCTCCTGTTCTGGCTTGCTCCTGTCCATGTCCGTTGGGGTCTCTTCAAAAGAGGAAGGCATTTAATTCTAGCCAACTGTTGCCTGGGACTTGCAACTACTGCAAGTCGAGGGCAGACCCTTAAGCTTGTTGAATACCCTATGATTTCATAGTGATTGATGCAGAGTCGTATTTCAAAATGAACACCTATGAAAATTATGTGATATATTGTGTCAGATGAAGCTTGTAGACAACTAAGACATTTAACTGGCTTGATTGACAGCTAAGACATATTTACAGGGTATTGCCGTCATATGCTCTTGCAATTCTTTCTGCTCTATTGCCATCTCTTTTTGGCATTTTCATTGCACATAGTTTGGATAAAGTTTGTGCGCTCGTTTAATGCGAAAAGTTTTAAGACTAACGATGAACGAACGGAACAAACGGAACGAACAAACGAACGAGCAGCAGCAACAAATAAATAAAGTGTTTAGCTTGTTTTTTATGGCGGCAGAACAAACATTTTGTGTGACATAATTGCAGCCAAGTTTAGCCAGAAAATGTATGTATGTGTGTGTAGAGTTTAAAGTGAATCTCATGATTTGGATTTAAAGCCACAAACTGAAACAACCTGAAAGCTGAAACTAAAGCAATAGTTGCTGTTGCTGTAGCTGTAGCTGCTACTGTTGCTATCTGTGCAGCAACAGCAGACGCAGCAGCAGTTTCGCCTTTGGATTTGTGTTGGGGTTATGCCTGGCTTCATCTTCAAGGCTGTTGCCTTTTGTATGTACGTGCCACATTGGTTGTCTGCCTTATGCCTTGTGTCGCATGCCTCCAACAACCTCCGACTGTCGCATTTACCATGGCCGCTAGCTGTCAACTGTGTGTCTGATCGCCACGTTGTGCAGCGAACAAATTACATTTCGATTTCCGTTTTTCACTTGCCACTTGCCACTTTCCACTCTCTACTTGCCACATGCCACATGCTGCCTTACCCTTCGAGTGCATTATGCAAGTGTCTTTGCTCGCTCGCAAATCCGCCCCGGAAAATGTGTTCAGCATTCAATTCACTGTCGAGGCACAGAAATAACTTTTATTAATACGTACAACGGGAATCGTTCGTTATGCTATGGCAATGCATGGAGAGAGTGAGAGAGAGAATGAGAGAGAGAAAGAGAGGGAAGAGTAAGTCGATTTTATATTAGCTCGTGGCAGACCTGAATCCAGTCTTTGTTCGCATTTGTATAGATCCCATCAGCCTTCAATCAATTCTCTCATTGTCTGCAAATTGTCTAAGTCTGAATTTAAATTTATGAATAAGAAACTGAAGCTGATGTTCGAGCTAAACTCAAATTTCATTTGAATTCCAATTAGCAAAATTATCTGAATATTGAATAGATTCACTTCTTCAATTATGATGCAGTAGAGCATTGAATGCGTCTACAAATTAACTGTCAAGTAGAAGAACTAGTTTAGTTAGTCGGTCAACATGTGATTTAGTTGCACAGTTAGAAATTAATCTCGATGAAACTTTGAGTAGATATTAGTTATTACCAGCTCGGAAAGGAAAGGACTACTATTATATATCATAGAGTAACCATAGACCGTAAATTAAGGTTACTGTATATACATGTTGTGGAAATTCATCGCCTGTTTTTTCATAGGTTACATTTTATAACAAGTTGCATAAAAAAGCGCAGGTGAAGGTCAACTGTTGAACTAAGGAAAACAAACAACAAGAAGAACAACAAGTGTAAACATAAATATTTACAACAGTTGCATAAATCTCACTTCGCTTGGTTTCCTTTCACTATTTTTTTTTTTTTTTTTTTTTTTTGAAATCCCTTAGATAAATATTTGTGAAGCGATGAATAAAAGTTACACACATACGCTCTAAAATTCATAGTTGATATTTATATTTTTGGTATATATTATTTATTTATCTTTATTTCATTATGTATAATTAATTGAGTTGAAATTATTCAATAAATTCTGCATGCAGTTCTTTGCTCAGTTGCGGCAGTTGCGTATATGCCTTGAGGCAGCTTTGGCTTAATTAATAAATTTGCTCGCAACTTAGCAACGAAAATTTTGCAAATTTGCTAAATTGCCACTTGGCATTTGACGCTTGAACTTTAACTTGAAGCTCTCTCTCTCAAGTTATCGAGCTTTGCTCTCGTTGTGTTTATTAGTTCTTTGTGTAGTAATCTTCGGCTCACAGTTCTGATGCAAAGATTGAAACTCTTGCCACAAAATTCAATTGAAATTTTGAAATTTCAATATGTAATTATGATCTTGAATTGAATTGGATTGAAAGTGTTGCAAATGAGAATGTTGCCATTTAGTATGCAGCTTTTTGCCATTTTCCATTTCCTCTGTTAAACTGTTGTAGAGATGCAACCAAGCGGATGCGATTCATCTGCTCCGTCCAATGCAATATATAAATTTTAATTTAATTTCGTTTGTCCATTTAAATTGCATAGAGTCAGAGTCAGAGAAAGAGAAAGAGAAAGAGAGAAAGAAATATATACATATATATATATATATATATATATAGAGAGAGAGAGAGACATATGTATATAGATACACAATGCACTTTAGTTGCTGCATTTTACATGTGGGAAAAGCATAATGCAATTAAATATTAATCATACGCACTGTGTGGCAATCGGCTGTGATTCGTACATATATATATAAGTAATGGAAAGGCATAGACCAGAAACCAGAGACCAGACCAGACCAGACCAGACCAGCATATTGGCCAAATACATAGCTCGAATTGGATATATCGACAAATTATCAAATTGCAAACACACAGACACAACATACAACACACACACACACATACATATAACATAAACATAACACATACAACACACATATAACTAGGCTAATTAGTGTTAAAAGCAAGTATGCTACAATGTTGTTTGGCTACAACCGCAGCAAGACCGGAAATAATGGCATATACAATGTTAGTTACATTATACGAGGGTCGACTGATAACTAATATGTTGTAATAACACAATTATTTTAACAAATTATTTATCAAAATAATCTGTGGAAATAAGTAAAATATAAATAAAATAATGTATTATTAAAACTAATAATTATGTTAAAAAAATAAATTAATAAAAATAAATAAAATCAAGCGTTATTAAAATTAATAAAATAAAATAATAATAAAAAAAAATTAAAGATTACAAACTTTACAGAATTAATGTTGATTATCGACTCATCAATTATAACAAATAATTACAATTATAATTTAATTTACAATTTTTTATTATATTGCTTAGGCTACCCTCGTATGTAAAGTATTACTTGCAGTCACATAAATATCTATTTATGTTTCCATATATATATATATATAGAGTTTAGTATATAGCCCAATTTCCTTATTTGTCAACTTAATGGTACAGAGAATTTTCAATTAAATTTTTTTCAACATTTTTTCCAAACAGCTTTAATGAAAGCCTCAATTGCAATTGCAATTAAAATACCAAACTACAGCTTTACTTTCCTCTTTTACTCTCACACTCACACTCATACTCACACTCACTCTCATTCTCTCTTTATTTTTTTGTGTTTGGTTTTTTTTTTTTTTTGTACAATTTGCCTGCAATAATCCACGCTCCAATGCGCTCTACACGTAATAATTTTTAGCC
The DNA here is from genome assembly GCA_037044475.1 of Zaprionus obscuricornis. Taxonomy (NCBI): domain Eukaryota; kingdom Metazoa; phylum Arthropoda; class Insecta; order Diptera; family Drosophilidae; genus Zaprionus; species Zaprionus obscuricornis. The sequence continues at coordinate 368,810 of JBAMBR010003173.1, read as the reverse complement.
AGAGCTAAGCCTGCTGCTGTTGCTGTTGCTGCTGGTGTAGCTGTCGTTGCGTCCTGCTGTTGCTGCTGCTGCGTGCTATGTCCTGTGGCAGAGATCTTCAAATTTTAATTAAAAACGTTTTGCATATTTTTCTTCTCATTGATTTTCTATCCAGTTTTGCAGCTGCGTCGTCATTTTGTCGGCTTCACAATGCGCTTTCTATGTGAATACGTATGTGAAGCAACTTTCCCCTTTCCTCACTTACTGTCTCGCTCGGCCAAAGCATAGAAAAGAAGACAGAATATGGCATCAATTATTTCTATAACGCTTTTGTTATTATTGTTGCTGCTACTGAACTTCAATTGGCATTTTAATCCATCGCATTGATAATGGAGATAAGAAGACAGATGGCAATGGAAATGGAATTGAGATGAGGATTGTGATGGGGATTGCGATTGGTTTGAAATGAGATGAGATGAGCAGCAGTCTCATTTCACTTAGTTTAAATTTGCCAGCTTCCATTTTCCATCTTTATTGACATTGTGCAATTTTCTTAGCTAAGCCTTAGCCTTAGCCCCAGCTTCAGCCCCAGCCTTAGCCTCATTTATAGTAACAGCAGAAGAAGTGGCAGCATCAGCCCCAGAGTCTTTTCCACGTTCTGCTGCGATTTCTATGCACGCTACGGAAGCACGTGTAAGAGAGTATGTTAGACCAGCTGATACTCTGCTAAACGTCAGATTGAAATTGTTGTAAATTTGTTTCTGAGAGCTGAGTGAATGAGCAGCATATGAAAATATAGTGAGAGAAAGCTATAACACTGTAAGGTGAGCTATAACTTTACAGTTGTTCAGAGGATATCTGAGATTGATTGATTCTAATGTGCTTTCCCTTTTGAAGTGTAGAGTAATTTACCTTATCGTCTGTTCCATGGCACATCAGCAGCTTTTATAGACAGTCAAGGCTAAAGAAGGAATATAACTGTAGAGTCGAGCTGGGTAGAGTAGTGTAGAATAGAGTTGAGTACATAAGTGCTAAGTAGTGCATCAATTAGTAAAGTAAACGCAGTCAGTGAGCTGGCAAAGTGAAAAAAGCAGCAGGCAAACAGGATTCACTACCTTATCCCCACCATCGTCGCCAGCGCTGTCGCCGTCATCGCCGTTGTCGTTTTTGCATTCAATGAATGCATTTTATTAGTCCAACTGCGACTGGCCAAAAGCACCAAGCTGCAACAACAGCTTTTTCTCATTCCCATCCGCATTCTCCTTGTCTCTTTCTCTATCTCATTGCTTTTCGCTGCAATCTTTTGCTCTTGCGATTGCCATTTATAGAGTCAGTTTCGTTCAGTTTCGCTTTTTATCTCTGGGCAAACAGTTGGCGCCGCCCCAAAAAGACATAAATGAAGTGTCACCATTGTCCTGGCTATAGCTACCAATTCCCAGCTCTTCAAGCTTTACTTCTGACTCCTACTGCCTGCTGCTTGCTGCTTGCTGCATTTTGTTGCTTGCCATTGCCATGCAAATGCTACGATGGCATTAAAGGATTTTTCGGGGCATAAATGTGCTCCAGGCACTGGGAAACCCCCTTAAGAGCCATGACACACCTCCTTGCCCGCAGATCCCGGAGTGCTCACCCTACCGGTGCCCAGTGCTCGTTCATTATTTGTGCTTTCTTTATCTTTATTTTAGTATCATGGCTTTTATTGACTTGGCGCATTTAACTTTTAATTTCACAATGTTTCGCAAAGGTGTCACGACACGCCCAAGCGCTAAGTAGTTGCTCTGGAAGATAAGGGGCGTGGCTGGGCGGAAAGAAAGAAGAGCAAGCATGAGAAATAGGTAGAAAACTTTTTTAGCTGTTGAAAGTTGAAAATCACCTAAAGCGCTTTAAACGCTTCAACAACGCCAACGCTTCACCTTTTTAACCTTATTTTGGAAAAGCTTGGCGTGAAATCATTTTTACGGCGTACAAAAACCCCACACGACATTATTTTGTATAGCAAAATGGAGCAGGGAGCTAAGCTCTCTCTTTCTCTCTCTCTCTCTCTCTCCCACTCTCTCACTCTCTCAGTTACTGGCCCTGCCTACTTCTCCTCGGGGATCCACCTACTTTTTGTAGGCGTAGAGTGCCGACTGAAGTGCCGTGTAAATATGCAGAGGCGGCTCAAAGCACACTTCTTTTTTATACCCTTGCCTAGGGTATCCTCATCAGTATCAACGGCTTAGTCAAACTTATATTTCTTCGTCCATTTGCCTGTCAGTTTTGTCAGATGTCGTCATCGAATCTAGCATAGATAATATTATCTCCCCAAGTCCTACCACAATGAGTCGGAAGAGTATGAAATTTTTGGTATAAGTAAAATGATTTTTCTTGCATGTTTTCGTTCTTTTTTTTTTTTTTTTTGGGGGGCTCATTCAAGGGGTTTAGCTTTTGTCAGCCGAACGTGGCGTATACTTAACGGCAACTGCCTGCATTCAGTGCTGCTCCTTTCCTCATCCTTTGTCCTCTTCAGCATCAAGTGCTTTGCAATATTTTATGATTATGATATTTTTTAAGGTTTTCTCAATAGTTTTCACTGCTGCTGCAGTTTTCATGTGCTGCATTTCACTTGTCAGTTATAGTTGTTCATCTTGTTGTAGTTGTTGCTGCTGTTGTTGTTTTCGTGATGTCAGTTGTGGCTGAAATGTGTGTCGTCTCGTTTACCCTGTTGAAATATTATACAAAGAGCAGCAGAACTAAAGTTGCATGTTGCAATTTTAATTTTCACATTTTTTTTCGATGTTAAAAGTTTTCGAAATTTCAAACAATGTCGAAAATTTTTAAAAATTGTTAAGTTGGCGTAAAATAAACAAAATAAAAGTTTTACGCAATATCGTTGTATAATAATTATTAATTAATTTTATTTACAGGGTATTTACTAGCCTAGTGATATAACATAGTGTGCTCTTTACTTGTTTTATATTGCAATTTTTCTCAATTTTTTGCTGCTTTACTCACTCACTTCACTTGTCCTCCCTTTTGCTGCTGCTGCTGCTAAGAAGTAGAAGATGAGTTTCAAGCAGTTTTCTACATCCTGCCGAGAGGCAACGGTTCCTGTTCGAAATGGCCAACTAATTCGTATACTATATAGTCTATATACTATATAAGATATATGTGTATAAGCATAATATGATTTTACTGCTACTCCTTCTCTCTACCCTCTCTCCTTCTCTCTCTCTCTCACTCTCTCTCTGTTACTCACTCGTTCCGCCTACGCTTTGTGGAGATTACTTTTACAGCTTTAGTATTTTTACAGACGAAGCAAAGCGCGAATTTAGTCAGACGAGACTAAACTACATATGTGTATATGTCTGTCTGAATATATGCTCGTGTGTGTGTGTGTGTGTATGTGTGTGTGTGTGTCTGAGTGTGTTTGTTATGTATGTTCAACTAAGCAATTTGTGCTCTGCGTTTGACGTGATTTACAGTTCCCCAGTGAGCTGTTTCCACGCTCGCCAAGCGACTTAATAGTCGAAGGAGCACTAACTGCAAGGGAAGCGAGTGGCGGGAAAAGCAATTGCAGCCAGAGAAATTCTGAAGAAGACAGTAACAACAGCAGCATTAGCAGCAGCAGTAGCAGTAAAGTCAACTTGCATTGCATTCGCTTGCAGTGTGCATGCAAATCAATTGCAACATTTTTCGCTATGCATTTGTGATTTCAGAGTGCAGCCTACAGAGGAAGAAAATTTGATTTGTTATAGAATCAAGTAATGTTGCTTGATTAGACGAGAATCACATTATATATCATCGTCCAACTTATTCTTTCTCTCTCTCTCTCTGTCTGTCTCTCTCTGTCTCTGTCTCTGCCTATCAATCTTTATCTAAACATTTATCCAACTATTTATGTAAACTAATGCTTTGATTGCTTTTTGTGTGCTTGTTGCCAACATAGTTTGTATACTTCATATATCATTAGATATCGTGCATATATATGGTATATATATTGCATTATCATTGTATATTGTATATCATTTGTCATTCGATATTCATATTTCTTTGCTGTGCATTTGCTTGCCGATTTAGCTGCCAGAATCAGAATTTTCTAGTCCAGCAAGTTGCAACTGTTGACGATGATGAGAAGCGGACGACTTTATGTGGCAGCATTAGCTGCATTTCATGTGCAATCTCTTTGCCGCACTTGCCCCTTGTGCCATTTGAGACTGCAACTTAACTCAACAGCTGCCCGTTTGTCACAAATTTTGTGGAAGTTGCAAGAGACAGACACAGACACAGAGACAGAGGCAGATGGCATGGCAGCAGCATGCTACATGTTGCAAGCTGTTTTTGCTGCTTCAAATAGCGTGCAGTTTGTTAAACACGACGGGGCATTCTCAATTCTCAGTTCTCTCTGCTCTGTTTCAGTTTCTTTACCCTTCTCTATCTCTTTCTCGCTCTCTCGCACAGTGCCACATGGGGATTTGCACTCGACTGATTTAACATAAAGAAACTGCCACAAGAAGTGTTGCATGCTTTTAGGGGCAAAAACTGTTTGATGCAGCAGCACTTGCAGTTGCTGTTGCAGTTGCAGCGCCAATTGCCAGGGTTGCCAACTAGCTGCAAGTGTATAACAAACCTAACACAATATACGAATTGTTCCTATCACTTTTCTATAGTTTCCAAGTTCTATTTGTAGTACATCAAATACATTTTCTGGTTGCAAAATGTCAAAAAATATGAAAAATGTCAAAAAGTGGCAAAAATTACCGGAAAGATTTGCAACTCTAAAAGATGATGATGAAGAGGAAGATAGAGAGGGAAGGAGAATGAAAGAGAGGGAGAGGGAAAATAGATTGACATAATTAAAGGCTTTGCCAGATCCACTTGAATTTAGGAAGCATTAGTCATAGCTAGACTCACTTGCAGGGAAGAGAAACCAAGAGATATAGTCAAAGCTAGAGCTAGCTTCAGCAAAGACAAAGAGACATGCAGGCTAACAGAGACATGGAGACATATAAAGAGACAGAGACATTTTTTGGGGCTGCAGAGAATATACTCGAAATATTTAAGTGTGGAATAACAAATTGTGAGTCTCTGAACTGTTGCAGCTCATGGATAATAAATCATCTTTTTCGGCTTTGACGAGAACTTTTTGCAGGAGTTTTCGTTAAACGTCTAATTATCGCCAGAGAAACAGATGATAATGAGGGAATATTGGGAGGAGTTGGGGGAGTGGTAGGTTGATTCGATTTAGTTGAGGTTCGACTGGGCCAATAGCTAATCCCAATGCTGATTAGTTGCTGTCGCTTTACTAGAGACAGAGGGTGAGAGAGAGAGAAAGAGAATGAGAGAGTGAGAGAAGTGCGAGGCAGCTGTAGGATTATCTCATGTCCTTGATAAAAGTTGCGTCAGTTTTGGAAAAGTGACCAAAGGCAACAAGGAAGAGGAATGGTAAAGGGGAACTGAATGCCTGCGGGAAAGTGAAAGTACAACAGAGATGAGACATAGTGATAGTGAGAGGAGGATGAGACTGAGTCTGAATGTTTCCTTAGTTCATCTCATCGTCTGTGGCTCAATTATTTTTGCTTATTTATTTTTTGGTTATGGTCGCTGACTGAGCTGTGGGCGGGGGCGTGCTCATGGGCGGTAACGTATAACGGTTTTTGTTGATTTACGCAATTCGAACGAAATTAAAGACGAAAAATCTGTTTAAAGCTTTACCAGCAAATAATGTAAAAACTTGATATCAAAATAGAAAAAATACACAAACAAAACAAAAAAAAAAGAAAAAAAAAGGAAATGTTTTTGTAACGCGCCCGTCAAAATTTGATTTTAATTGAATTTCTCATTTTCGAGAGTCCTGTCTATCGAGTGGGCGTGGCAAGGGCGCCTTAGGCAGGCACAGAGCTATGCGGCAAATTCAATTTGCCGCTAAATGAGCTAAATGCGATTAAATTTTGCGACAGACAGGCGAATACCGCCCCTAACCCCAGCACCCTGCACCCTGCACCCATCATCCAACAAGCAGCACTCTGCCACGCCCCTCTTGTCCAGCACTTCTTCCGCTTTGTCTCTTGTCATTGCACATTATAGTCGAGGCCTATTACAAGCAAGAGAAGCTTCTCTCTCTCTATCTCTTTTGCTCTTTCTAATTCTTTCTTTGTCTTGCCACATGGCGTAACTTGCGGCATGTGTTACATATATGCTACATATGACTGACTGCCTCGAAAAGAAGCAAGATATAAGGCAACTTGAGCTTGAATCAATAGACATCGCAATTGGAACGAATTGTTCGGACAAATGAGGAAAAAACAAATAAAGTCAAAGACAGAGAAAGTATCATCCGCTACCCTCTCCCCCACCTTCTCTTGCATCTGTTTTCCTTTTCCTTATTCTATGTTTCGTCTCTAAGATTGTCTGATGATTTGCATAGGAAGCAAGAAATGAGAAATGAGCGTGGCAAAAACTTTACGAGACGAGACAACAAGTTGACGAGGCGCCTCAACAGACAAACTAAGACAAAAAGCTGAGTGTAAAAAACTTGGAGAAGGGTATGCTCTCTAGGGGTGGGGGGAGAACGGTTGAGAGTTGGAAGGAGTACTTGAAGTCTTGCCACAGCTGCGGTCAGAGAGCCAAAGAGTTAATAAAAAGTTGTGTCTTGTCGCCACACAGATTCAGCTTGTTCTCTGCTTCTTCTTCTTCTTGGTCTTGTCTACTTCTTGTGTTCAGCTACAGTTTCAGTTTCAGCTTCATCTTCGTTTTTTTGTTGTTTCTGCTCTTCCTGTCGCTCTGCTTGTTTTATTGTTAAGCTTTTTGCAGCGTCAGCATTTCTATTGCCTCAGCTGTTCGAGTAGCCTGCATATGCCAGGACCATGGCAGAGTGCGAAGTACGGAGTGTGGAATAAAGAGTGAAAGGCGTGGCATACGACGGTTTTGGTCTTGTGGCATTTCGCTTGTATTTTATTTGCATACAATTTGCCCGTTTATGGCCGCCAAGAGCGTTCGGTTTGGTTTGTGGCTTGAGCTTGAAAGTTGCACAACGAGTATTGGTAGAAGATGATGGGCGGTACATGGCTGGGGCAGGAAGAGGTGAAGGTGTGTTCTATATATAGTAGTATATATTTGTATATTTGTTATTTGTATTTATTGATTTCCAAGTGAAAACATTATTGAGGTCGGCAAATTGTCGAATATATTCTACGACGTGCTCTGTAGTTATAAATTGTATGCAGATACCCTGTAGATAGGCCAAATGATGGGGTTGCTTAATGCATGAACTAAGACTCTAAAAACTGTAAAAATGCAAAGACAAATACAATTTTCTTCTGTCATTTATACAACAAAGTGTTGAGCATACCCGCTCACCATGTGTACATTTACAGGGTATAAAAATTGTAGATTGCGTGTACGCAAAGCAAATTTATGTGTTGTTGAAAATGTCGGAACAACAAAAGGACTTCATTATTATTGGCTGCATTGTGTATAAGTCTATCTCTCTCTCTCTCTCTTCCTCTCATTGTGCGTATGTATGTGTTGCTGGTGTGTGTGTGTGTGTGTGTGTGTGTGTGTGTGTGTGTGTGTGTGTGTGTATATATGTCTGCGTTGCGTGTGATGACAGCCTATGACCTGGCAAACTGATTAAATTGAATTTCATATGCAAAAGGTGAAACTCAATCAAGAAAACATAAAGGCAACGGGCTCTGCATCTCTGCGTCGCCCTTCTCACTTCACCTTTAGCTACTTCTTCTTCTTCTTCTGCTCGCTGTGTGTGTGTGTGTGTTTGTATTGTATGCGTGTGTGCATGTGGCAGCCCGTTTCGACTGGCCGGATTAAGTAAAGCCCACGTTCAGCTTTGCGGCTTTGTATGATACGACACTGATATGGCTCCAAATCTATCTGTATCTCACTCTCTCTTTCTCTTTCTCTTTTATACATTCTCTCTTTTATTCACTCTCTTTCTCTATCTGTGCTCTTTCTTTGCGGCTCAACCTTTGAGGTTGAAATTAATAGCAAAATGTAAATTAAAAGCCCTTTGCCTGCCTGTAGCTAATGTGAGTTGCTGCTGCGTGTTGCTACGTCATCTGTGGTAATGGACTCAGTTACCGTTATGAAGAACTAGTTCAATTTGTAAGCAAATTCAAGTGATTTTCCAATCACTTTTTGTAGTACACATACACTGTGCACTGACAGAAATATAATTTAATAATTTCATAAAAACCCCCGCAAAAAAAAAAAAAAAAAGTTAAAATCATGAAAATATGAGAAACAATTTGTCAAACTTAAAGTGTATGAACTTGACAATTTAATATGCATGTAATTATGTTTGTTGTTTTTTTTTACAGTGTAAATTACAGTGTACTTATTACTTTTTGCTCATTTAGAATGCGAAGAAGTCTTTTGCTCGGTTTCATAATGCACTGAGGTGATAATTTCATTTGCGCGCAGCTGCTGCTTGAAACTCATATCAAAACGTAGAAGACACCGCACAGACACAACCAAATACACGCATGCACAGAGTCAGAATGAGAGAGAGAGAGATAGAGACATAGAGAGAGAGACACACGTACGCGTAGCCGCATACACATATATCGAGCTAATAAAATTTTAATGAAATTACGAGCAAGGAGCAAACGACCTTCGACCCTTCATAATAATCACGGCAAAAGCGGCACCGAAAAAATTTTATGTTGCCTACGTGGCAAAGTGGCAACTAAACTGTGGCATAAAAGCAGCTATTAGCTGTAACCTTACGCCTGTGTGTCGCTCTACTATCTTCACTCATTCTGCTGCGTGTTGCATTAATGTTGCATGCCACATCGCGTGTAGCTTTTAAAGCCTTTGCAACGTTTAATTAGAGGTGAACTGTAAAACGAAGCGCAAGCGCTGGATGGGTTAGGTAGAGGGGGTGCGGATAGCGGATGGTAGACGAAGGTGGGTGTGGCAAGTAGGTAGAGGAAGGGTTGCACTTCTGGCTGATTTCTTGTCGCATAATTGCTGCAAGCAGCGCACAGCGCGTCGCAAGTTTTTGATTAAAACTTGTGCAAATTACGCATACGTCGCGTTTGCCAGCCAAAAAGTTTTCGGGTTGGCGCGTACTAATTAAAAGTTATTTTTATATATAGTTGTCAAAACAAAAGGCGCTGCTGCTGCTACTGCTGCTCCTGCTGCTATACCATATATTCGTCTTCTTCTTCTTTAGCTTGTATTTCTTCTTGTTGTTGCTGCTGATGTTGTGTTGTTGTTGGCGCCAATGAAAATATTTAGCAAGTCATCGCACCAAAGTTGCAAGCATCGCTAGTCTTTTGCTGCAGGTTACGCATACGCCGTGTGTAACTTGTCTTCCTTTGCTATCTGTCTTGCTCTCTATTCCTCTTTCTCTCTCTCACTCTCTGTGTGTGTTTATGAGGTCGCGTGTCAAGTTCTGTTGTCGTTCAGTGTGCTTGGTAACCTGAGTTGCCTTCAAGTTAAATGAAGCGCAGCTTACGAAAAACTTTACCTACTGCGTTTGACATACGCTTCGTTACACTGTCAGAAATTAACTAATGAGTTGTGAAATTCAAATTTATCATAATACAACAATGGCAATAGTATGGCAATAGCAAAAGCAACTTTCGTATTTTAAATAATTATCGAGTATTTTTTTTATTTAATTTGCAATATTTAAAAATTAAATTGAAAATTGAATTCAATGAAATAAAATTCAATCAAATTTTAATTAAATAAATATAAAAATTGCAAGCCTTTTCAATTTTAAAATATATTGAAAATATATTTTTATATAATTTAAGAATAAAAAAAAGTTTTTATTGACTTCAATTTAAATTAATAAATATAAAAATTCGCTTTGCATTCGCTTTGTATATATATATATATATATATATCTATATTTGTTTTTTGTCTTTACCATTGTGCAGCTGTGTGCTACGCTTATCCCTCTCTTCGTCTGTCTATCCGTTCGTCCGTTTGGTCGGCAGGCCGTCTGTTCAGCTGTCAGTTTGTAGGTTTGTCAGGCTCTCGCACTCGGCTCTAATTAAAATTTCAGCGCCTGCAAATTAATGATGTGGCGCTGCCGGCCAATGCGAAGGGCAATTGAGCTGAATTTAATGCTGGCCAAACGATTTAATGTGCGTGCAAAACTGAGAGCAGAGAGAGTGAGAAAGAAAGAGAGAGAGAGAGAGAAAGAAAGAGAGAGAGAGAGAGAGAGCGAAAGTGAAAACAGAGAATGGAAAATGAAGACAGAAACACAAACAATGCGACGGAGAGACAGAGAGACTGTGGCTGTGGCAACATCTAATGACCGCATGCCTCGTTTGCCTCATTTGCCTCGTTTGCTTCATTTGCAGTGCAATTGGAATTCACAACCGCAAATCAAATACAGCTGACGGCGGCCAAGATCAGGCCACGCACAAGAGAAAGAGGTGCGGTGAGGCGGAGAGTTACCTCTAGAGTTAGCTATGAAAATGGAGTGAAAATGCGTAAGCTCTGCCAATGCCACTGCCACTGCCACTGCCATTGCCAGTGCAACTGCAACTGCAACTAGAACTGCTGTTGCCTCTTGACCCGCTTTTGTGGCAGCTTTTTGCAGTTGCATTTCGAGTGCAAATTAAATAAAAATTGCGACCGAAACAATTACCGAAAACCCCGAGTTGCGAAAGCCTTAAGGACTGGTGCGTATTCAACTGCAATTTCCTGCCTCACTCTTCTCCCCTCTCATTCTCTCTGTCTTTTGCAATCACTTTGGTTTCTGTCTCTGTCTCTGTCTTGCTTATTTTGTGGCTCATTTCTTTTTGAAGCACAAAATCAACGCACGTTTGTCGCAAACTTTGCATTCAGTTTACACATAGTCAATAAACACAGACGCAAGCACGTACCGTTACGAAAGTTACTGTTCACTGTTCACTGTTCACTGCCACGCCCACTTACCCCTTCCTTTCCCTTCCCTTGGCAAACTGCTCTTTGGATAACCTCCTCTTGGCTACCTCAACAGCTTGTGGCAGCTTGTCGAAATTAATCATTTTGGCTGCCAGGACGCCACGTTGCCTAGCTATACCCTGTAATTCGGAAACATAGAAAGAGTAGATTGTCATGAAATTTAACACAGATACTTCTCATAACACAGATACTTCTCATGTTATGCTATCTTCAGCTTGCAAGCGTATTAAATCTTCGACTTGGCCAAGTGAACTTTTCTTAGTTGTTTTCTATGCTCTGGCAATCAGTTCTCAAGGAGCGAGAATGAGAATGAGAATGAGAGACGCCTACAACTTGCTCATACTCATCTGTCGTTGTGTCACTGTCGCTGAACTTCCGTTTCCGCTCATAGTTGGCTTTAGCTGACGCTGACGCTCACGCTCTGTTCGGCTCTGCTCTGCTCTGTTCTGCAGTATGTCAACAACATTATGTTATATACGTTTGCTACTCTCTCTCTCTCTCTCTCTTCTTACTACTCAGTCATGTGTGTCACTCTCTTCGTTTCTTTCGCTCTCTGTGAGTATGTGTTGTCTGGCATTCCATTCGCGTAATTTCCCATGGTATTTTTACGCATCTTCAACATGTGAATGCATCTGTTCCATCATCCCATGACCAAGTCAAAGGCAACGCAGAACAGAACCAAGTCATATAGCAATCGCAGCCAGCTGCTGCTGCTACTGCTACTGCTACTGCTACTGCTTCCTGTCTTCTATCATGTTTCTGCCGTCTCTCTCCTCAAGATTCCCTCAGCTCCTTATGCTTTGCCTTTTGCCTGCTGGCAATGAAATCAACAACTTTTATCTCTGCTCTTCTTGAGTTTTACTACAACATTTCATGTTCTTTCTACCAGCTCAGCTTCGGCTCAGTCTTCGCCAAAAGCTATGTAATAACCTGTAGCCATGCACTGAGCGAAAACAACAGGTATTAAGAGCATGCAAATCTCATTAGGATTTTATGCTAAGCTAAGTGCCACTTCAAGTTCTATAGGCGACTAAGTGTAATGTTTCACCAAATGCTTAATATATTTTTATCCGGCATTGCTTTCTCTCAGTGTATGTTAACCAGTTTTAAGCTTTCCCACGCGCATACATTTTGATTGTTTTTACCTTACTGTGCATTATGAAGAGCATTTGCATGAGCTAAGCCTCATGTCTCATGTCTCTCTATCATTCTCTTTCTCTCTCTTTTTCTCTCTTCATCTATGATATACTTGCTTCTCTGTCTTAGCCCGCTTTGAGCTCTGCCACTTGAAATGTCAATCAGCGATTCATTCGTTCAGAAATCCGTTTTCCGCTTGTCATTTACCATTGAATTCAGATTCCGTTTAGCTACTCTGTCTGTCGTCAGTCCCCTGTCCCCTGTCCCCACATATCCTTCCTACATCTGTCTTCTGGCTTCAATGATAATCCTTGGCAGCTCCAATTAAAAGTGCAAATTGTCAACATGTGTTGAAAATGTTTCCAAAGTGCGAAATGCGCCGCATGTATTTTTACGCCTGATTAGGTACAGTCAAGGACTACTCCAAAGGCAGGGGCGTTACAGCGCTCTAGGGGCGTGTCAGGCTTACCAAATTTCCAACTAAATATATATGAACATATTTTTTCATTTCCAGGACGAGGAGGCACAAAAGCAAATTGCGAGAAAAACTTTTTAGCAAAACATTTCCACAGTTTGACATTTCAACATTTGCACATTTTCTCTCTGTTTCTCTGCCACTTTGCCTCACTTTCTCTCCACTTATCTTTCTCTCATGTTCTTCTTCTTTTGAATTACGGGCAATGCATGGCAAGCAAATTTATTGGCAAATTGGGAGCACAGTGCTTTTCTTTTCGGCTACAAATTGTTGCGCTCTTCATACACTCAAAAAAATTTTTTTTTTAAAAAAAATATCTAGTAGAAATATTCAGTTAAAAAAAAATGTTTAAAAAATAAATTTGATTTTTGAGGCTAATTTGAATTATAATTTTTATAATTAATTTTTTTTTTTATTTTTTTTTTATTAAAAATTTTAAAAATAATTAAATATTTCGCTATTTTGTATGTTTAGAGTAATATTGTAATAAATTATTTGTAATTTTTATTCAATTTGTAATTTATAGAAATTAAATAATTATAATTTTGCTTCATTTTTGGAATAAAAAAGTATTTTTTCAGTGTATATGTGGCTGGAGTGTCAATGTGTATGTGTGTGTGTGTGTGAAAAGCACTTGAGTGTATTTTTTACAGCTTGCTTTTTTGTTTATGTTATTTTTATTGATTGAAAATAACTTAGTGCCGCTTTATGTGTGTGTTGTTCCTGTTTTTTATCGAGGCAACAGGAACGGGAACGGCAATGGGAACGGCAATGAGAACGGGAACTTGGTATGGGGATTGGAATGGGGAATTCGGCAGACGAAATAAACTCGACCAGTTTATGCCAAAGGTATGTAAATAAAATGAAGCTGCCTTTTACCTGGGAGACTGGTGGGAAAGGGAATTGGAGGAGTGAATAAGGAGTGCCCCGAGGCATTGTAGTCTTTCGATAATCCCGAAAATAATGCAAAGGAAATACTTGAAGTGCTACAAGTGGTGCCAAGTAATGGCATGTAGGGAAAGTGGGGCAAGTGGAGGCAAGTGAAGCTTGGGGCGCAGTTCACTAATTAAGTGGCAGCTAAATTGTGGCCGTAACGTTAATGAAAACGAGAACGAGAAAAAAAAGAAGGCTGCATTCGAGCTCCCTTGGTCAGTCGAATGAGGTGAAAACTGAAACTGAAGGCAGCAAGTGTGTGTGAGCAAAATGTGTAGAGAGAAGTAGAAGGGAGGGGGAGGTCGCGGGGCAGCTCAGCTAAAGGGGCGACTCTGCTGTTGCTCATTTGTCAAGGGGCAGCTTTGTTCTTTTTTGGGGGTCGCCGACATAACTGGACCATATTAATTAGCTTGATTAAAATGAATATTTTGCTGGGCAACTTTTCTCTGTGTGCTTGCGCTGCGTGTGTTTATTGGTGTGTTTGGGTGTGTCACCAGCTGCACAATAAATAAACACTTCTTCTTCTTCATCTTACGCTCTATTGTTCTGTTTGCCCCAAAAGGTACTTGAAAGTAACACACACACATATATACTACACTTGCCCCGCTCCCCTGCCAGTTGTCCCTAATTCTGCCACTTGCAAACTGTTTTGGTTTTTATTGATGCGGCACACGCGGCGACGTATGCGCAATGTGCGGCAGCAGTAACAGCAGTCACTACACAAGAAAAGTGTGGAAAGCAGACACGACGCGACGTGTCGACCAGATAAATCTTCATGCCGCATTCGACGAGGCAATAGCGAATGCGAATGCGAATGGAGCCATGAAAAATGTCGGAGCATTCATTCGCCACAGTTGCGGATGTCGTCGATGTTTCTCTTCTACGCGCCCATCATCATCACTTCCTGCTGTCTCCCTCCTATCCTACAGCTTTATACCATTCACAGTTGTCGCTGTTTATTTCGTATATTTCTTTTTGTTTGTTGTTGTTGCTGTTGTGTTTTTTCTCTTTTCGTTATTTTGTTTTTACGAGCATAAAGATAAATTCACACGATCCGGCGAAGTTCAAGCGGCGACACAGGTTGAAGTCGATGTAGGAATCGGAATCGAAATTGTAGCTCTCCACGCCGGAATTTCGTGTTCATGCGATTTTATTTATTTATTTATAGTAACAAATTGCAATGTCAACTTAATCACCGTACTCTATTAGTTGCTCTGGTCTTTCTCCTATAACCACGCCCACCATCTACCGCCCTTCGCCCTATTGCCCATACCTGTCTGCCACTTGTGAGTTGGCAAACATATTATAGAAAGTCATTATTTCTGCTTTGGACGAGTCACCAAGTCCTAAGACCAAGACCGAGACCGAGACCCAAGACTCGAGCTTATCGCCACCCAATAAAACAAGTTAATTAATTAATCATTATTTTTATTTTTTTTATTTTTTGCTTTTTTCTTTTGTTTATTGACGTTAGTTCAGGGGATTTATTTTGGGTGGAAGAGGGAATCAAAGTCAAAGAGGGTCGAATTTGGTATTTGGTATGATTACAATGCTAAAAACTTAGTCACTTATGCTAGTTTTGCCAGCTACTACGACTAACAACTACAACTTGAGAGCAACTACAACAAATATCGGAGACGACGATATACTGCGTAATAAGTAGTTGGTACAGTAGTCACTCGCAAATAAATTAATGCTGGCTGGCTGAATTCCTCTTCAATTCCTGTAATACACATAATTTAATATTTTTTATTATTTATTATTATTTAAATAAATTTTCTTCCTAATACTTAATAATAAATTTCTATTAAAATTAAATTAACATTTTATGATTGTTTTTAGAAGTTTTTCGTTTTTTTTTATATTTTTTTTAAGTTTATTTTTCAAACTAAAAGCATATTTAATAGGCTTTCTGTGTAGACTGTTACCACTTTGCGAGTGAGCACTGTACGAGTATTTGATTTTTTCGTTTATTTTTTTATTTCTATTTTATTTATTTTTTTTTTTCTTTTTTTTTTCTTTTTTTTTTTTTGGTGGCCACGTCCCTTATGCATCATGATTCGAGATTTCTGCAAAGTTCGAAATCTTAATGCATTGGCGATGATAATTAATCATATTGTTGACTTTACTAACCCTACAAACTATAGTAAAGTTTAGTATTGCTCACTGGATACCGTAGATGGGCGCAAGAACCGCAGACGATGCTGCGGTTATTTTTGGCACAACAATAGTTGAAGACAAAGAGAGAAGAACCAAGAAGACAAAAAAAAATAGTAACGGAAATTGTTCTGAAAAATTTTGAGTGAAAATTAGTTCTGGGAACAATTCCGATATCTAATTTAATCAGAAAAAAAATTGTCTTTGGCACGCCGAAGATTAAATACTCTTGTAATACTCAAATAGTTTTTTTTTATAAAAAATTCAATTTTTAACCGAGTGTTCCTATAGGAGCTATGTGCTTAGAAGTCTGAAGGAGACGGACAGACAGATTTTGACTCGGCTGATATAATGAAAGCATAGCAAGAGCAAGAGGAATCTTAAGAAACTACGTTGGACTTATTCTAAGAGAGAGTAAAATAGAAATACTAGTATGAGCTTGGGGCCTTGAATCACAATCAAAGAGGAGGAAAGGGAGTTGGATAAATATGACTAGCTACTTAGGAGAAGGTTTGGGGGCAGAGCGAATATCGTAGCGAATATTCGTAACTTAACTAGCGTTGTTTTTTTTTTGGTTTTTTTTTATCCTAATGCGTTTGATTGCTTTAAGCCGATGATTGGTCAGTAGCACACGCGCGAGATTCCCCTAGAGATGCCTCGTCAGTTAGAGGAGGAGGAGGATGCGACTCGCCGCGTGTCGAAATAATTGCTTGGTGTTTCTTCTTCTTCTAATTGACAAGGATTGGGCGGAAAATGCTGGTGGTGGCTAGTGGTTTTTAGTGGTGGGAATTAGATGAAGTTTTGACCGAACTGGATATGGAACTGGAGTTGGAGTTGAAATTGGACGTGATACTGCAGTTTAACTTACTGCAACACATTAAGCAACTCCATTGGTTTGTTGTTCCTCTTGTGAATCCAGCGAGAGTCGCGACTTGGCCGCCGTCTCCATGGACTTCCAGTTGCCACCGCTTGTTGCATGTTGCAGCGATATGCGTGGTATTGACTTGCAGCTACCAACGGCAGTTGAAGCATCCGACACTCCACCGCGATCCTCTGACTCGGCGAGTGCACTTAAACTGCAGGTAGGTGGCAAGATGCGATGTGGAAAACGAGGAGAACCACGTACACGTTCTCTTAAACTTGGTACCGTTTGTTGTACTACCGATGGACGTCGACTGTTGGGTAGCTGAAAGTTTACCTTTGTCTCCGGCAATTTGACATACTCTGCCACCGGTTGCAGATCGAAACGTTCGCCCGAGATGCTGGGTATGGGCAGAAAATTGGGATCCTTGGTCAAATGATCGAGATGTGTGCCGCTTTTAGTTAGTGAACCCCGATGAATTGGCTTCAAGTGAGAGCCGTTGGGGCCGCTACTCTCAATAGCTAAGCTGCTGGTGTTGCCATCTGCTGCCGGATTTGGGTTACTGTAAATGGCATTACAGGAGGCGGTCTGCGAGGAGGGAATCAAACGGGTGAACAAACCCATGTGCGACTTGAAGGCTGCCTTAAGACCCTTCTGATCCGCTAGACTGGCCGTGGAACCCTTGTTACTGCTGGTGGTGCGTGAGAAGATGCCACGCAATCGATTGATAAGTCCGGTCTTGGCCTCAGTGGCCTGTTGATGTGCTAGTCGCAAATTAATTAGATCCTGTGCTGGCAGACACGCCTCCTCTAGCTGTGGTTGCGAAGCAAAGGTCACCGAACGACGCATTGGTATTTGCATATATTCGGCCGATGGCCAACTTGCACGTGGAATTACCGGTGGTAACACAGACAGCAACAGATTGGGCAAAATGCCAGAGATGCTCGGAGTTCGGGACTTGCTGGGCAATGGCAACGCCACTGCAGGTTGTGAGATGCCACTTGTTACGGTTACTTCAGGCTTTAGCCCATGGCCATGTCCGGCCAATAGAGAGGTGGACGACGAGGTTGTGGTTGATGCAGTGCCTAGTCCAGACTCCAGCATGCGTTCCAGCTTACGTATCTCGGCATCGAGTGCTTGTATCTCTTTCTTATACACACGATTTTGTACCTCGACGCGATATTGAAGCTCACGGCGATCATCGATAACAAAGCGACGCGTATTGCATTCCATTTTCAGGCCCATGCTATGTATCACGGGATCAATAATGTCATCTGTATGTGAGAAAGATATAGAGGAAAAGAAAGAAAGAGAGAGAGAGAGAAAGCTGTTGACTCAGCATTGAAGGGTTCATGTTGTCCCGCCCACTTACTGCGCGCCCAAATGTCATGTAGCTTCGGTATGAAGAGCAAGCAAAGCGTTGCCGTTGTTGACGTTAGAATCAGCGCAGTTATCGTAATGAAAGCCAACGTAACACGCTCCGATATCAAGTTGGCCAAAACGACAACAATGGCGCTCGTTATGACCACACTATAGACGGAGACGCCAATATATTGGGAATCATTGAGGGCGGGTATCTTGACGTGTCGCGTTTCCCAGGCCATGTACACGCCCACCACAAGCAGCAGACCCTTGTAGGCGTATAGGACGCTCAGCCAGGTTTGTGTATGCTGCGAGCGACAAACTTCGACCTGCAAAATACACACAAGTCACAAGCGGACATTAGGGGAAGATTACACTGAAAGAAATATATATATATATGTGTATATATATTACACTCATATGTTAAATAACGATATCCAAATTATCGATACAACATGTATCGATATAGAAAGAATCGATATAATTAAATGCAGTCAAATTTGAATAACATTGATTCTAAAATGTATCAATAAGTTTGATGCTATGCAAGTTTTCTCTAAGTGTAATGCTAATGCGAGTCAATTCAGTCAACAAGAAGGCAGGAAAAGGACAACAACACTCACCTGCGGCTGGTAGACAACGCTTCGATCAATCGCGCTGATTTCGAGTGTCAAATTATGCAAATGCCTTTCCATGGGGTCGGCAACGACCCAGAGGGTGACCAGTAGGGCGTCGACCAGCAACAGGCCGCACACGAGCAGAATTAGCTGAATGTCCTGCAGCATTTTGTCCTTGAATACGCTACCGGTGCGTGTGAAAATGCGATGCACACGATACGTCTTGGCAAACATTGAGCCAAAGGCAAGCGAAAATCCTGCCGACAACAGATACACGCGTGCCTATTACAGACAATGAGTGTGAGAAAGATAGAAAGAGAGACAAAGATTAGCATGGAATGTGTATGGAATTGCGTTGTCATGTTGTGGATTGAGTTTTGTATGTGTGGGGGGGAGTGTTCACTGGGTCTGAAACAAGTCATCAATGGCCAAAAACAACAACACGACTCAAAGGAGCTGCACGCCGGCTGCTGTTGCCATACTGCCTCCTGCTTTTCATGCCTCAATTTTGCCTCGCCACGGCTGGTCTCTCAGCTTGCGCCCGACTTCAAAATTTATGCAAAATAAAGAATAACACAAAAGTTGTGAATTTCCCGTGTCCTGTGTGTCATGTGTTTCTCATGCAGAACTCTCTACCATCTCCTGCTCCTACACTTCTCCATTACTTTACCCACAGCCATTACATGATACCAACAACAAAACAGCGGACTCTGAATTTCCCTGGAGTGGAATATTTTCCTTCTTGTTGTTGTTTCTTTTTTTTTTTTTTTTTTTTTGGCGGTAAACATGCGAAAATACAGAAATTTTTTTTTTCGTTGACAACACAGCATCAAATTTGGACTTTATGGGGAAAAGTACAGTACGTTCGTCTATCAAAGTAGGCAGAGAGGGGACAGACAGGGAGCTAAAGAGACTGAATGTGAAAGCGAGAGAGATGAGTGTTGAAGATTTACGCAGATTTCACGCTATTTATAGACTTTGTCTGAACATTTCCATTCATATTTGAATATTTCAATTCGGAAATTCTACAATCATTCAATGTTTCAATTCGGGAATGTGCCAATTCTTCAATTCACATAAATAAAATAAACACATGAGCGCGACGCGAAAGTTTTAAGCTGAAACTGAAAGTCATATTTGCTGAGCAGGTGGAGTATATGGAGAAGTTTATGGAGAAGGAGCTCTCTTTTTCAGGCTTCATACACTGCAAGGAATTATGAGCCGAAGTATGTTATCATAAAAATGCGATGAGAAAACAAAAGTTACGAGCCAAAACACAAAACAGAAAGAAAAAGTAAAAAAAAGCAAAAGCAAAAGCAATGAAAATCTCTTCGACAAAGTATAAAGAGATATTAAAAAAAATATTTGTTATGCTACGAAGCTAAAGTAAATATTTTTTCTGTGAGTGTAGTGAAAGACAAACAAAGGCTCGGCTCAAGTCATGTAGAAAGCGGAAAGTAAATGGTAAATGGTAAAGGGGAAGGAGAAGGAGAAGCAGAAGGAGAAACTCACCGTGCAAACAGTGGCAAAGGAGTCTGATGCCGATGGCAGCGTCGAGTGGTCCAGGCCCAACAGGATGACGGTGGCATAAACAAAGATGCATCCCACTGCGGTTATGTTGCTCAGCTTCGGGCTCGAAAGTTTAATTGCTCTGTGGAGAAAAGGAGAAAGAAGCAAAGAGAGAGAGAGAAAGAGAGACAGAGACAGCAATAGAGAAAAAGAACATGTCAAGTTGTAATATTGCGGAAAATTCTCATTCGTCTTTACTTGAGCTTGCGAAAGTGTAAGTTGAAGGCAAGAAATGCAATTGCCAAGGCGATGCCAACGCTCGACAGCGTTGCAATTGTATAGAATGCCAATGGTGCAATCGTCGCCACACGCAGTTTAAAGACACGTTTCGCAATGGGCACCTGACCACTGTGCCACTTGACGGGACGACAGCGCGGACAGCGAAAGTCTAGTGCATCTGTGGCCGGATAGTAGAGTGCGATGGGTTCCAACATGCCCCGTTGGATCTGATAGAATGCGGTTGTGCCGACACGATCTGGGCCACTAAAGGAGACAGGTCCCTAGAGAAAATGTTTGAAAAATGTTAAACAATGACATGACATGCTAGAAAAGTTGTATGCGGCAAGCCGACAATTTTGTATCCTGAAAGACAGAAACTATTTTCATATAAAGACTCAATTTTTAAAAGATTTTCTTTCGTCAATTTAAACCAATTTTGGGCAGTATTATAAACAGGAGACAAACAAAGCTTGTTTCATGCGACTGTTGTGTAATCTTTTGCCTTACCGATACACCCAGAAAATGCAGCTTGCCCAGCTGCTGCAGGAACTCCCAGGCCATGTCACTACGCGTATAGTCAAAGCCATCCAACTTTGACTGTGCCGCATCCTTGCGCCAATGCTCCTCGGCGGCGCGCAGGGCCAATGCAATCGCCCAAACAGCATCGTAGGTCTGCGGGGCATAACGGGAAATAGCATCGGGCAGTAAATGACTGGCGGTGGTGCCACGCCTTTTGCGTGACCATAAATCCGTTTGTGGTGTTCGCTTGCGGTTGTTGCCTCCACCGCCACCAAGTCCGCTGACAGTGCGAATCGCATCCTGGTTGGGAAACTGTGAGAATTGTTTGCGCAGCTGCGAATTGAACATGTGATTGTTCTGTGAAAAGAGAAATGTGGAGAAACAAGAGAATCACGTTGAGTATTGCTACCGATTAAATAGACCACTCATCGTTTATATGACTCGTTACCCCCCTTCCCTCTACCCCTTAATGCCCAGACATGCCACAGTCTCCCCTTGTTGTAATGAGATTGCCAGCTCATTATGCGCCGTCGATTTTCATGGCGTAGCACTAAAACGATAATAAACATTTTATCATTCTCTGCGCCTACGCGACGCGCGACTGGAACAATCGCAGCCTCTGGGCTATTCGAATCAAATGAATCATTTCAATGCTTGTGCACAGTGGTTGAAATTTGAACATTATTGCAACATTTGTGAGCTAGCAATATTATTTTGCTTAAACTTTACTTGAGAATTCATTTCTAGGAATATTTGTTAGTCGTATAATTGAACTATAAATATTTATAGCAGCACGAAATAACTTTTAATATGCAATAAATTTTTATAGCAGAACGAGAGCAAATCATAAAATACTCTAAATATTTATTACATATTTAACTACGTAAAATTTAAATTTAAATTCAATGTATAAAATATAATAAAAATTTACAGACATTTAAAATTTTCAAAATGTCAAATATTAAAAAAAAATAAAAAATTCTCTAGATTTAATTTTAAATTTATATTGAAGATTTTTCATGCATTGTTCCACTGTACTTCGCTTTCTCTTAAGCTCTTTTGTACTCTGTGGTATGGAATGGGGCAATCTATGTAATCAATCTGCTTACCAGTCCGCTGTAACTGACATTGTTGCCCACGATGCTGTTGTGGGTGGACACAACGATGAGATTCTCGACGGCCAGCTGTAGCTCATGCTTGGTGCATGGTGTCTGTTGGTCGGTCCACCAAGGGGCGCCCATGCTCTCGTGCAATATCCAAGCGTAGTCAGCACCGAACATGCGTAGCCTGTAGGCCTCGCAAAGGATCTGCGGTGCCAGCTCCTGGGAAAAGCTGCCGATAATGATGCGTGTGTCTGTCTCCTGTGGCGACAACAACATTTTCGGCCATTTGTCATATTTGTCAACATGTTGAGAGGCTATTCTACCCTCCCTTTCCCACTCCATCTTCCCTCTTCTCAGCCAACCACTTGCCATTCTGCATGTTTCCTGTTACTCACCCGCAATAGCAGCAGCTGCTCCTTAAAGTCAGTTGCGGCAAATGTGATTGTCGCTGCGCAGGAAATGTTGGCCGCCTCCAGCTCTGTCACAAGATTGTTGACGGCCAGCGAATGAACCTCCTCGTTCTGTGAGAATGTGGTCACAGTGCCCCAGCCAAAGCGACGGATGAACGCTATTCTCGCAGGATTATGTGAAGAGTCTGGTGCGACGGTGCGATAGAAATACGGAAATTCTCTTCTATCGCTTAGTGCTGGCGACGTCGAGCCAAAAGAGACCTGTAATCAGTCAGAAATAGTCGACTCAATTGTTACGTATGCAACGTGTGTCTGTCTATGTGTATATGCCACAAGCAGCATGTGGCAGACAAAGTTTGTTCTGTATTTGTTTTTGTTGTCTGCAAAGTTTCGGCTCATTTAGTCGCCACATACGCGAGTTAAGTCAAGCATCCAGGACTGAACTTCAAAGGCCAAAATTTCCGTCTCTGTCTCAGTCTCAGTCTCAGTCTCGTTCTCTGTCTTGGCATTTGCATGCTATTAAGTGAATTTCAGGCTCATCTTCTTCCTCTTTCCTCTTTGCCCCTCAAGCTAAATGCCTCGCACGCAATTTTATGTTATATTTTCTTTTGCTCTTGCGCTCTGAGACTTCTTATGCTTGTATGAAATATTTATAAATCATATTTCAATGCATTTAATATATATGTAAATATACATATATTCTTTATCTAGATCTGGCATACATTAACCAGCAGTGCGTATATATTATGTATTTTATTTTTAGTATAATTATTTCTATTATAATTTCATCTTTAATTTAAAATAATTTTTTTCAGCATTTATATTTTATGTGTTTTGTTTTTAGCATAATTATTTTTATTATAATTTCATCTTTTATTTCTAATAAATTTTTTTTTCTCTAATTTCAGCATCAACCAATGCAGCAAGTGGTAAGTTTTATATATATTTATTGTATGATTGATATAAAATATATTGATTGTGTGATCCATTGATATAAGAAAAAAAAACAAATCGTCAAATTTCAATTGTTTTTGTTTTTATATATATATATAAATTTCCCTTTTCCTCTGATAACTTTCAATTTAAAGTGTATACAAACTTCGACTAGCTGGCAAAACTTTTCTCTGACTTGTCTAATAATTTGTAGAAAGATGTTTACTTGAGCGCGGAAATGTTTATTGGTCTTGGCCTTTGAGCCTGGCGTGGTATTTATGCTAATCGAGCGAGTCGACGCGAGTCAACTTGCGGCACGTGAGTTGATTAAATTTTTTGAGTAATAGTCTAATCGGCCGACGGGCAGGGGAACAAAATATTTGCATATTTTAATCAGGCATATTTATTGGACGGATTAGCTATGTATGTGTGTGTGTGTGTGTGGGAGTGAGAAAGAGACTTACCTGTACAATATTCCAGTAGGGAACCACCTTGGCCAAACTTTCGGTGACCTCCGAGCAGGCAGAGCCAAGCAGCATCATCATGCGAGTTGAGGGTTGTGTATAGATGGCATGGAAGAAACGATCCACGCCCACGCCCGGATCACACTGCAATCACAAGAGAAAAAGAAAAGTGTATAAGTGAGAGAAAGAGAGAGGTGACGTGGCTGGATTTCTGCTCCTTGACGCGCATCGTGGAGCCATAAAAAGCGCGCCAAGATGGCGCAATAAACATTTTTAAAATGTCGACTCTTGACTTTGATAGGAGATGCTACAGTTTGATATGATATGCCACGACAAGAGCAAGTCAGACTCTCAGACTCACAGACTCGGAGACTCAGTCTCCAACTTCGACTCCAACTCCGACGCACTCTTAAAGTGCCATCAAAATGCCGCGCACAGTGTGACAAAACGAAGTTTCTTCATGCTCATTCAAAACATAAAAAATGATTAGATTTGTTTTTTTCAGATTTTCAGATTTAGCTTTATTTTGTCTAAATTTAGCACTGAATGTAATTAATTACATTTATTAATTAATTTTGAATTTTTTTTATTATTTGTTTTTTATAATTTTTTAATGTAGCACACTGTGCGCTTGGCGGTCGTCTTCTGCCCGTTCCCGTCGACACTTATTTCCGCTGCTTGCAATAAAAAAAAAGTTGATGACAAATTTCTTTTTAGCTGCCATCGCAGCTGCTGCCGCAGTCGCTGTAGCTGCTACTGATGCTGTTGCTGCTGCTACTGCTACTGCTGCTGCGGTTGCAGATTTTCTTATTAAGTTTTAATGTTGCACGCGCCACTAAATGAAAATTCAATTTCGTAATGGAAGCATCACAACATCACCGCAGCACCACAGCACCACAGCATCGCAGCAACACAGAGCGTCGTCGAGTAAAGTGTCTAGTGTCTCTAAAGTTGTCGCTGTCAACTTGCTTTGACTCCTCTACCTTGCTGCTGCCCTTGCGACTCACCTGTGTATCGTTGGTCACCAGCTCGAGAGTGTAGCCTGGCAGCAGACGCTTGCGGTTGATATGCTCCACAGCCATTGTGGCAGCTCCCAATTCGCTGAGCCCATCCGGCCGTGGACCACGTTTGGTCGACAGCTCGAAGAGACCGAGCAGAACAATTTTGCCATGATTACGTTGTATCTCGTCGTGTGACATGCGACGTTCGCTTTCGAAAACTTGGTTGACTTTCAGGTAACGTTGCTGCTGCTGCCAACTGCTGAGATTCGTTGCCAAGCTGCTACCGCTGCTGCTGCTGTTGTAGTTGCTGTTGTTGATGCTTGGCAGGTTGCTTTGTGCATTGAGACGTTGCCGACGTTTCACTTTCGTTCTTGTGCTCTTCCAGTTGCGTTGCAACGTTTCACTGTTCATTTGGCTCGGATCGACTCCAACATTCAATTCGTCGACGGCAGCGGTGGCGGCAATGGCAACGGCAGCTGGTGATTCCATGGCTACAGCTGCCACGACTGATGTTGCTACCATTACCATCAGCAACATTGATGTTAGCCATGGCCAAGAGCAGCAGCAGAAGCTGCTGGCTCTGCTATTTCTGCCTTTGCTTTTGCTGCGGCAACTGATTGGGCTAACGTGAGTTATGCGCATACCGTCGGCAATGGCCCCGTGGCCCATTAATCAGCACAACATTTGAATCTTTTGCTATCTCCGCGCGGATGTTGACTATATAAACACACACAACACATACGTGAGGAGAGCAAGCGAGAGCTGTCAGCCAGCTGTCTCACACTCTCTCGCTCTCGCTCTGACTCTTACTCTCACTCTTACTCTTTCGCTGTCTCTTCCTGTTTCTTCTTGTCCGGTCTACCGGGCGTATGTGTAATATATATCGTTTTTTTATGCACTGTATGCCGCTTATCGATGCTTCCTTCCTCTCACTTTCTCACACACACTCTATCACTGTCTCTTTTACTCTTACCGTATCTTTGTCTCTTTCACACTCAATGTCTGTCTGTGCCTCTATGTATTTTTGGGCATCAATTTTATCGCCTTTTTATTGGCCTCACTTTTGGTCTCATTTCATTTTGTGCCCGGCTGCCATTATCAGTTCTCGCTCTGTGAAAAGTCGTTGATGGTCTTGGTCATAAAAATATGCACTACATAGAGAGAGTGTAGGTACAGCACGGCTAACACTCTATATATGTACATAAGCCAACCCATTTATTATCACTCCCCGCCTCTCTCTCTCTACCGTCACTCCACCTTATATGCTTCCTCTTTTGGCTTTCAAATAAACAAAACTGTAGCTAAAATCGAAACAATAAGCAGCAGGCAGCCAATTGCCAGCTGCCGGTTTGGCAGTTGAGAAAGGATTAAATCCTCAATGAAATGAAAATATCCACACCACAGACACACACACTCCCACACACACACACACACACTTACATACAGAGAGAGAGAAAGAGAGACACTTACATATTCATAGAGATATCAAGGCTACACAAAGAGAAAACTGCACAAAAAGCAAAAGTTTTGAAATAATAGTTGAAAGTACTTTTTGTCGCCAAGTATAAAGCTTAGGAAAAACTCTATTGAAAAGTGCTTAAAATAAGTACAATATAAGCTTGAATTAAATTGATTTTTATAAATTTTTTGTAGTCAATAAATTAATTTGAAATTTATATGCAAAATTTCTAAGAAATTCTCGCTTGGCTGCAACTGAAGCTGTAAATGCTGAACTCTAACTTTAATATAATATAAAATAAAATAAAATAATACAAACTCGATTTAAAAATGCTTAAATTGTGTATTAAATAAAATAGAAGGAAAATTGTAAATAAATAAAAATTAAATTTCAATTGAATTTTTTTTGTTTCTATTTTTTTTTTTTAACGACTTTAAAATGAAATTTAGCAAATTTAATTGTAAATTTGTTTTAGTTATAATTCAAGCTGCAGCTTGCTTTTAATGCATGACATAATTTGAAACAAAAAATAAATAAATAAATAATAAAGGAACTTAAAGTCTCTGCTCTGCAACGAATAGTATCAAATTCCAGTGAATTTCACTTGAACTTTTTTCTCCTTATGCTTTGCAATTATTTGTTGTTTTTTTTTTTTTTTTTTTTTGCTGTATTTTGCTGTGCGACTTGAGTTTCTTGGCTTCACTTAATGCAGAACACATTAATTTGCTTAAATTAAGTGAGAAATTTTCTGCGCTTTGTTTGTGTTTTGTTTTTTGTTTTTTCTTCTTCTTTTATTCTATTCGCGCAGTGTATGAAAATGGCAAATGGTAAAGTCTTTTGTACAGATTGTTTGGGACGTTTTGTTCATTTTGTGTATGTTTTCTCTTTATTTTTTCGATGATGGCTTTGAAGCTGCTTTCGTTCTTGTTGTTCTTGTTGTTGTCCCATTGACCATTGCCAGTTTTGGCCATTGGCAGTTTTGGGTTCAGTTTGTTGCTGCTGCCTTTGCCTTTGCTTTTGCCTTTGCTGCTGCCTTTACTGCTGCCTTTGCCCTTGCCTCTGTGTTGCTTTGCCAGTGTTGCCCCATTATTTTTTATGCTAATGGCAAAGCATTTTGCGCTTTCATTTTGAGGCTTTTTTTTTGTTGAGCGGGGGCGGCGGCTACTTTTCAGCCACCAGCAGCAGCACATCACGCGCCACAGATTTCTATGTATGCACGTATGCATAATTGTTTCGAGATTACTAAAAAACTCACACACATACACATATTACCAGCACACACACACACACACACACACATACACAGACACACACACACACATACACAGACACACTTAAATACACACAGACAAAGCAAAGCTCGCTGCTTTTCGCGCACTTTTTGCGCCGTGTCCTTAAAATAACTTTTTGGCCCATTTTGTTCTTAGCTTTTGTTTTCTCAGTTTCTACCAGGCACAGTGGCGTGGCCAGTAGTGTTGACTAAGTGGGCGGAGGGTATTGTAAATCATATACACACACACACTCATACACACACGCACATATGACGCGACTCGAAAGCCTTTTGGCAATACATTTTTGTTAGATGCGACGTGCTGCGTCTAAAGTCTTAACAGTTGACATCTGCCCCACTGTGCGTTGAATTACACCGCTTGCTGCTAACACAGCACATACCCCCTTTGCCTACTACTTGCTACTCCCATCGACGCCTCTGCATGTCAGCGCTAGCTACTTGTAGTTACATTTCATACATTTTTATTTTATGCTTTCTTTCAGTTGCTTTCTGCTGTGCTCTGCTGTTACTGCTGCTGCTGCTGCTGCTGCTGCTTCATTCTCTACTTTTGGTCTTTCTATTATTCTGCCATATTTCACAATTGTTGCCGTGGTATTTAAACCTGCACTTATTTATGACCATGCAAGCGTGTGTGCTGCCTGCCTGCCTGCCAGCCTGCTCTCCTCCCCTACTCTTTTCTACTCGCTGCGCTTCACTCCCTTTGGCCACCTACAGTCTGTGATTGTTGTTACTGTTGTTGTAGTTGTTGTTGTTGTTGTGCTTGACATAAATTATGCAAAATGCTGGTTGCATTTGTAATTGTGATTACATTTTTCATACCCAGTGTCAACCACAGCTGCTCTAAGGGGTCTGCTGTTAGACCAGACTTTGACTTCAACTGTCGCCGTTTGACAAGCTTCTACCACAGACATGAGCAAAGAAATTGAATTCGTTAAATAACCAAAAACTCTGCCAGGAACCGCTTGAACAATATGCAAAACCTTTTCCTTGCCACACCGCAAATTTCATTCGACTATCATTCCCATATGCAGCTATTCATGAAATAGTTGGAGTTTGTAAAGCCTAGAAGGAGACGTCGTAGACCCATTAGCATTATCTGTTGACGTTTTGAAACTTGGCCAAGTATGGCTTACATAACTGAAAAGATTACTATTTAGTCGCGAATTATGGCTTTTAATAAAAATTTGGTCATCAACAATTGACTTTTTGAATGGCAAATATTTCGACTTCCACACATGGATATCAAATAAACAAAGTAGTCTCATTTTTATATTTAATTAGTTAATTTTCATAAATAAATATATATATATAAATAAGAGATTTTTTTAATTTTTACAATCCGTCATATACATATATATAATATTATAAACTGCCTAAAATTAAACTTCCTAACAATATTTGGAAACTTAAAAAATACTGAGGAATATTATATCAACAAACAGAAGATTCTTGTCGTGGTATGATAACCTATTGGAGGCAAGGAATTTATTAAGCAATGAAGCGAATAAAAAGCAAAGTCTCAGTAACTGGCTGATCTTGTGTATATCGCTAACTTACTCTACCTTTTCACTAGCCCCTTCCGCTGAAAAGCGAACCTAGAGCTGAGTTTTTTTTCGACTGAAAATTGCACATCGCGACTCAGTTCCGACTATACATAAATGATGTGAATTTGAATGCGCCTTAAGATAAACTTAATATTGCAACTGTAAATATAAATATAAGAATAAATTTGAAGATCTCTCTCACTCTCTCTCTGTCTCTTTCTTTCTCACTACGGGGTATCTATATTAGCAGCACGTGTGACTATTGTGTTTTACTACTTTTTTTTTTCTTCTCATGCGTATGTAATGCTAGTGCGTGTCTCTCTCTTTCTCTATGTGTGTGTGTGTGCCCGCGTATGAAGTTCGTTGCCATTTTACAAATAAAACGCACGTACAGAGAGTACAAACTGTTACGTGGGGTAAGCAGATATGCATTGGTTCAAAGTTCAACCGAGGGATGTAGAAGAGGGGAAGGGAGGAGGGGACAAACTGCCAAGTGCATTCTTTATGCACTTGAATGTGAAATCTGGTTGAATAGTTGATGCGATTTGATGCAGTTATGCAGATATTTTTCTAGTTGGGCAAACAAATTCAATATTTAAGCCAGGCCAATGCTGGACTAGCAGCAGAAGATAAACATAAAAAAAAAAATGAAGGTGAAGATGAAGACAAAGAAGACGAAGAAGTAGAATAAGATGCAAGCGGATTTCCACTGGGATAAGCAGAAACAAAAGCAAGAAAATCCTCACGAAAAAAAAGAAGAAGAATGAACGTAAAGCAACAGAAAATAAATTGAGAAATCTGCAGCAATGTGAGAGAAAACACACGCACGGAACGTTAATAAACTCGCAGAGAAAATGCTTATAAAATTATTATTATTGTTATTGTTGTTCTTGTTGTTGTTGTTGTTGTTGTTGTTGTTGTTGTTCCTGTTGTTTGTTTATTGTTGTTTGTTGCTTGCGATTGTTGTTGTTGTATTCACACTTGAGTTACGAGTCTGAATTTCGGATTATTTTTGTGAATTATTTGCATTTCTTGAGGGCAGCCGCAAGCGAATATTACGAATATTACGTATACGCCACGATGAACGACTCAGCGAGGCAGCAACAAGAGCTGGCAGACCCCAGCGCAGCGCATCGCATCGCATCACATCGCAACGCATCGCATCGGTGATTTAACACTCGTTTTTATTTATTACATTTATTATTATTTCTTATTTATTTCTTTCACTGCTAATTAGATTTCACGAAATGCGTTTAGCTTTACAATTTTACAACTGCTGAGATGAGACTCTGTCAAAGCTTCTTTTAATATTTATTTTTATATTTTGGCGGCAGAACTTTGTCACTTTTGAATATTTTTTTATTTTTAGCCTTTTTCTTTAGCTTTTTTTTTGGTGTTTTGTTGGCGGCTCTGAAATTTGATTTCACTTAAGTCGAGCGGCGACTGTCGCACGCGAGACGAGCTCCAAACCGCAACTGTTGTCTTCTATGCACTGCGCGCTGCTTTTCTGATAAACTTTGGTGATTGAAAGATGCTGCGTCGCTGCTGCTGCTGCTACTGCTACTGCGCTGCTTTATCCTTCAATTTCAACCGGCTTCAGCTTTTGGCTGGTAAAATTTCAAGTGCGCATGTGCAAAAAAAAACGCGCGAAAAATTCATTCATGAAAAAGCAACAGCTCGATGGGCGAACAAGGCGAACAGAAAATGGATTGTGGACGAGAAGTGGCAGGGAGGGAAGGGAGAATGGATGGACGCAACAAGCTGGCGAAAAGTTGTGCCTGGGAAAATTTCAAACAAAAAAAAAACACAAAAAAGCACAAAAAAAAACAAAAAATGAAAAAAAATTGTGCAGAACAAGTTTAAGTTTAAATTATTCAAATTAATGCCCAAACATGAAACTAAATAATTTGCAACTGTCTTAATGCAATATTCATTTATTGTGCCAGCGCCAGCGCCAGCCAAATGAAAGGACGAACGAGCTAACAGTGCTAGGAAGAGAAGAGAAGAGAAAGCAACAGAGGAGACAACAACATAGAGAGAATGAACGACGAAGCAACAGTAGGCGGGATGCAGCAGGCGGCGCGGTAAGCATCAGACGGCAGCCAGGCAGCAGTTCTGTCCGTTGCGTTCAGACGCTGCACATTGCAAAATTTCTCAAGCTGAAACCGAAGGCTGCAATTGAAGCACAGATACAGAGACTGAGACAAAGGCAGAGGACAGAGAACAGAGAGAATTGACAGCCAGAAAACACACTTAATTATAGCTGTAATTGAAGATTGGGATCTGCAGCTACAGCTGCAGCTGATGTAGGCGGCAGAAGGCAGTCGACTTACTGCTTTAACATTTATTCAATATGTCAGCAACATTTTTGGCAAAAAATTATTTTTTTTTCAATGAAAATGAATGAAAAGAAATGTTCAAGTTTTACTGCAGCTTCTTCTTCTTTTTCTTCTGCTTTTGTTAGCTGATATGAAGCACTTGGAACTGCCAATTGCCAGAGCTAAGCTGAACAACATGTTGTTGAATTAAAGAAGAGATAAGTTTACTAGAAACAAGGTTGAAATTCTCCTTATACCCTGCAATTATAGCTAAACAGAGTAGACTACGCCTAGAGAGAGAAAGAGAGAGAGAGAGAGAGTTTCTATTTAGACAAGATTTAATGAATCTAGGCTTTGGAAGTTGGAAGTGTTCTCAGCGGCGCTTCTTGCTATTTTTGTATGAACTTGAACTTTGCATTATATCTGGATTTTATTTAGGGTTTCCTCTTCTATAAATTCTTGCTAGCTAGCAAGTTAAAGAACTCAGCAGAGATATCTACAGTGTCGATTACAATCGCTTCAACTCGTTAGCTTTGCTTTCACCACTTTCACTAATTGTTTAGTTCCGTTTGTTGGCAGTTGAAAGTTAAAGGATTATTAATAACTCAATGCACTAAACGGATATAAACTTAACGCAATCGGATGTTCGCTTGTTGCAGAACTTTCTGCTTTCTGCTTTTTTAATTTTTACTTTCTACTTTCAACGTTTCACTTTCCAGTTGCTACTTTTTCATGCTGCATATCACATCTTTGCAGTCAAAGTTCATTTTAACGTTGCACTCAGTTGATTGCATATGTCTGTGTACTGATGCTCATGACTGTGTATGTGTGTGTGTGTGTTTCCCTTTGTCCCTTTTGCCATTTCATTTACTTCATTTCACTTTGCTCTTTCTGCTGTTTTCCTTTGCATTTGCCTCACACAAAAATAATTTGATTTTTGATTTCTGTGCAATTCACTGCGCTTTCAGCTTTCAGCTTTCAATACAGAGAAGAAATGGGAAGAAAGAGAAGAAGAATCAGAATTTGAGGGAGGAATAAAAAGTAATTAATATTTTTGCTGCTAGTTGATTCAGCTGCAGCAAATTGAGTTGTTTTTATGAGCTCTCAATGTTGAGTAAACAACAAAATAAACTCAAATTCAAATTCAAACTCAAGCTGAAGCTTAAACTCAATTTAACTGCAATTTCCACACACAATTTGCAAATAAACTTTACACTTTACACCAAAAACAATTGTTGAAATCCATTTGCCATGCACTTAGCTCCAAATTCGTTAAGCGAAAGGCACAAGCAGACCGAGCGAGAGAGCAAGCGGAGAGAGAGAGAGAGTGAGTATTGCCTGTTAGTTTGGTAATGTTAACAACAATGTGCGATTATCGTCACTTGAGTCTTGAGCATACGACACGCCAAATGCAAATTTGATGCAACAGTAACAGTGCAGCAAAACATGCAGCACATCAGAGGAGTCAAAGGAGCTAAGCAAGAGGAGGGATAAGCAAAGACGAGGCAACAAGCATAAGTAAAGAGCAGCGCCTTAGGGTTGCCTAGCTACAACTCTAAGAATATCTCCAGGGTGCACTCTAGAATATATATTCGACAATTGCAAATAGTTCTCTTTCTCTCTTTTTCTCTCTCTATCTCTCTCTATCTTGAGCGTTGTATACAAAGTTCAAAGGGTATGATGAAACTCGATGAAAATCTATGCTATGATCACATTATCACAATAGAAAATGGAGAAAGGGAGTAATTATAGAAAGTGTATGAAAAATATAAATTAATTATTAATAAAATAATTAAGAAGAAAAAAGTAAATAATTAAAAAATATATAAAAAAAATCAATAATAAATAAAATAAATAAATATAAATAAACAAAATAATTAAATAAAAAATATACATTTTTTTTTTTAAATATTTATGATAATTTATTAAAATTAAGGATTATTAGCTAGTCTTGAATTTTGTTCAGTATTTGGCGCTAGTAATTTTATTACATGAATTTTTTTTTTTTTTTTTTTTTTTTTGGATATCTGTAAGACCGCAGAGCTAGAAATATAGTCTGAATACATAACTAGCTCAGAGGGAAAATTGCAACTATGCTACGTTTACTGTTAGTGTTGTATAACTATTTACAGGGTATGAAATAGACAAACTCTGTGTGTCGCTTTTTATAGTTTGGTAGACTTGTTACTATTTTAGTTGTGAGTTTGTTCTGCGGCCTTTTGTTTTTTGCGGCATTTGCTCGTTTGGGGCGTTTGCAACTTGAGGCTAAAATAAAATGCAATTACACCGCAAAAACTCAATTTCAAGTGTCAAAAAGTTGCGCTGCACTTAAGAAGTTAACATTGCTCTCAGCCGCTTGCCGTTTGCCTTGCCTCTTCTACTCTTTCTCTCTCACTCTTACTGTCTCTCTGTCTCTTTGTCACTTGCTCTGTGCTCTTTGGCCTCCGTCACTTGAAATTCCTAACCAAGTCCTTTGTTACGGGGGGCATTTCCATTTCGTTTGGCAAATGTGCAAAAAAAAAAAAAAGAAAGGAAAGAGAAAGCGTCTCAAGTGGTAAAAGCATAGAATGAAGAAGAAGCAGAACGAACGTTGTGTGAGGCCAGAGACAGAAATAAAAAAAAAAAAAAAAAAAAAAGTAAAGCGGATTACGTGGAATATTTGCAATGTGCTACAAAATATGACAAGGAGCACACAATGACAGAGGTATGTGAAGCGATGTGTATGGGAGAAAGGGGAAGAGTAAAACAGGGGACGGGTAGAAGCTCACTCTATAATTTATAGCTGTGGAATATGTGTGTAATATTAGACGTTTGTCTTTTGCTTCTGTTTGTTGTTGTGTATCGTTTACAGAAGCAAAACTAATTTGCCAGTCGGTCAGAAGCAGGCTACAACAACAAAAACAACAATAATAGCTTCAATTGGTATGACAACTGCTGCTGCTGTTGCTGCTGCTACTCTTCGACTTCTACTCCAACTCTAACTTCAACTCCTACATCTACTATCACTGGCTGCTCCATCTGCTGTTCCTGTTGCTGTTACTGCTCCCATTGAAATCCCATGTCCCATTTACATTTTAAATGAAACTGTCAACTTTCTTTCTCTTTTTTTTTTTGCTGTTAGAATTTTACAATGTTTTGTATGTTGCTTTTACCTTTAATGGAGTGTCATAACTTTGTCGAGGCGTTTGTCATGAATGAAACAGCAGCAGCACTGGCAGAAGTTACAGCGCAAACGAAGACGAAGCACAATGTAAACAAGAATTCGAATTAAATTCGAGTTATTTGTACGAGTCACTCACTCATTCACTCTCTCACTCACACACTCACACACTCAGTCATTCATTCATTCACACTCCCTCTCTCTCTCTGTGTCTCGCTGTCTCACTCACTCATTCATTTGGTCGCTGGTCTGTTCTGTTAGCTGCTCGTATTTGCCAAGCAATCGATCAGTCAAATTGACTTTCCACCTGTTCTGTCCTCTCCCCTCTATTCTCTACCTTCGCTCCCTGCTTCCCACTGCACTTGTCAAGTCTTATCTGAAAGCCAATAAAGCGAAAAAAAAAATCACAAATACTTTTCGTACAAGTGTTGCGCACAACCTAAATAGTTTAGTTAGTAATACCCCGCATTAGAGTAGTCCAAGGGTAGGGTAGTCTTGAATGTCGGATAGTGTAACCAAGCAACTAATTTGCTTGATAAGAGTATCTCTTAGTCTTAGTCAATTAGTCCTTGATTAGTGTGAATTGTTATGGTACAGTGGAGTGTCGTACATGTCGATGTAATGTTGAGTAATGACGTATCATGGGGTAGCTGAGACTATCGCAATGTAAAACTCAATGCAATTAGTAAACAGCTTTTTTTTTTTTTTATTTTTGCAAGCTCGTTAAAAGTTACAGACATGAAAATGAAAAACATTTAAAAAATGTAATAAATATTCTTTGGCTTGTTGACAGCTGAAAAGCTAAGCATTAGAATGCTGACAAAAATTAATTAGCTGAAATTTATACCGTCAACTGTGAGACTATAACACAGCGCATACTATCGACAAGTTATCGATGTGTTTTACGAAACTTCAACTTGAAAGTCAAATATACATTGCTAGTGTTCAGCTAGGGTATCTTTTAGTCTATACAGTTTTAGTTTATTAGTTTTTATTTCTTTTTATTTCTTTTTGTTGCTGTTGTTGTTGTTGTTCTTGCTTTCTGTTGATTTTTGTTTTGTTTTTGCTTTTGTTTTAGTGTTTTGTTTGCGGACACTTGGCAAATTGGCAGCTGGTAGCGGTAACTGTAGATATAACTGTTACTCTGGCAACTGTTGTTGTGAATGTAAAGAGGAAGACAACGAAGCAGGGAAAGAGAGTGTGCCGTAGGATGGTAGGAATATGTGTAGAATGAAGAACTGAGCAATTTACACGTTTCGCTTGTCGTCGCACGTGGCGTATGCGTAATTTAGTGCTGCATACTTTGCGCCGCAAATTTGCACTTTTGTGACTTGTTTAGCTACATTCTCTCTATGTATGTGTGTGTGCGTGTTGAAAGTGTGTTGAGTGTTTGTTGTGCGTGTGTGTGTGTGTGTGTGTGAGTGTGTGTGGTGTGGTATGGTGTGGTGTGTGCTGCGCTCTAACTGAGCAGCACTTAAAATCAGGAATTCAATTATCTCCGAGACACAAAGAGCGGTACAGGGGCAAAGCGTATAGCAGAGATAGAGGCAGTGAAACAACAGAGAGACAAAGGCTAAGGCAGCCGAGGAGCAGCGGGGAAAGCAGTGGAACAGACTGATGCCACCATTTTGTTACGCACTTTTCACACCTGCTCGCACTTTCAAGGCCTCAGTGTACGGTAAATATGATTCGGGGTTTTAGTGTTGGGATACTGCTAGGTGCTGCGCTGTGCTATGCTGTGCTGCGGCTTGTTAGTTTGCCAGTGAGAGTAGCGCCAACAACTTTATTGTCTGGCCTAGCCAACGGCTATAGCCATAGCTCTCCTCTGACTATGGGTCAGTGAGCCTCAGGCTGAGTCTCAGCTGGAATTTTTGCTGGACCTCTTCACTTTGCGCTTGGGATTACAACTAACTGAAGTTAACTGGGCTAAAAGAGCACTTCATTTGCAACAGCAAAGTCAGTGAGAGTGTGTGTGAGTGTTGAGTGGAGTGAGTTAGAAAGGTTGCTCAGCACTAAGTTAGCCTAAAACAGCTGCCACTTTAGGCAGTTTAATTATAATTCTCTTTTTCTTCTTCATTACTTTTTCTTTTTTTTTTCTTGTAAGTCGAGAGAGAGAGAGAAAAAAAAAACAAATTTCATTTATTCGGTAAGCAAAAATTAGCTTGAAAACAATTAACACCTGTTTTTGTCGGCTGCTTTTGGCAGCTACTCGAAAAAACTAAAACAGCAAAAACATACAGCGAGCGAGCAAGCGAGGGTTGAGGCAGTTACAGGTACAGCTACAGCTATAGCTACAGCTACTGCTACAGATAGATGGAGGTGACACCCCGTAGCAACCTCATCACTGGTACAACCTTGTTGCAGGTTCAACAGAAATGCCACGCGGCGTAAATGAAAAAAGTTACTGGAGGAAAAAAAAAACTTTTCAAATTACAACGGAAATCCGTGAAAATCCTTTTAACAAAGCAAAACAGGTGAAGTTTGTTGTTGCAACAGAGTGTGGCAAGGTGCTATCTGAAGTAGTGATGAACATGGCAGGGAAGAGAGAAATATAGGCAGCTGCTTAGATCGAGGCGAAGAGAGTCGAGTCAAGCTTGCCTTATAGAATATAGCAGCGACGTATTAGTGACGTTCCGGCGCTTTCAGTGATGATGAACACGAACTGATTATGATTATGGCGGTTTTACACTGAAGACGAACAACAGAAAACGAGACAACGAGACAACGAGACAACAGTCACAACAGTCAACAGTGAGTGCGAGAGAGCAAGAGAGATGATGGAGGGAGACAGACAACGCTTCAATGAAGCAACACGTGCGTTTTACTCATTTGCTGTAGCTGAAGCTTCTGTAAATTGGTTTTGTTGCCTAAGTAGCTAGAGATGTGGAACAGAAGGAAAGAGTAGAAGAAGAACTTAAAGTTGACTAGCGGCAAGAGTGGGAGAACTATAGAGGAAAAAGAAGTTGAAGGCAATGAATAAGAAGAACAAACAGAACAGAAGGGAGCAGGGGGAAAAGCAAAAGTAAAAAATGGGTAGAGATGGGAATGAGAAGGAAGAATCTGTAGAATGTAGAATCTGTAAGATGAAAATAAGAAGCAACGCAACAATGAGAGAAGAAAGAAGAAAATAAGGAATGAAAAAATTAAGGAATTAGAAAAGAAAGCGAATAATGAAGTAAAATTGATAAAAAAAAAAGCAGAAACAAGAAAGCAAAGTTATCTTCGGTGTGCCGAATGTTTGATACCCTTGCAGTCCTGCAGCAGAAAAATAGAATATATATATATTTTGTTGGGTTTGTCACGCCTCCTAAGGAGCGCTACAATCTTCTGTCCAAAATTAATATATCCTTTGCGATGAAGATGAATTTTCGATGGCCACAAAGCTGAGAGGAGAGGTAGAGGATGTAGAGGAATAAGAAAAAAGTAGAAGAAAGAGAATGTAGAAATGAAATAAAGGCAAGCAGCAAGAAGAAAAAGCATAGAAGAAAGTAGAAAGTTGAGAAACACAAATAAGCAAAGCTAATGCATAGAAGACTGTCAGATACCCCGCATATAGCTAACTTAAGCTCCATCTCACTCAGTCTACAGCTATCTCCCTTCCACATAGAACACTCTCAGTCAGCATTTGTTGTTAATGTTGCAATGTTGTTGCTGTAGTTGACTATTACGTTGATAACTTGACTAATTATGAAAGGAATTCAATGAAATTCGTTGAATGCTAAGAAATATGCTAAATAAATCTACTCATAATCATTGCTACGATAAGCGAAGGCGTGGCAAAACTCGTAAAAGTCACATGAAGCAGAAGGCGGGAGGCAAAATTAGATGTAAAGGCGACAGAGACAGCAACAGCAGCAGACATAAGCAGAGCCAGAGACAGAGGCAGAGGCAGAGGTAGAGGCAGAGGCAGAGGCAGCGACAGCTTAGCAGACTCTTCAGATACATTTTCGAGCACTTTGAAAAGTTTATTTATTGGTTCTCAGTCTGAGCTGTGGCTGTATTTGTGTGTGTTTGTTTGTTATGCATGTATTTGTATGTCTGTATGTGTGTGTGTGTGTGTGTTTGTATGTGTGGCTCACTTGACAGTCGCTACGCGCTGCTGCTGTTGTTGCTGGTAGCTCCGCTACTGCTGCTGCTGCTGGCTGCCATCGACATGAAGCTTTTAACTTTTAATGAAAATATTCAATTTTTCAGGTGTTGCAAATATTTAAAATTTTTCGGGGCAAAACTTTTCTCGCCATTTGCTACGCTAGTCTGACAGCCAAATTCTTATTCTTCACCATCTCGTCCTTCCACTCGCCGCCACACGCAGCCGCTCTGCTCTGCTCATTCCAGCAATCAGTCTATGTCTCTGTGCTTGTGTGTATCTGTGTATTTGTGTGTGTTTGTGTGTGTTTGTGTGTGTTTTGGGCAACAAAATACCGACAATGAAAGAAAGAAACTTTTAAATATTTTAATATTAATTAAGAGCGAAAGCAACAAAAATTGAATAATTTTACATTTGTCTTTATTGCTGTTCTACGGCTGCTGCTTCTGCTGCTGCTTGTTCTTCTTGTTTTTGGGTCGTAATTGCATTGAAATTTAGCTTTTAAGCCTGCAGCTACTTTTAGTCACAAATTAGCTTAAAAAAAAGTTTATATTTTATTTTTACAAAATTTATTAATTTTTTTTTTTAGGGAAATGAAGCTTAGAAGTTATCTTTGCGACGAATTTTTTATAGCTTTTTTTTATTACTTTTAATTTTTTTTATTTTTTATTTTAATATTTTAATTTTTTTTTTTTTTTTCAATTTTTCTAAAAAATAATCTCACTTTTATTACAGAGTATCTATGCGTCGTAGATACAGCACTTATATGCACGCTTAATTATTATTAAACTCAATTAGTTTTCAGAATTTTTTTTTTGGATTTTTGGCGATGATTTTTTTTTGTGGAGTTTTATTCAATTAGAAGAAAATTGAAAATCGACGCAACGAGAAGCGAAAAGAGAAATTCGAAATCAGAAGCGAGAAACGAGAAACGAGAAACAAGAAACGAAGTGAGAATGTTGGCCAAACAAATTGAAGTTGATTGAATTTGTCTAGTTGCAGTTTTAACTCGATTTGGCCGCATTGATTGACGGCCTTGTTTCGATTTGGCTTTCGGTTGATAGCTTTTGCTTTTTGGCTTTTTGCCTTTTGACTTTGATTTGTTTACGCACTCGAAGAATTTGATTCAGTTAAGAAGCCGATTAAATCTTCATTGCGAGAGAACGTATGCTGAACGAACGATGTGAAATCGCGGACTGCTCAGCTGAGATGCTGTGTTAGCCGCTTTTATAGGCCAAATTCTTTTCTTTTTTGGCAACTTATTGAAACGTTACGTTTGCTTTCAATCAACTCATGAGAATGCAAAGGAGCAGGCGCAGGGGAAACGTAGAGGGGGTAGGGGGGGGGGGGGTATGAGTAGAAATTTGTATTCAATTGCCGGGTGTAAACAAAGGACAGCTGTTTTTTTCCTTTTACTGCTGCGGCTGCGGCTGCTGTTGCTATTCGCTGTAATTGAATCACCCTGTGAAAGCTTTTGCCAAGACAGACACCAAGCCACAAAATTGTATGGGCCATAATTTATTTAGATTTTTGGCAATTTGCCATAAACTGCCATAAATTTCCTATAAAAAGAGACAAGGCGCATGTGCAAGAGAGAAAGAGAGAGAGAGCGTCACTGAGAATAGACAGAGGGTGTGTGAGTGAGAGCGAGCATTCAGGTGCGAAAGGGATGCATCGTAAACAAAGCGAAGCACTCGGCATTCGGTCACTTGGCACTCGTTACGCGGCACTCGATGGCTATTCTTCCATCTCAGCGTTAGAGCGAGATAGATCGTAAACAAAGACAGCTGCTCGGTGTCATTGTACTGCTACATTGCTCTGTTGCTCTGTTGCGCTGCTGCTCTGCTGCTCAGTTAGTTCTCGTGGACTTTCTCAATGAGAATTTGTCGAGCATCGAGCAACGTGCGCTGGCTGCCTGCCTGCCTGCATGGCTGGCTGAGTGGGTCAGGTGCAGTTGCGTTTAGCATGCTCCGCTTCCCTTGCTACACTCTTGCTTACAGCACTGCTGCGCGTGACTTGTCGCACTGTCCGTATGCTTATGTGTGTGTGCCTGTGTGTGTGTGTGGCAAGTGCAATTTTTAGAGCTGACCCCTAATTGGCTTTTTAGCTTGCGGCATGCAGCTTTTGGCTTTTGGCTTGTGACGTGTCAGCCAAAAACCTTATGTAAGTGCTTAGTCAACCTTTAAAACGCTTTACTAACTACTTAACTGCTTTACTTAACTTCCACTCCTTCCCGCCTCTTGCCCCTTCCCTTCTGCTTCCTCACTTCTTGTTGGATTTATTACGACTTTGCTTGGAATTCTAATGCCACAAACACGCAATTTGCGTGCTCGTCGTAACCTATGTAAATTACCGCAAATTGTCATCTTTACTTACCTGACTCTCTTTCCTTCCTTCTCCTGTCTCTCTCTCTCTCCTTCACTGTCACTCTCTTTCTTTCTTAGAGTCTTTAGTGTTGCTAGCTGATTTATTTTTAAAACATATCGAATCATCCCTTTGCCTTGTGGGCATTTCTTCTATATACAAATATATATATATAATGATACGATTCTCTTGCTCGCTCGTAATTACAATTACAATTATAATGACAAATGAAAAATAACATGAAAATTGTCTTAGCGTTTCTTTCCTTTGTTCGACACTTTGACAAAATTATTTGTCATAAATATTTTTTTGAGTGCTTCAAGAATTTGCAATTTGTAATTTGCAATTTAATTGATTTGAGACATTATTCAGTAAATAACTTTAATAATTTTTCTGATGCTCGAATTAAACTGAATTTAGGCAGACTAATTGTCATTAAATTGATGAATTTCAATTTCAATGTAAATTAGAGGTCAACGTATTTTTAG
This sequence comes from Zaprionus obscuricornis, assembly GCA_037044475.1. NCBI lineage: Eukaryota > Metazoa > Arthropoda > Insecta > Diptera > Drosophilidae > Zaprionus > Zaprionus obscuricornis. Next base: position 327,454 of record JBAMBR010003173.1, on the reverse strand, counting down.
TGATATTTTCTATATTTTATTAATATTTAATATTTTCTACATTTATTTATTATTTTTTTTCGCTTTCTTTTATATTTTCCCGTATTATTTATTTTAAATTATAAATATAATTTATATTAATTTTTATTTTATTTAATATTTCTTGAATTTTCTAATTTCTATTTATTTTCTTATTTTATTTAACAAGTTTTCAATATTATTTAATTATATTTATTATTTTTCTCATATTATTTATTTATTTAAATATTTTATTTATACACTTTTCAATGTTTTATTTTTATGTTAAGCTTAAATTGAGTCTTAATTTTATTTATTTGACATATTTCAAATATATTTTCCGCTGTGCATTTGTGTGTTGTATGTTATACTTGGCGTATGCGTAATACTGCTAGCTAGGGGTCATTTATTACAGCTGAGAGCTCTCAGCTTGCACCTTTGCCATCGTCAATGTTTCGTCTGCAATTTTCCACTTTAGGGAATAGCGAAAAACAAATCAAATTCACTTGTCATAAATTACAACTAATGGAGATTATAATACTTGGATGATCTTGCCGATCTATGCGAATGATCTTTAACTTTTCAGACGCTGACAGTTTTGCGGCTGGCATATCATAGTTGACAGTTGGCGAGTGTCGCTCAACGGCGATTGTTCATTTCGTGACGCGTCTCTTAATAGGCAAGAAGAGGAATAGAAGGGGGGACACAGGGATGATGCTTTAAAGTGTGTCAAAGTGCATTAAACAATTGTCGTTTGTTTTTGCTGTTGTGCGCGGTTGGTTGGGACAAGTGCCAAGTGTCCATGGGCGCCGCGCTGCGCAAAAGGTAGTGGGAAACGGGTAGAGGAACGCGATTAACGGTTTGCACGTCATTAGCTGCATAGAAAACAAAGCCAAAGAAATGTTGAAAATTCATTTTCATGTAGTGCAACAAATTTTCTTTGTAGTTTTTCACATTTGCTTTTCGCTCAGTTTTCGCATCTGCAGTTGGTCGAAAAGAATGTTTTTTTGTGTAGCTGTAGCTCACTAATCGATGAATCGTCGAGCTCAGCTGACGCGTCGTTAAAGCCGAAACAGTTGCCAAGTGTTTCCAATATATTATTCTACAAACATATAAATCTGATATATACGCTATATATATATATATACTCAATATATACATATATATATATATAGTCGATCGATCGTTCGCTTTGGATTTAAATCGCGCTGTTTAAGCAAATCTCGTGGCAGTTTTACAAGTGATTTCGAGTTGTGCAGTTGGCTTCAGATCAAGTTATCGATTGACAGATTTATCGACAGACTTCTGCACCGGAAGTTATTAAGTTGTTGTTTATGATTGAGACACGACACGATAATTGAATTTGTACCGTGCCTGTCGTCGTCGTCGTCATCTTTGCCGCCGCCATCGCCATCGCCGTCGTGGTGTCCGTGTTTTGTGTCTCTGTGTCTCGACCTCGACCTTAAACGTTAAAGCATTACAACGGCTACAGCGGTGCAACGCATCTTGCAACTGTTGATGCAACAGCAGCATAAGCTGTTGCGCAAGTTACTACAACAACAGACTGCGATATCAACGCGTTAAGCATACGCAGCGTGGTACAAGTCAAAGTTATAAGAACGAACTAAGCCGCAAGTTGAAGGTTAAAGGTGGCAAGTGGAAATAGAAGTGGAAGTAGAAGTGGCAAGTGAAAATTGATTAGTGTTGTGAAACGTATTAATAAAGCAGCGCAAAACTGGGTAACTTGTGGATAATCATCAGAGGTAAGTTTTCAGCATGTAAATAAAGTTATTAAAAGCGCATTAGCAGCAAAGAGAATGAGACAGCGAAGAGAGAATGGAGCGAAGAGAAACTAGTCTAAAAGTAGAGCAAGTAAAATTAAAAGAGAAAGAGAGAGAGAGAGTGGAGTGTGGAAGAGAAAATTGCAAGTCAGGCACATTAACACAATATTAAAGTCATTAGAGAAATATAGAGAGAGAGAGAGAGAGAGTGAGAGTCGCATTTAGAGCATGAGAGTGAGAGAAACACGTCAGCAGCAGCGACTGTTGCCGCTTGCCGTGCTTCGACATACTTAAGCGACATACTCAAATACACAAAACTAATTGAATTGCTCTAGTCAAACTCTTGCCACCCTTTCCCTCTCCCTTTGCTCATCTATGTTCATACTGCGCCTCTTTTTCACGCTCCTTGACATTTTCAAGTGCAAGTTCGAGGCGCAACGCGCGTCGCAAAACATAAATAGAAATTGACCAATAAATTGTCAGCAAGTGAACAAAATTATTTGTATTTATCTTCATTATTTCTGTCTTTGAGCGATCAGCCAAGTAGGAGCAGTAGCAGTAGGAGACGGCAATGGCGATGACGATGACGATGGCGATGACGATGACGGTGCAGGTGAAGACGCAGGGCAACAATTGGCACGGAATTATGTCGTGCAACCAATTTTAACCGGATCGCACGTCGTCGTCGACCCGCCGCAAGTTAAATATGAGTAGCACAACATTTTCTCTATTCTTCAATGTATATGCTATAGTGACGCCCTATCGGATAATATTGGATGGCTGCCCGACAACGTCGACGAGTCAAGCCGACCACATGATTTATCGTTGACAGCTCCACCGCGGACAGCTCCTCCTCGAACAGTGTGTCAGGAGGCGCTGCCTTACGTCGTACGATGGATCGATAACCAAAAAAAGAATACACACCTCAGAGGTGACCCTAGTCGCCTACTTGGCATCCTATCCCACTGTTAGCAGTTATCGGCAAACAGCTGCAAGTTGTCAACATAATTGCGTAGTTTTGGAACTACAAATAGTTGCTGGGGTTGACCTAGCGATAGTGATATATAGGAAGACCTAGTGAGTGCTAGGGAGACCCAGAGAGATATAAGGAGAGTTAAGAGAATTTGTGAGCTGTTGCCCATTTATAGATATCTCTACAGATAATGTAACTACAACATCAGAGGATTCCCTTCTGTGTCCTGTATATAGCAAGTCTCCTACATTACAGACTTTACCCAAAGAGACTTTCAGTACAGCTGTACTTAAAGTTACAGTGGAAAATCAAAATACAGGAAAGTTAACAGATAGTTGTGGTAGGGTAGCTTAGTTAAGGTAAGCTTAGCTAAGGACTGCCAAGGCTAGACTACGCTGGGCTAGGTTAGGGTTGACTACACTCATAGACAACATCGTCATCGGCCCATTCGAAGTTAATCAATTTTGGAAATTTTCCGCTTGATAATAATTATGAAGCCGTCAATCAAATTGCTGCAAGTGCGTGCCGCTGCCAGCGTGCCTTTAACTAACAGACGCCTCTACCTCCCTCCACTCAAACTCTGACTCTGTCACAGAGCTTAGCTACTAAGTAAAATTGAAATGCCATAAATAAAGTTGAAAGGGAAGAGAGAGAGAGAGAGCGAGCGAACGAGAGAGTAAGCATGTCAGTGAAAGAGAATGGGGAAAATGACAGTTGATGATTATAGCACTCAACTTCGCGTAGGCTTCTCTTTCTCTCACACACTTGCGCTCTCTCCGTCGCGTTGCTTGCTGGTAGGTAGACAGGACGACGTATAAAAAGCGCATACAAACACAGAGAGTCGCACAGTCAGTGGACGAAAGTTGAAGTGAACGGAACAGAGCTACAGCAAGGCAGTGGAAAAGCAAAAGGACAACGACAACAGAATAGAAGCAGCAGAAGTAGAAAAAAGCAGAGATAAGTGCATAGAGTGAAAACGAAAGCAAAAAAAGAAGCAGAAAGTTGTGTTGCAAAGCTAAGGAATTGCACTTGAGGCAAAAGCGTTGAAAGTGATTAGCAAAAGGAATTCAACATCGTACCGCCTCTCACACCCCATACGCATAACAAGTGAAGGTGTTAAAGTGTTTGTGCGTGTGTGTGTGTGTGTGTGTGTGACACAGATTCATTGAGACTTGACTTCAACATCAACTGCTTTTTTATTTTACTGAGAGATTAAGTGCAACTGCTTTATCGATTATTTGACATTGCATTCAGTTACTGCAGCAAGAGGTGCAAGCAGTAAAAGAACAAATCACAAGCAGTAAGCAGAGCAAAGAGGAAAGTGATAGAGACAGAAGAAGAAGAAGAAGATTAAAGAAATTCGCAAGAAAGTCAATAGAGAAAACTACAACAACGGAGCCGTTAATCAAAACAGTTTTGTGGTTAGGCGCAGTCCGCGACGCGTCCGCAACAGGCAAAACGCGAATATTAACATTAAAGAAGACCACGCCACATCGATAGAAGCAGAAGGGGAATCAGCTCAAGAGAAGAGAAAGAACAAAAGAAGCAGGAAGGCAAACACAAGGAGACAACAACAAAAAAAATAAAAGAACAGGGAAATGGCTTACTTAATTAACATTCTCAAGTTCAATGTGAAATATTTAAAAAATCAATAAAAAGAAATCAAAGTCAAAAGGAACGGAAACAGGAAGACAAACGCAAAGGAAAGGGAAGAAATCGAAACAGACACAGAAACAGGAAAAGGAAAAGGGAAAAAAACGCCCGCTGCCCGCTTGCTTTGCTATCTCACTCGCTCTCTCTCTCTCTCTCTCTCGCTCTACTCACTCATTCTCTAGTTGACGCGCTCTCTCTCTCGCTTTCTCTCTGTCTCTGGTACGCTCGCTCTCGCTTTTTCTCTCTTTGTCTCTGGTTCGCTCTCGCTCTCGCGTGTTCTCTCTCTCCAATGGAAAAGTCTGAGAAATTTTCAGATTACCTCTTCGCCAAAATGGGCCCGCCGAATGTTACGTCCGCCGTGCACGGCACGGAGGTGCCACCCAAGACGCATCCGGAGCGCAGTGAAGCTCCGGTCGAGCTGACGGGCTACCGGAAATGGCTTAGTGATAATCTAATGCTGCTGGTTACGCTTTCCGGCGTACTTCTTGGCGTTGTGCTAGGTAAGTGCGCATCGATGCTTTCGTTCTAATGCCATCAGTCAGCTAATCTTCTTTTTATTCTCTACTTTTCCCTCCAGGTCTCTCATTGCGTCCACTACATTTGCATGAAGATTCCATTATGCTAATCTCGTATCCCGGCGAGCTCTTTATGCGTCTACTAAAGTTGATGATTCTCCCGTTGGTCATCTCTAGTTTGATTGCTGGCTCAGCGAGTCTCAATGCCAAAATGAATGGAAAAATCGCGCTGCGAACGTTCGTCTATTTTTCAGCCACATCTCTGCTTAATGCCGCTTTGGGTATTGCTCTGGTCATGCTCATACATCCTGGCAATCCGGATTTGCATAAGGACGAGCAATTAGTTTCAGATAAGCCGGCGGTAAAATTGTTGGACAGTCTATTGGATTTGGGCAGGTAAGTCGCGGACGCGTTTAAAGTCGCGTGCAAAACGCGCATACGATAATAGTGCGGTAAAACTGCTTGCAGCAAGCAGTGACTGAATAAAACAGTGCGTTGAAGCTGCAAGCAGTTCATATAGTTGGAACGTTATAAAGCCATAACTGCTTGCAAGCAGTTTGAAATGTTAGTGTCAACGCGCGCAAGCAGTGTTAAGCTTTTAACTGCTTGCTTTAAACATTCATTTCCCATCCGACTGCTTGCAGAAACGTATTTCCGGATAATCTGTTCCAAGCTTCGATACAACAGGCGCACACAGTCTACTTGCCCAAGCCACACGTCCCCATGCACAACAATGGATCATTGAACGATACAACAGTCATGGCGATGCCAGCACCACCTGTAGCTTTCCAACAAGATGCACTGGAGGAAGTTGTACTTATACGTGATATACAATATCGCAATGGAACTAATACATTGGGTATCGTTTTCTTTTGCCTTATCTTCGGTACATTCCTTGGCACCATCGGGGATAAAGGTCAAGTTGTCGTTGATTTCTTTGCGGCCATTTTTGAGGTGGTCATGAAAATGGTCACATGCGTCATGTGGCTAACACCGGTGGGCATCAGTTCAGTGATCGCTGGCAAAATTCTGAGTGTTGCCAATCTTGGCCTGGTGATGTCTCAACTTATCTGGTTCATCATTACGGTGATCCTTGGTGTGTTTATCTATCAATTTATTATCCTTCAGGCAATTTATTTTATCTTCGTGCGTCGCAATCCCTTCAAGTTCTACGCAGGCCTCGTCCAGCCCATGTTAACAGCATTTGCCACAGCCTCAACGTAAGCCTAATTAATAATGAACCAAAAAAAAAAAACCTAAGACTATATCTCTTCTAGGGATGATCAAGTTATATATAGATAGATATATGCATACGATTTGATCGTATCGAATTTATATTCTCGATATTCGAGCAAAGTTCTTTTAAGACTGATTTTCGCAATAACTATAAGTTCAGTATAATATAAAACTTAAATTGAAAATAAGAGAATTCTAAAAAGATTTTTGCAGAATTTTTAAACATCAAAAAAAAATTTTTCAAAATTTTTCAAAACATTTTTCTGCAATTCTTAAAAATTTGAAGTGTATTTATAAAAGTTTTCATATTGAAATTGACTTATGAAAAATGCAAGAGGAAGAGTTTCTACTATGTAGAAATTATTTTCAATATTTGAGAAAACGATTTCGAATTTTATTTCGTGTTTTCGAATTAATTTCGATTGATTTTCTTCGAAAATCGTTTGATTTTGTTTGTGCTTCGTTGTTCTTATGTAAACTCAACTCTTTTGATTTTCACCACAATCTCACCACACATACAAAACACACCACACACACACACACACACACACACACCATATGCCACACACTCTACAAACACATACATCAAATACACATCATTAACGTCTCCTGCAGCGCCGCCGCGTTGCCAATCACATTCGGTTGCATGAACGACAAGTTGCGTGTCGATCCGCGCATCACACGCTTCGTCTTGCCCATCGGTTGCAACATCAACATGGATGGCACCGCACTCTTCATAGCTGTCGCCTCCATCTTTATTGCCCAGATGAGCGGCATGGTCTTGGGCTTTGGTGAACTCTTGACCGTTCTATTGACCGCCACTGCAGCCTCGATGAGTTCCGCCAGTGTACCAAGTGCTGCGCTTGTTCTGCTCCTCGTCGTGCTCACCGCCATCGATGCTCCCGTGCAGGATGTTACTCTCCTCTTTGCTGTCGATTGGTTCGTGTACGTATCGTGTTCTCCCTCACTCTCTCTCAATTTTCAAGAATGTTCTCATGCAACTTCTTCTCAGTGATCGCGTTCGCACCACCAACAACATGCTCGGAGATTGCTATGCCGCTGCCATCGTCGAGGAACTTTCTCGAAAAGAGCTAATGGCTCTGGATGCAGCTTCTATTACTTACCAGGTAATGTTCGCCAAATGAACTGTTTGTAATTCTTTGCCTAAAATATCTTTATAATTGCAGGACTTGCCTATCGGCACACCCAACGGTCTACACGAGGATCAAACGGAGTTGGCAGCATCTAGCAAGAGTGTCATTTCTACCGATTCCGTAGTCGTCGATATGAGCTCCGTCATGAACAATGTTAATCTACAGCAGGAGCTGGGCAATCGCAGAGTTTGAATTTTTCAACAAGAAAAATTGACGAAATTTTACAAAAATTATTCAAAAATATTTAACAACATTTTAAAAGTATAAAAAATCGAAAAATTTATTTATAATTATTCAATTATTCAAAAATATTTATAATTATTTAAAACGAATTCAAAAATATTTATAAAAAAGATAACAAAAAAAAATTTAACATAATTTTAAAAAATTTAAAAATTCTAAAATAATTTATTCAAAAAAAATGCAGTGATTAATATTAATGCAAAAAATTCTTAAATCACTTAAAGTTATTCTCGAAAAAATTCACAATTGTTGAAAATGCTTCAAAGATTTTGAAAATTGTTTAAAATTATTTAAAATGAAGAAAAATGTGAATGAAAATGTTTGTAAAATTATTGAAAAATAATGAGAATGAAATTCAAAATTAATTTATATAAAGTAAGAGACAATGGAGTAGAAAACATTGCTCTCAGCACTTAGCGTAACCACCAAAAATAGACCACAGTGTTCCCCCGCAATTACCTTATGATATATAGACTTTATGATTTTTGATGAAGATATATCTTCTATATATACTTCGAAAAAAAAAAAACTAAAAACAAAAGAAAACAAAAAACCGAACAGAATTATTACAGAGTATCACCAAAACAATTGTGAGACTGTCCAAAAACAAAAACAAAAACTAAGAAGAAGACAATTTCTATATATGAGTTGATATAGCGGTAAACAAAATGAAAACCCACCCGAAAATTTGTTCATTAGAGAAGCATATATCACGCATATATACGTATATATAAAGTATTCATGTTCGAATTCGATATTGTTATCGAAATGAAATTTTGAGCGCAGTTATGCATAAAAATTTCTGACCAAAAGTCAATATCAATTATTAACCAAAAGAAAGAAAGAAAATAAGCAAATCGATAAACGATAAACGATAAACATATTAAATAACTACATAACCTATCAAACTATCGATACAACTATCGCAAACAATTTGTAATGTTTAACAAATTAATTTGTGAAAACTTTCAAGATGCAAAATTGATTTTACATTTATGCGATAGTTTTATCGATTGTTCAATTAGTATATTAGCAACTATATAAACAATTATTATATCACTGTAAGAAAAAGAGATGTAGAAACAGAAGTAGAAGAACATTTTTGTGCTGTGTTTTAAACTATATGCATAATCTCAATGGGTATTATTTTGTAACGTAAGCTTGGTCGGACTAGGCGACCTTATGTGATTGAGTCAATGACGGGAAGAGATGCGAAAAAAAGAAATTGATGAAGAAGAAGAAGAATATGAAGCAACCGATAAAGATACGATTATAAATAATTATACCTGTGCAGGTTGTAATCGAAGTTGGCCTAGGTATAGTTTTTAGTTCTGTAACCAAATCGATTAACTAATCCCTTAATTTCGAATTTATATATTCAAATTATTCACAACACTCACACAAACTTTATTAATGAATTATCCCATGCATTCGTAGACTGAACGTAGTTTTTAGTGTGATTACCAAAAACATATTATATACCACATACGATAATTATATATATATAAATATATATACTATAAACGATATTAAACATTCGATTTGTACGCATACACACACAATAAGAGTACAATAAAACATATAAATATCGATTAATATTCTATTTTCTTTTCAGCTTTAATCGATTTTTAATCGATACATTGGTTTTATATATAGATGAATGATGTGATATGTTGATGCATATATCGATCAATGTATCTATCAATATGTTTATCGATATGTCGATGGATTTCTTTAATTATTTATTTATCGATTAGTTATACTATGATACCAAATGATCAATAGAAAATAAATTTCTTTTATTTATCTTTGACTTGAAAGTGTATAAAATCTTCGGTGTGTCGAAGTTAATTTTTCTTGCTTGCTGAAATTATTCATATATATTTATATATATATCAATTGAAATGTAATAAAATGCAATCTTTATCGACACTGTTTGCATATCGGAAACGTGTTGATTTATCGATAGATTAACTTCAAACAAAATCGATTGAAACAAGCCCTTAAGTAATCAAGTTTTTTTTTCTGTTTTTTTTTATTTTTTGATTTGTTGCAGTGCTGAAAACGGATATTTGCCTATCAACATGACCATAAATTATAGGAACGAACGAACGAATGAACGATCGATCGCTCGATCGATCGATCGATCGATTGCATGTTCAATTTGCTGGTAAGTGAATACTACACGAATACAACAAATGAATCATCAACGAGTACAAGTTTCAACGCCTGCAGTCGTTAGCTAGCTGCTCTAGTGGTTTTTGCACATTCAGGCCAAATCGGGCTTATATAATTATATATATATAATATGCATGTATAGGTATACATATGTAAGAAAATCAATACTCATATAGAGCAGGGTCCGACGCAGTCTGTGAAACGTAGACTTCAACAGAGATAAGGCATTTGAATGACTATCAGCTGTGTATTGTTTCACAGCACTCTTTGCGCTTTGCGCTTAGCGCTTTGCTTTACTGCCGATGTCAGGTGTCAATCCGCAATTCACATTCAAGTCGACACCAAAGCAAAGGTAATACACTGTGCGAAAAAAGTAAATAAAATGATGAAATAGTAAAAAAAAAAACTTATGCTTTCAATAAATGTAGTTGAAGGTAGCAATAGTTGCTTTTCTCACTGTGCAGACTCAGTCTCTGGGCTGCACTTGAGAGCCAACTGTGCAGGTGAATGAATCAAGCACTGAATAAACAAATGAGCTGCAAACACATATGGCGGCAATTTATACTCGTATTTGTATACACTTCCAAAGGGTATGTTGGTTATGTGCAGCGTTAGGCAAGTTGAAGCCTATAGTATATATATATTCTTGATCAGCAGCGACATGCAAGTCGAGTTATATTTGAGCAGGATTTAATAGGAGGTTGTCTACAACTTGTGAGTGTATAAAATAGTCGGTGTGTTTTAGATAAATTGTTGCTGCTGCTGTTTTGTTTGTTGCTGTTGTTGCTCTGTCGGCACAGCAACATATCAAAAAATGAAAAGAAAAAAAAATTGTAGTCGCATTGAAAAGTGCGCAATTGCAAGCCCAACTCTGTCGACTCTTTGCCAGTTCAACTGTCTCTTTGTCTCACTGTCTCACAATGTTTACAGTGTCTCAATGTCTCACAGTGTCTCACTGTCTTACTGTCCAATTGTCCAACTGTTGCAGCTGTCCCACCTGTCTCACCTGTCCCACTGCCTGACTGCCTGACTGCTCTTGTCGCGTTGGCTGTGGCACTTTTCGTTGTTGTTTCTGTGTTTTGTTGTTTTAATGTTGTTGTTGTTGTTGTTGTTCTTGTTGCTGCTGCTGTTGTTGTTCGCTTTGGCGTTGGAGTGTTTGGCGTCTGAAGGTCTACTTGGCAGCGGCTTTCGAGTGTGTTGGCGTTGCCGCAGTCGTCGTCGCTGTTGCTGTTGCTGTTGCTATTGCTTTTGCTGCTGCTGCTAAAATGAAATACGAGTGCAAACAAACCGCACACAACTACCACAAGAATGCCAAAAAGCTCAACTCTAAGACAACGAAGTCCCAAATACGCTTTCAGTTGAGCTCTAAAAGCTTTAAAGTCTATTGAAAGCTTTAATTAAGCAGCTTTAAGCTACATGCCAAGCTTATTAATGAGCTGTGAAAGCTTTTGAAGCCTTTGGCTTTGTTAAAAGCTCTTAACATCTGCACAGCTGAAAGTTGCTTACGCTCAGAGCAGTTACAAAGCTCATGATTAAGCGAAAGCTCTTCAGGCACTAGCTCGTGTCAGCTTAGTGTATATAATAGCCGTAAAGAGCTCTAGATCGAGATCAGTCAACGATTGCGGCGCAGTTGAAAGAATAATGGATCTGGCAAATGTGAATACAATATGTATGTGAATACTTTGCTGAATAGTCATGTGTATTTGCGTGTTATGTGTGTATGTGTGTGTGTGAATAACATGTGCATTCGCTTCGACACTTGGGCTACAAGAATCGTTGAAAAACAAATGCAAAGCAAGTTTCAATTTCAGTTACAGCTACAGCTGAAGTTTTCTTTGTACTCGATTTGCATAACGTCTGCTAATTAACTCAATTAGAACTTGCATTGCGATTACCAATGAGAATTGAGAATTTGCTAATTGTAAATTTGAAATTGCGAATTGAATATCGAATATTGAATGTTGAATATTGAATATTCACTTTTATTATATATATATTGATGCTGACCCTTGAACAGGACGAAGTTAAGCATTTTATTCATCTGTAGCTCTACACTTTCAACTTGTATCTTCCTTTGGGCTAATAGAGCTAATAGATAAATAGTTAGATAGTTGCATAGTTGAATTGCTAGATCGATTCGATAGATCGATAAATGTGTAGATAGATGTAGATAGATCGCTGGCATAATGAAACTAGGCGTTTAACTTGTCTTCTGCCTCTGGCTTTGGCTCTGGCTCGAACTCTGTTGTTGCTACTTACAGCAATAGCAACATGAACAACATGAGCAACATGAACAACAGCAACAAGAACAACAACAACAATAGCAACAGCAACAGCAAAATGTACAACAACATGAACAACAACTAGAAGAAGTACCCAAAGCTTCTTTATATAAATTTGCAATCAACTTTTATCAGGCCTGGACCCGGAACGTGCCTGCGCTAACGTTTCTATTCACACGCTTGGTCAGAGACAACGGCAATATAAATACACTTAGCGAAATATCTAAAATTTTTGTTGTTTTGATCGAAAATTAAAGCAGAAATTGTAGAACAAAAGTTTTTTATATTAAAATTAAAATCTGCAACATTTTGTCACAGTGTACGGCAAGAACTTTGTAGCAACTCAAGTTGAGATGCTGCTGCTGCTGCTGTTGCCGCTGATGTTGGCGTTACTGTTGCTGCTTCTCTGCAGTGATAGATTGGCCCACATTCGTTGTGATCTCTGCAAGTCAAGGCAATTTTACAGGCAAGCAACACAAGCAGCATCAGCAGCAGCTCAACCCACTTCTCACTCCTTTGCAACAGCAGCAGGAGCAGCAGCAGCAGCAGCTTTCTTCAAGTCTTTCTCTTTGCATTCTCCACGTCATATGCTCGTCGCAAGTCAAAGCCAAGGTAATCTAACCAAATTACTGTGGTGTTCACAAACACGTTCTCTAAACGGTTTCATAATAACAACGCAACGACAGCGACAGCAGCAACAACAGCAGCAACAGTGACGTTAACTGCAGCAGAGGCAGCGACTCAAGAATTTTTGTAGCCGTCTGCAGCTTCCTTCTCATAATAATGTGAATGCTGCAAACAACAATAACAGCAGCAGCAGCAGCATTAGGCTGAGCCTCAGCTCATCTCATATGAACAAGACATACATAGAGCATGCAAACAACTTTTCATACTCTACACTCTAGATATAGTAGCTATAACTAACAACTTTTAGAATAATTGCATAAAGGAAACAAAAGTTATACAAGATATTATAGAATATCTAACGATATTAGAAGATTTTTAAGGCTTTGTCTGCTATATCTGCAGCATAGTGTGAAAATTTCACAACAAACGCATATTGGGAATATTAGGAATATTGAAATTAAACTACAATCATAATCAAAATATTTCTTTGATTTTCTTATAGACTTTGCTTGACTTTGTGTTTGAAATTTTGTAGAGTATCTAATAGATAAGCAACGACAATCTTTGGCTACGACTCGATTCTAATGCAAATTGCAGTAATAATTGGCCTATTATGCCACAGAGTCATAGACAGAGGCAGACGTTGAGACAGAGAGAGAGAGACGGAGGTAGAGATGAAGGCAGAGACAGAGACAAAGGCAGAGCTAGGCAGTAGGTCGCACTGTACTACAATGTTGTTGTTATTATAATGGATGCTTCTTCTGTTGTTGTTGTTGCTGCTATTCGTAGCGGTAGTGGTTGTAGTCACGCCCACCGCCCATCCCTCTTGGCCTCCCCTTTAGCACGCGGCATTTGTCGACTAAAAGTTGGCATTAGATGAAAGCGAGCTGCAGCAACAGCAGCAATAGCAACAACAGCAGCAGCAACAACAGCAGCAACAACAGCAACAACAGCAACACTCTAAACCAAATAAGGAAGAATTCTCCACAACAACAGATGGATGCGGAACGAAGAAGGGGTAGGGGTAGAGCAGGGTTGTGGAGTGCTGTGGTGGGGGTAAAGTTAAGCATTTATAAGGCGGAAGCCAAAGATCGATACGTAGCTGCGCATTGTGTGCGCTCATTAATTAGTTGCAAGGCAAGGCAAATTAATGCCAAATCAAATTTTATTGAAGTCGCTTAGCAGCCAAAGTTGATGCTGATGCTGATGTTGAAGTTGAAGTTGCAAATTGGAAGTTGTAAGTTGTAAGTTGGGCCTTCTGCAGTTGGTGGTGGCTGCTGATAGTTGTGATCCTAGAGCTGGGGACGAGCTAAGTAATTAATGTGCTCCAAAGCTGCCGACGGCATTAAAATTAATTTGAAAGGCAACAGCAACAACAACAACAACAAAAACACAAAAAAACCAAAAAAAAAGTCATGGGAAGAGAAACCAAAAAAAAAGAAGAAAAGAGTTTTGCGAGCTGGTGGCGCTGAGGCTGTAAGGATGCTCTTGCCACTGACAAGTGCAACAACAGCAGCAACAACAACTGCAACAAATGGGCAACAGCTCGTTGCAATTTTAATTAACTGCCGCAGTCAGCGCATTAAAATTGTTTTGACTTTGTTAAATGCTTGCAAATTCAAGCAGAGACATGAAAATTTACGCGCAGCAGCTGAAACGAAGCCAGCAGCAAGACAAGACAAGAGATGAAGCAAAAGCAGAAGCAGAAGATGAAGAGTGTAACTGGTGGAAAAAGCCTGAAATCGATATGTGGTGGTCACATTCGATGCGGACATTGCCACAATGGAATCTCAGGCCACTAAACCAAGCATTATTCAGTTCCAGAACCAAGAGAAGAAACACAAAACTGAAAGACACAAAACTCAACATACACAAAACACAAAACACAACAATCAACCAAATGACCGAACGCTTCCCATTTCCATTGCCAATAAGCGGCAGATACAGCGAGAGAAAGATAGAGAAAGAGCACTGACTGACTAGAAAATACCGCGCAAAAGTGCTACACTCACTGAAGCAAAAAAAAAACTGACACAGGAAGTGGAAGTGCAACGGATGCTGTAACCAGAATAGGGATGGGAAGTGGAAATTTACAGGAGAAGCATCAATAAAAATTTTTAGAGGTTCCCTTCGATTTATTTCTTGTAGTGGAACTGAAACTCACTGTATTGCCAAATAAAGACTCTTCAAGACAATCCCGATCCTTTCAGCTCCCAATTTTAGCAGACTAGTCGAGCCTAGTCTCAACTATGCAACTATTGCAGGGTATAAGAAGTGCAGCTTTGCCACTGTTATGCTGTCCCGCTCATACGTCACTCCCAAGCCGCTGGGTGGCAATCTCTATTCTGCCCCGCTACTCTACTTACAATCATCAAACTCTTCAATCTGCACGCTGTAGAGAGTCTTCAATCGCTGCAGCTGGCAACGCGCAAATGTTTTGCCAATGTAATTAAAAAAGCATTTGCGAGCCTAAAGAGGCAGCGCCTAGAACGCTAAAGCCGCCAGAGAGTCAAGCCATCGCGGGAGGAAGTGTATTGAGTGAACAACGGAATCGAGTATCGGGATCGTAGAAGTCGGGAGATCGGGAATCGGGATTTGAGAATGTTGCAACTTGCAAGTGAACTCGATGCAGGTTGAGTTGAACTGAACTGCAATCAGAAATCGGCGATCAGCGTAAATTGTCGTGAATTAGTCGCCTCACATCAAATTGTGTGGCATTAGAAACGAGCTGGCAATGCATAAGGGGCGGCTGGGCGTGGCAAACGCAACTGCAATACACTTTTAAGTGCCGCCCGTACCGTAAGAGTTTGCCACGTCGTCAAGTTGTCGTTCAGCTGCCTCTGTCTGTATGTCCGCATCTATGTACGTCCGTCCATCCGTCTGTTCGTTCGGGTCACGCTGCGGCATGACAAAAATTATCACATCACGCATACGACGTGTAGGACGACGGAGGCAAGCGATCAACTACAACTATAACTGCGGCTGCGGCTGTAAATGTGCGCTGCACGCGTGAAATGTCAAAAGCTAAAAATGCCATTTAGTATGCGCTCACAATAATACACTGAGAGAAATACCATACACACATGAAACATATGTTACTAGAGCTGCTCGTGAGTCGTGACACGATTTCAACTAATAATTATTGAAAATTATGAAAATAAAAATTAAATTGAATTAATTTTTTTTTTTTTAATTATTAATAATTTTTTTTTTATTAAAAAAACATTTACAATTTTATTTTCTAAATATTTCGTGTCGTGTCACGCGCTCAGCTCTTATCTGTTTAGCCTTTTGTGTGGCATGTTAAGTTGTGGGCAAGCATGTGGTAAGAAGTGTGGCAGGGGCAGGCAGGAGGTAAATGCAAAGTGCCTCATGATTTGTTCATTGTTGTCATTGTCCGTGGCGCTGCGACACACACATACTTACACACACACACGCAGCTAGGCTAGCAAGCAGCGAGCAATGCATGCAGATTGGCCAGAAGCGATAGCGATAGCCTTTTTTTTATATATATATTATTTGCTTTTCGGCTTTGTGGCTACAACTCCATTCGGTCCATTTGTTAGCCAGATGAAAAATTTCCTTTTCAACGCGCCACGACAAACCGCACCTGCCTCTGCTTCTGCCTCAGTCTCAGCTGCTGCCGCTGCCACTGCCGCCGTCTCTTTCTCAGTCTTTGTCTCTGCTTGTTTTTTTTGCCTACGCTTTGTGAACAGCGCAGCGCAGCGCGCCTCCATTTTGGTTTCCAATGAAAATTTGCAAATTGGAAATAAACATACAAAATGTTCATATGTGTAACTATGTGTATGTGTATGTATGTGTGTGAGTGTGTGTGAGTATCAATTGAAGCATGTTTGATGTGACGCTTTTGGCCCTGCTATTACACTGCTTGCTTTACGCTCTCTGCTCTCTGCTCACTTCTCTCTCCTCTCTTCTCTCTATTTCTTTTTCTGTCTGTCTCCCTTTTGCAGCGTGGGCTGCGACTGCGCAGCTCTTGTGTATGTGTGTGTGAGTGTGTGTCGAATCGTTTTGCACACGTCGCTGCGGGCCACATTCACAATGCTGTTTATAGTTACTTGCACACTCGCACACTCACACACACACTCACACACATTCACATACATTGCGCACTCACAACTTGCACGCGAAAAAAAATTGTTGTTTGTTTTATGCAAATGATCGCGACGTCGATGTTGAAGTCAAAGTCGAGCCGCGGAGCCCAGTTGATGCCACACAGTTGTCGTCGTTACCTTTACACTGCTGCTCTGGCATTTGCTTCCCGTTTCAATTTCGGCTTGCAATTAAAAACCGAAAGTGTGAAAGGAGACAGACAGAGAGAGAGAGAGAGAGAGAATGAATGGGCACTCTTGATGTTACTGCTGATGCTGTTGTTGTTGTTATTGTTGTTGTTGTTGTGGCATTAGGCTTAGATTAGAGTCGCGAGCAGTGAAAGTGTCCAAGCAGCAGATTTGCATTTACTTCAACAGCAAAAAAAAACAAAACAAACAAATAAAAATACAAACATAATATGTAAATGCGATTACGTCATTCCATGCACAATTGTAATGAAAAATAGCAACAACAACAACAACAACTGCAATGCGGGCGACGTTTGCGCTCTCTTGCACTGCTTCAATTTGTCAAATGGCAGAAGAGTCAAGAGATAACAATGCGTTTTGCATTACAAAGAGATAGACTGTGACGCAGTTAATTCAAGCAGTGCGCTCTGCTCTCTCAAGCAGTAGAAGAGAGCGTAGAATATAATACACATATTCATACATTTGCATATAATTATGTAAATATTTTGCAAATCTTAATCTTACTTTATTTATTTTTTGTTATTTATTTTCTGAAAACATAATTTATTAATTTATGGCATATTTTACTAGCAGAAAATTGTAAGTAAATCTGCAGCGCAATTGTAAATTGATCTCATTAAATGTAATGCAAGCAGTGCACTGCACTGCTTCAATTGCCGAGAGTTTTCTGTGCCAAGGTTAAACATTGCTTTGAATTTGTCACGTACGCACTAAAAGGAATAGCAAAAAAGAAAAACAACAACAACAATGCAGTGCAGGCAGTGCATATAGAAGAGAGAGAGAGAGCGGGGACAATGAGAGCGAAAGCACGTGAGTTTGACTTATGCTGCTTGCTTGCTCTCTTCTTTCTGTCAGTATTGATGCGGAAGCCAAAGGGTTTCAATGCATTCGCGTTTTCTCTCTCTTTCTTGTAAAACGCGTTTTGTTTTTCTATGACTATAAATAAAGTGAGTTTTAGTGTTTAGTTAAACATGCTAACATAGAATACATGTGTGTGTGTATGTGTGTGTGTTATTGTGTGTTTAATTACCTTGCATGTACTTTGTGCAAACTAACGACGCAGCTGCAGTAGGCGTTGCAGCACAACGTAGCGCATCGGCAGCAAGAGGGAGATGATGCTAGTTAAAGGCGGTGAGTTGCATTTACTTTTCTATTGTTGTACATACTGTTGTTACTGATGCTGTTGCCAAGGTCAAGGCACATTTGCTCATCACAAGCTGCACAGATGCAAACATTTTCCAAGCAATTGCGAATTTTCACAATTTGCATGAGAATTCAGGTGCATTTTAATGTTGGCGCCGTTTTGTCTCTTTCTATCTCTCCATCGCGCTCTCTCTCTCTCTTGCTTTGTCTATTTGCTGAAATAAATTAGCGTGCAGCTAATAGGGCTGCTTACTTTATCATACTCTCCGCACTGCTTGCACTGCTCTACACTGCATTGCACAGCACTGCACAACCGACAGTGGCAGTGGATTTTGTGGAACTCTTTTGCTAGGCGCACAGCTGTCAAAAACGTTTTGTTGTTGTTGTCTGTTGGATGCTGTTCAAGATTTCACACATATCGCTGCAAGCAATAAACAGCAAACGAATCGTCTAACTGTTTGCAATGGTTGACTCATACGGGTGCGGGGCGGGGCGGGGAGTATGAGAAGTGGGACGTATGGAACGTGAAATGTTGAGTCTGTTTACTATTTGTGTGTATATGTGTTTCCTGCCTGCGTTTGACGCGTTGATTACCCAACTGCGCAGCACAGTAGCCAGTCGAGTGTCGGCCAAAAGAGATTGAGAGACTGTGAGATGCATCATCATCTTCTTCTTCTTCTTACGAAAAGGTCGAACTTTGAGCTGATTGATGAGGCATTTGCATGCTGATGGATCAGTCAAAGCAAATCTCTTGTGAAAGTGACACGACCACCTGTGGGGCAAGGGGAGAATGGGATGATAAACTAAAGCCAAAGAAGAGATAAGAAAGACGACAGAAAGAGAAAGAGAGAGAGAGAGAGAGAGAGAGAGAGAGAGAGAGAGAGAGGGGGAGAGGCAACAGTTGATAAACTTTCGCCAACAACATTTTGTACGAATCACAGTCAAAGGGCATGATTAATTGGGCGCCCTGCGATCTTTTTAAACTAGCAACTGTAGCGAGCGATTACTGTGCACAATTAACCCACTGACCGTTGGCGTCTGTCTAACTCGAGACTCAAAGACTCAAGACTCGTCAAGTTGAGTCGCGTAGCGTCGACTCAATGATTTTCAAATTTCCTACTATGTATTTGGTTAGTCCAAACGAAGCTGTCATTAAAAATCATGAGGCGGTCGTGATACATGCTAGTGATGGAATTGCACAACTATCAAAACTATCGTCAAATAATTTAGACTAAAATATCGACAAAAAAAAAACTATCGTTTGTTTAAGCAACTATCACTTTGCCATCGCTGATTGAACCCACAAATTGGCAGCAGAAGAAAGTTTTAATGAGCACAGGAGCACAAACTCGCAGGCTCAATTTCAGTTTCCACAGCAAAGTGTTTTAAGTTTCAGTGGCCAGTTCCAGTTCTTCAGTTCTCCAGTTGCCCAGTTGCCAAGTTGCCCAGTTCAGCAGTTCGTCAGTTCAGTGAGTTCATAATCCTCATATTGTCACGTTCCCAGCGATGTCAAAAGTGCATAAAATTCTCAAATTGTAATTAACTTTTTGACTTTTTCGAACTCGAAACTGAAAACTGAAAGAGAAACAAGCAAAAGTAGCACCACCACCAGCAGCAGCAGCAGCAACAGAAACGGAAAGTAAACTGTATAAAGTAAATTCGGAGCAGCATTGGAACCACTTGGAAGTCACTTGGAACCAGCACTTGGAACTATTTACTAGTGGCAACTGTTTGCAACTGTTTGCAACTGCTGGCAAATGTTGGCAAGTTGCTGGTTAACCGGTGGCATTTAAGAGCTTGGCCCCCCGCCATCGATGACCATCGACAGGTGGTGCCTCACGCTCGTGGCATATGTGGCGTTTCAGCGTTTGGCGGCGATTTCGATTTCGTCGTTCGCAATTAAAATTCCAGTGCAGACAGACATTGAGAGTTGCCACAAATGTTGTGGCGAGCCACTTGATTAAGCGTGGAATGCGTCGAATTCGATTTGTTTCTGCTGCTGCTGTTTTTTTTTTCTCCCTCTCTCAGCTTGTGTTTGCTCAACTAAACAATTAAAATTGCCACGATTTTTTTTTTTTGTTTTTAGTACACTGCCTAAGACTCCCCCTCTTTCTGCTCTGGCCGCCTTTAGACCAACTTCTGCACACACACACACACACCTTACGTAGAGTTGGCCAAATTGGCTGTCAAATAAATTGCATAACTGCAATCAAAAGATTCCGCATGCAAATCAATTGATTAAAGATAATGCTCAACGACAAGTTGTCTACCAGTACAAGAGGTCAATAGGTCACTGAGTCTGCGCATAACTCGAAAGCTATCGCAAGATTATGAGAAAACGAGAATGACAAAATCAATTTTCAATTTCAGTTTTAATATTTATTGAAAGATCAATGAAGATCTTCTAGAAAGATTGGAGATAGAGGCTCTGAAATTAGAGAATTATGTATCCAAAATAATGTTAACAAAAGTAGTTCAGATCCGTTGTTATTCTCCAACACATAGATCATTTTGAAAGATGTATGTAGACCTTCAAATACTTGTAAGATCTATGTTTGACCTCCAGCCTCTTGGCCCCAATGAAACATAAACAATTGTTGAGAATGTTGCCAAGTCGAAAATGTTTTTTATTCTATTGTCAGATTTGTCAGATCTTTTATTTTATTTTATTTTTTTTTTTTCTGCACTTAAATTAATCCGAAGTTGTACTTCACACGCTGCCACAAAATGCTGCAACAACTTAATGCATGCCAATTGTCGCGCCTTCATCTAGATACACTTTTGGCTAACAACAACAAAATGCAACAACAGCAATTGCAACTGCAACAAAACTAACGAGAAGCCAGGGAGGCCATCAGCTTGGCGGAGTCATCCAATCTCCGACAAGTCGCAACTCAAATTGAATGGCAAAAATAAAAAGAAGGAAAAGAAGAAGAAAAAAAAAAACACATTTTTATTTTATTTTTTTACTATTGCAACATACAAACTCACACACATCGCCGCTGGCCGAGGCTGTCAGTCTTTGCAGCGGGCAGATGTTAGCTAGCTGCAAGTTGCAAGTTTGCAAGCTGCAAGCAGCTCTATGGCAGCCTTTAAATCTGCATGCGCGTCGCGGTGTCAAAACTTTTTAAACAAAATAATTAAATGTAGAAGAAGCGGGAAGCAAACAAGACAATTGAGCAGCGCGGTATGCACAACTAGCAGTTACCCTATAAAAAACTTGTGATACCTTTCAACGTTATGCAGTTGCACTAAGCAATTTTAGCAGTGCAACTCTTTAACATGTTTTACAGGGTATATTATACTGTGTCCCTGTCTTTGCCATCTCCCTGCCTTAGCGTAACGACAACAAAAGCGCGCCAGGCGCATGCAAAAGAAAATCCGCTAGAAAGTCATGTTCGTGCCACAACCAACTTGTACGAGAGTTTGGGGAAGCATCAGGAGTTGAAGTTGGGGGCTGAACTTGTAACTGAGGACTGTAGTTGTAGTTGGGGGACTGCTGCCAGTTGAAGTTGTAGCTGAAGTCGCCAAATGGCCGAAAAAAATAAATGCGCGACATGCCTCTCGATCTGCTGCCCCAACTGCTAGCTGACTTGCTGCTGCTGCTGCTGCTGCTGCCTCATGCTAGCATCGTAGCTTGGCTGCATAATAATTTATGATGGCGTCGTCCAAGATGTGGGTTAATCGTGTTTTGGGCTAGTTTCTAGTTTACCTTCTCGTGGTGCGGTGGTGGAATTGGTCGCCGCTGCTGCGGGTATCTGCTGCTTGTTGCTTGTTGCTGGATGCATGCTGCACACATCCAATTACTAGGTCAGAACCTGCACAAAGTCCTGATTTGTGGGCAATTTTACTTCAACTAGGCTGCTGCTGTCGCTACCTCATCTCCTCTGGCCTCATCCTCCATTGCTTCTGCCTTTTCTGTTGCTGTTGCTGTTGCTATTGCTCCTCCTACAGCTTGAAACGAGGCTGTCAATCATCATTTAATCTTTTTGGGAACGAATGCGTAACCAACTTGCCTTATGCTCTGCTCTTCATTCTCTTTCTCAATGCTATGTGTCTGTCTGTCTACATCAGTCTAGTTTCTCCATAGACTACACTATGCTACAAATCCGCCGCCTTGTCTTTCCATTAGCATTTCGAAGTCCCATTTCAGCCATGATGAGCCGCCAAAAAGCAATAAAATATCATTTTATTAGCTTCACTGTTCACTGACCAGAGGTGTCTGCTGAGGGGGTGGCAGCTAGGGGCAAAGAGCAAAAGGAGTAGAGTGAGGAAGAAACGCGAATGCGAAGCAAACTCGACAACAAACACGAGCCACGTGCACTTGCCTTGCCTTGCCTTGCCAAACGAGTCGCGCAGAGATGTTGAGACGACGCTGAGCCGCTGCTGCTGCTGCTGCTGCTGGTGGTGCTGGTGCTGCTGCCGCTGCCGTTCGACTTAATTCTTAATGAAAAGCACCAGCTGGGCAGACTTGTTGTTGGCAAAAGGGGTAAGGGGTATGGCTAGGGGGTAGGCGGGCCAAAGAGAACTGCATTTAGTATGCAGTTAAACACAATTCTGCTCAAGCCACTGTAGCTTGTTGTTGACTCTCAGTCTCTTCGTCTCGCAGTCTCTCGGTCTCTATGGGTCTGTGGGTCTGCGTGGCAGCCGAGACACGACGTCGGCCCCACTGCCACTGCCTGCTGCCTGTTGCTGCCTGTTGCCTGTTGCCTTTTGCCTGCTGAATGCTGAATTTATGCATATGACCTCAGTTATTGACATAATTTCGTGGTCTCGGGACCGCATTGAAAACGAAATGCAAACGTTACCCAGTTGGACTAATGCGCAACTTGAATTGTTTGTTGCTGATTTGCGTGCAAAGAATGAATGTAGACAAGTTGTGACTTGGTAAGGGGAAAACAGAGGAGTGTAAGAAGAAAATAAAATGAATTAGTGGAGACTTGTGTAGAGTTTGTGTAGAGTTTTTGTAGAATAGTGTAGAATACTAAATAGCTGTGTAGTGTTGTTTGAAATAGTGGAGACTAGTGTAGAGTTGAGCAAATTAGTGTAGAAATAAGTGAATATTAATGTAGATTTATGAAGTTATTGTGTAGAGTTATCAAAAATATTATAAATATAGCAAGTGTGCTTAGTGTAGAAATATGCAAGGTTAAGCGACAGCTGTTACATCTCAACTTACATCAACAAGCATCACAGCTCAGCTGACGCTTGAGTTCCAGAAATAGGGATAATTTCCCACTGGGAATTTTGAGCTACTTTCCAGCTATTCGCTGATGTTGTTGTTGCTGTTGTTGTTGTTGGAGATGATCGGACGCGAGTCGAGTTAAATTGTCGAGTTGCCCCTCGCTGCCTCGTTGATTGTGCAAATGTTCACGCTGCTTTGGACAAATGCGCAAATTTGTATGTTTCCGCAATGTTGGCAGCCTGAGACTGAGCAACTGAACAACCGAACAACCGAACAACTGGACAACTGGAACAGTGGACTGAGAGAGGGCAGAGATGAAGAGGAGAGCTGTAGCTGTGCAGGTGATTATCAGCGAGTCCGAAGAGCTGGAAGCCAATCTCTGCGCATTTGTCAAATTTCCCACTTAATCCGACGCGTCGCTTCGTCGACTCGACTTCGGATTCGACTTCGACTTCGACTTTGACTTCGAATGCAATGGAAAATTGTCGCAGGCAATGCAAAAGGCGCCCCACAGTGGGCACCCGTTTCGACGGTAGACAATCCGCGGCAGTTCATGACAGTTGCACAGTCGCAAAGTCATACAGTCCAACAATCCAGCAGTCCAACAATCCAGCAGTCCGACAGTCCGACAGTCTCCAATCTGAGTTTGAGTCCAAGTTGTGCAGCTTGGAGGCGCTTTAATTGGTCTTATGAAATGGACAAAGTGCGAAATGAGTTATGCGCACGCGCGCACCCGCCACAACTCTCTGTGTGTGTCTCTGCTGCTGTTTCTCTCTCTCTCTCTCTCTCTCTTTCTATATCTCTCTCTCGGTATGTGTGTGTGAGCTTGTGTTTGAGTGCGAGTCCAAGTCCGATAATGAACGCATGTGGGAATTCGAAAATTGGATTTGGGTATTGTGCAACGCACAGTGCGCTCTGTCTCTGTTGCTTGCGCTTACTCTAGCCAGCATGCCGTACACTGAGAAAAACAAATAATTTTTATTTTTTGTATATTTAGAATTGTTGGCATCCTCAGAATCTCAGATTTGTAGATTTGGAACAAATAAATAAATAAAAAATTATTTTAAACTAAAACTAAATGAAAATCTTACAGCTTTTGGCAAAGCTTACAGTATATTTTTCACAGTGTAAAAATTAGTTTGAAGTTAAAGCTGTAGCTGTAGCTGAAGCTGGAAGTCGTAAGTGTGAGCACGCAAAGTATCTATTAGCGTCGCCTTTGCGCGCCAGAGTCAAACGGAATCTGTTTAACAGTCGCTTGTCGTTTGTTGTTGTTGCTTGTTGTTTGTTGTTTGTTTGTTTGTTGTTTGTTTGCTGCTGTTGTTGCTGCTGCTGTTGTTGCTGCTGCTGCTGCTGCTGTTGTTGTCGCTTGCAAAGTTTGCAACTCTGCGTCGAATTATCTGTTAATTTGTGGCAATTTAGAGATTTGCAGATACGTTAAGTGAAGCGCATTGAGCAGCTGATAACCCAAACAGTAGCCAAAGTTGCCTCTTACCACTTACCACTTGCCATTTGCTACTTGCCTCCTGTCACTTGCCTTTTTGCCGTTTGCCGTTTGCCATTTGCCATTTGCTAGTTGCCAATTGCCAATTGCCTCTTGTCTGTTGGTTTTATGATAAGCGGCTGATTGAGCTGTTGACGAGACATCGCCAAGTGTCATGGCAGCCAGCTTTCGTCACGCATTCGCACGCATTATAAACGAGTTTCAAAAACAGCAAGACAGAGAGAGATGGAGAGAAAAGCTGCAGCTGCAGTCGCGGCTTCATTTACAATTTTGCCAGTTTCATAGCAATCAGCTATCTACTGTTATCAATTCATATCTCAGATATTTCTTGCCTTCTTTCTCTTCTTTTCCCTTTCTTCAGTCAATACTTTTCCTTTCTCATCTGCAATCAACTCAAAAGCTTTTCAATTACCAAGCCGTCACTTTTCTTTGAGTCTGTCGTGTGAAATAGTTTATGTATTTTCCCGTAATACATGGAATTTTCTTGTCTTTTATCAATACCGAAAAAAAAAACATTTCTATACTTAGAACTAGAAAGAACTGAAGACTGTTTTCCAAGTCTTCACAGTATATTCTTCTACGTATTGCTTGACCCATGTTCAAATGGAGACGGAGAATGTTAACGACTTTTGCATGCAAAGTGACAGTGACAGGCCGCAATGGACATGTATAATGGCAATAGCAAACAAATGGGCGTGGTCTGTAGGGTCACCCAAGAACAAGAAAAAGCAAAAGACTCTGCACAGTGGCACAAAAAACTTCCAAACTTGGCTCGTGATTATGCATTTTTATGATCTCTGACGTAACCAATTAGCAGCCTGACGTTGCCGAAAATTAACATTTGCCGTTACATATTCTTGTCCGGAAAGAGTCACACAGACACACTAACAGATCTACACACTAACACACATACACAGTAGTTGCCTGTTCTAGTAAAACTGTATAGAGACGTCGACGATTTCACCCATGTTTGCGTCTGACTTGCGAAAAATTCCTTAGCAAAAGCCACAAACAAGCTGTGGATTGACGATGGGAAGTACTGCGAAGACAGAAGGGGGCTCTGGGCTGGTATGGGTAGTATCGGAGGGTTAAGTGAGGCTCGCTCCCAATACGCATGCGCAATTTTTCAAAAGCTTTTAAAGTGAAGAGCGCCGAGCAAAAATTACGTTGTAATTTTTGTAATTTCTGTAATTGCCTAATTCTGATTAATTTGAATTGACGAACGAAGAGCGAGAGCCGCAGACTCCACAGACTTCATTTCGTATACGACTCCAGCTCTCAACTGGAGCGCCAAGCAGTTACACGACACAACAATGGATCGCAAGTTTCAATTCTATATTCAAATATTGATAAAGTTGAAATTCTATTGAAATATTTTAAAAGCTAAAATTGAATTCCTTGAAAAAATTATCAGGTGATCAAACTATCAAAAATCAAATCCAAGTCTTATTGGTACAGATGCCAAACAGTCTTACATATTCTCAGCAGTTCCACGAAATCTTGTAATTTTGTTTACATTTTTAAATTCTTGGCCCATTGTACCTGGTACATAACCTAAACCTAAAACCCAGTGGCCGACGTTGCGTTCCCTCGACGGCGAATTGAGAGGTCAAAACTAAAAATTATGCAGCATTGTTGGCAGCAGCAACAGCAACAGCAGCATCAGCATCAGCAGTCGCCGCCGCAGAATCCCAGAGTTGGAGAATTGCAGAATCACAGATTTAGAGCTCGCCCAATGTAGCTCGCCATGTTGGGGCCCTGCTGAACCGCTGGTAATCCTTACTTATGCGCACTTTTTTTTCCCATTTTGAAGTTTTGCGGTTCGCAATTCCGAACCGAGATTCAATTTATTTGCGCGCGGGCAATGCGTTTGCTTGCTTCCTTCCTTTAATTTGATTAAAATTTATGTAGAACTAGCTCTGGCGAACTTGATTTCAATCCACAAGCCAAAACCTGATAAATGTTTGCATCAGGTCTTTGGGTTAGAGTTGTAAGTTTCAATGGGGTCGCCGAGCTTTATATGATTACAGCTTTATCAAAGTAAACGAAGAATTGAATGTGAAATAAATTAACTGAGATTTCAAGTTGAATAATCAAGGAACATTAGTTAATCGTGCAACGGTATGAATAAAGTTTCTAGGGTAACTTTGTAGTCGAACTTTCCACTTGTGGTTGATAATTCTTCCAATTTGTTCTTAGTTTCCTCTTTAGCGGGTTATTGGCGGGGGATTATTGGCGACAAGGTCGCTGGGGCACCAATAACTCAATTATATTTTCTGGCCATTAATCATACGGCATGTGGAACACAGAGATGCAGACATAGACATAGATGTGGACGTGAACGTGGACGTGAAACGCAGATGAAGGCGAAGAGTCCAACGAAAAATGTGTGAAAATCTCCCGTCGCGATGAAAAATTAAATGCAACTCTAGGCAAACATAGATCATCAATGAAATTTAATATGCAAAGAGTCAGTTGTTGTTGTTGTTGTTGTTGTTGTTATGGCTCACAGAGAGTCCAGAAAGCACAACAGAGTTTAGACTTAGCTCCGACAGACAATGAAATTGTGTAGCTTAATTAGCCAAAGTTGTTGACTTGTCGCATAAGCATCTGGAGGAGTAAGAAAACTAAGAACTGCAAAAAGATTAGCTGCAAAATGTTTTGAATTACATTTGGGATACATTTTCATATTCATATTCAAATCGGGGTCTAATGAAGCTGTTTGCCGCATTGTAAGTGCAATTAATCAAAACTCAAATCAAATGGAAAAATGGAAAAGTGGAAAATGGAAATTTAAATGGCAGACAAAACGATCTGACTAAATGATGAGAAATTGCGCAACTGAGAAAAATTGATGAGTGAAATCAATGAGCAGTTTGTCTTACACTGAGAAAAAAATAATAATAATTTAAATAATTTGTAGATTAAGATTAATATTTAATGTGAAAAATTATGTTTAATTCTGATTGAACTTTTGCTTTGTAGTTTAGTGATATGAAGTCGACTATTTCGTTAAGTGTATTTAGTGTAGCTTGGCTTAGTTAGTTAGGCCTATGTTGCGCTGTGTTAAATGCAACTCTCTCTTTCACTAAATGAGCCAACAAATTGGCAACAAGCAACAATTTCATGGAATGCTTAACAAACTGTTGTTTAATGCGTGCCTATAATTTATGCAGAGTGGTGCAACGCGATGGTGCCTCCGGTCGTGGCATCGAAGAAAGGTAGCAATGCTTGCTATTGCTGTTGCTGTTGCTGTTGTTGTTGCTGTTGCAGTTGCTGGTGTATAGTGCAATGCGAGGAATACCAAGAACAAATGCGACTTTTGGACATAATGCGCGAACTTATGCAAATGCATTGAGCCACTGTGAGAGACACAGAGTCATAGCTAGAAGCAGCCTCAGAGGCAGAGGCAGAGCAAGAGGCTGAAGCAGAAGCAAAGATTGGACCTAAGACGAGGCATGACTTATGCCTGAAATTTGTCTAGTTGTCAGTAAATATGGGAAATCAGTTTACAACATGCGTGCTACGGTTGCAAAAAGAGAGAAAGAAATACAGAGAGAGAGAGATATATAGAGAAAGAAGGAGAGAGAGAAAGAGAGCTTCAAGCTCTGTTGCCCTGGTCATAGCTGCACAGCTCCCGAGATTCTTGCAAGCTTTGGCGACGACAGCGACGACATTGAGACTTAAGCGGAAGGCACAGCAGGAGCATAGATAGCAAACATCAGATACTGAAGACTCGTAATGGCGACAACAGCAACAAAAGAAGGAACAACGAACGACAACAACAACAATAACAACAACAACAACAATGACAACAGCGACAGCGACAGAGACAACAGCAACAGCGACAGCGACAACGACAACAGCGATGAGGTTGAACGCAAGAAACATGCAACAAGGCTTGTTGCCTCATGATGAAGCTGCTGCCTCCACTTCTTGAGAAGATCGAAGCAACGACTAAGACGAGACCAGACGAAGACAAAGATGTGAACGAAGCATAGATTGATGCTGCCGTTGTCTATTGACTATTGATGACGAGGTGGGGCATAGAGTCTTCTCTTATTCCCTCTCTTTCTCACTCACTCTCTTGCAGCCCTCTCTCAATATGCATATGAGTCTGCAGACGTTGAGATCTCAGCGCCTATAAGGATAATGCGCAAAACATACGCAGGTTGCCTCCAAATTTGCATTGCAAAAGTCTCAGCAAAAATAAAAGAATACAAAAAAAAAAGAAAAGAACGCAAAAGCCCAACAAAAATATGAGTAAATACATTGAAAGAAATACAAAAATTCGATCTTGAAATCTTTTTTATTTCTATTGAGAATCTCAGCATATATAAAAAAAACTACAGAAATAAAGTTTGGTATATAGATTTATATGTAAAACTCGAATGTTGATCATATTTTATATACCAAGCTGCTAGCGAAAAATTGGTAAAAATCCTTATGCATTACTCTCATTAATTATTTCTTGCTGTGTGGCCATACATTATTGACTAAATAGCACTTAGTGCAGTTCAACGAACCTCAAGTAGAACTATAAGAGCTATAAGAACTATGGAATTCACAGCTCAAGTTTCAATCGTATCGCTGGCTAAATGCTGTGAATTTATGCATAATTTTTGGAAGACAATCGTCAGAATCGATCAGAGTGCGATCAATAGACAAGTCAAAGATATTTTTACAACTTCCCATAATTCAGAGTAGAGGCGAGGCGAGAGAAGGGAGAGAGATAGAGATAGAGATAGAGATAGAGATAGAGAGAGAGATAGAAATTCAATTCAATTCGATTCAGATTCCGATTTAGAGTTGACATTTCAATAAATTTCGCATAAAATCAAGTAAATATTTAATTTTGGCTGTTGTGTAACATAAATTCACCGCTAGAATTAATCCTCAGCTGGAGTCAATTAGTATTTTACGGCGCTTTTATTGGTCAAAAAGTAAGAAAACGAACAACAGCAACAACAACAACAACAACTACAAATATAACAACGACAAAATACAGCGAAAAGATCAAAGACAAGTTCGTTCGGCAAAAGGTCGATTGTGTATAACAAATTCATTTCTTATTGAAATATCTATGCAGATAGATATATAGTATACCATATATATATATGTACATGTATGTAGATGGATATATTATATATATATTATATATGTCTATTTATGTCTGCGCCTAGTTCAGATCCAGCTTCATTAGCTGGGAACAACCCACCCAAGTGGCTCAGACTTAAGAGCTGAAAGCTGAAAGCAGAAAAAGTCTAAGATGAAGACAGAGACGAATATTGAGAGTTGAGACGAAGACTATAGAGTGAGACTGTGGCTAAACTCATGTAATTGGAACGCCGTCTTATCAACTAAATAGCCTAGAGAGTGAGACAGAGACAGAGACAAAGTTAGTGAGAGCTGAAAAAGAGAGAGACAAGAAGCATTAAGTCAAATTCCAACTGGGAGGCCATTTCGAGTTAAAGTTTATAACTAAAGCGTTTTTCAATTAAAACTAAAACAGAAGGTAGAACAAGTTCAATAGGTGAGTAGAGGGAGAAAGAGCGGAGAGCTATTTGCGGGAGCATCTTCTTCTTTAGCTACAGCTACTCCATGAAAAATCGAACAAAATGTGCGCTCATTAAAAATTCGCATAATTTATAGATTAATGAATGTTGCCGACAACGACAACGACGACAACAACAAACATGAACAACAACAATGACAACAACAACAACAACAACACAAAACGATAAGGTCGACTTCGACGCCAGCTACCGAAATAAAATAGCAAAATTTATGTTTGTCCAATGAATTCAGTAGAGAGACAAAGACAGACACAGGCAAAGAAAGAGAGAGAGAGAGAGAGAGAGATACGCGCGTCATCAAGCGGGGGCGACGGCAGTTAAATCGAGCAACTAACTCGAGTTATGATTCGATGATGAGTTGACATTCTAACTTTCCAACACTCTTCGTCCCGTCGACGTCTCGCTCTTTCCTTATTCCACATTGCGTATATAATTTGCATATGAGCATAACAAAGGATTAGAGCACAGACTCGAGCCAGGAAGACAGAAGCGAAACCAAAGAATACTTAGATAAATAAAACTTACCATATCGACCATAAGAATCAGCAAAGAAAATGCCCAAGAAAATTATCAAAACCGACTGAGCCATGCACTATATTAACTAGAACCCTTATGTCAGCTACCGATAATTTATCGATATTTATAATCGATTGATTTAAATAGATAATATTTATAATATTTCATATTTAATTTAATATATTATTTTTATTTAATATTTATTTATTTGATTTAAATTTTTTAACTTAACTATAAATTATCGATAATTCTGCAGGCAAAAAAAAAAAGCGATCATTTAAATTATTCGCAAAAATTTGTATAAATTAATTCATTAAATTTAACGATGAAATTAATTAATTAATGAAGGGATGTTTTATGCATGCGCCCTGAAAGCTCAACCAAACTATCGCTTAACTATCGATAAAAAAAAATAAGCGAATTAATGCTTGAACTAATAGATTGAGCAAATAAAATAAGAAAGAGACGATAAAAATGCAGATAAATCAATAATAAAGCACAAAAAAAAAACAATTAAAAAACTTGCAGGCAACAGACGTTGATCCCTTTGTTTAAGTCTCATCGATTGTGCAGAGTTTTCTGATTGGCCCTGACTATCGTAGGGGGGGGGGGAGGGGGTCAATTTATGAACGCAGTTCATTAAAAAGTTACGCATGCGTTTGTGTGTGTGTGTGTGAGTTTAGGGTTGAACTAAGAGTTATAGGAGACGATGCGACGATTGAATGAAATTGAGGATAAATTCGCAAACTAAATGCGAAAATTAGAATGCCCAATGTCGCTCATAATAAACAACATCATCAGCAGCAGCAGCAGCAGCAGCAGCAGCAGAGGCAGCAATAGCAGAGTCAGCAGCAGCAACAGCAGCGGCAGTCAAAGAATGAGACAGAGATAGATAGAGCATGAGCGAAAGAGATGAAGAGAGGATGCAATGTTGGCAACATGTGGCAGAACAACAATTTATGATGTTGCCGCTGACAGGCGAATGTTGTTTGCAGTTGTTGTTGATGACGATGATGATTCCAAGGATGCGACTCGACTAAACTAAACTCGACTCGACACACTTCGCCTCGCCTCGCCTCGACTCGATGCGATGCGATTCGACTCGATTCGAATGCAGCTATTGATTTTGTGAGCCATATGAATGGCCCAACCCCAGCAATGGTTTTGGCTTTAGCTTTGGCTTTGGCTTTGGGTATGGCTTTGCTTGGCCTGGCTTGGCCTCAACTTGCCTTGCCATCGAGTTGCCACGGCCTGGCATGCCACCATCTTGTACATCCTACCTCGTCCCATTTCATCCCGTGTCGCTACGTTCCGTTTTTTGCTGTTTAGTTCTGTTCCTCTTCTTCTTCTTCTACTTCTTCTTCTGTAGAGTTTTGCATATTACTTGTATGATGGATTCGGCTGCAGATTCGTCGTTTTGTGTGGGCCTTGATACAGAGACAGAGACAGCGACAGCGACAGACTTATCCAGATATCTGCACAAACTTGCAGAGAATCGCATCGAGCTGAGTCGACCGAAAGATGTCGCCACATGCTGACAATACTGACAAAACTGACAAACTGACAAACTGGCTAAACTGATCTCTTCAGATCGTTTCTGATCTCTTTAGATCGTTGCTGATGGTTTCGATCAGCTTCGCTTGGTTGAACTGTGCGGTGCCAAATATTGCCAGAGTTGCTGATGCTGCTGCTGCTGCTTGGCCACAAATTAAACGCCATTATGCGATCAGCGCAACATAAATCCATCAAGTCAATGCCCACAATTTCATGTCCATTAACAGTGCACTGTGCGAAATATTTTTTGAAATATGAAAATATTTTCTGATTTGTGCAACAACAACAAATTATAAATAAACTGTTAGATGAGCTTGAATTTTCGTAAATAGATTAAATGCAAAAGATTCTGATTCAACTTCCTAAATTTCCTAATCTAAAATTTCTATCTTAATCTCAGGAAGTTTTATTCTCAATCTAGTTAGCTATGATTTAGTTTTCAAATGTTTTCAAGTTTAAATATGTTTTAAATGTTTGTATAAATATTCAGAAGGCAGGCAACTGTCTGTAAAACAACTTCACAATTTACTAAATTTATTTCGTTAAATTATTTTATACCGGCCTTTACAAGCAAGAAGCAAGCAACATGCTTCACCAAATCTTAGAAGTGGACTTTTTGTTGGAGCTGATTTCATACTACTCCAAACAAATTTTTTTTTACCTTAAATGTTGTTGAAAAAAAAAAAAAAACTAAAAAAAACGTTTTTTGTTAATGTTTATTATGTTTATGTATAATTTATAATGTAAAATAATATATTTGTAATTTGACGGTTACGCGTATCGACTAGCTTAGGGTGTTAATGTATAAATGTTCAATATCAATCAATATCAATCAATATCAATCATGTTCTTTTGTTAATTAAATAATAAAATGTATATATATTTATATATTTCTATATTTATTTTTGTATTTATTTATTTTTTATTTACATTTTATTTATATTTATTTATATATATTTATTTATACTTATTTATATTATATATTTATATTTATTTATATTTATTTATATTTATTTATATTTATTTATATTGTTTTATTTATATTTATTTATTTTTATTTATATTTATTTATATTTATTTTTATTTATATTTATTTATTTTTATTTATTTAAAATTATGCTTGTGTATGTTTGTATATTGTTTATTTTTATATATTGCTATATTTATATTTCTATATTTTATTTTATTTATATTTATTTCAATTTCTTTTATAAAAATTACAGTTTTAATAACTTCAATAGCGAGTAAATATTCGGCATTATATTGTTTGAGTATTGTCTAATGTTAAGATAATATAATATAATGTATTATAATTTAATAAAATTTAATTCATGGAAAAACTCTATTTGCAATAGTTATAAGAAATCTTAGGAATGTGGAAGCTTACTTCTCTGTCGTGTTTTTGCAAGTGTAGTTAACATGGCTGCAGTCAAGAGCGTGTCTATTAAGCGGCGAGGAGCGACAGAGAGATAGAGAAAGAGAAATAGAGGCTGGCGTAAACTGCTCTCAGTCTCAGTGCCCGCGTGTGGGTGGCGTCGATCAACAACGATCGCCGATCAACTTGGCATACATTGAGATATATGCGCGAGATTCTATGCACAAACATTATATATATATAGATATATATGTATATATTAATATATATACATTTGTATTCAGACACAATACTCGCTGCTCTGCTCTGCGGCTGCTCAAGTGCCTGTCAAGGTGTTGTTCTTGTTGCTGTTGATGTTGCTGTTGTACATTCATTTCAAAGTGCTGCAAATGCAAGCCGACAGCTAAGCGACGTCATTTAGAATTTTGACAAGCGGCGGCACACAAATGGCCAAAATGCTTAAATGGACGCCCTCAAATTGTTGCACATACATTGCTGCCTCAGCTTCAGCGTCAGCTCCAGCAACAGTTCCAACTATAGCTACAGCTTGAAAGCTGAGAGCTGAGAGTTGAGAGCTACAGTGCTGGCAAGCTGAGAGCTGGAGAGCTTCGTGCCACCAACGTGCATTCCAGCTAAACCAACAACAACAATAGCAATAACAACAACAACAAGTAGAAGCAGAAGAAGAAGCAGCAAAAGAACTGACAACGATGTGGCACGCACATTTCGTGTACGATTCCCAGACAAATTGCAGAATTGGCGAATGGTTTGTGAATTCTACGGAATTGGAATCAACTGCTGCATGAAGATCTCTCTATGATGTGGTGTGGTCCTTGCCTTGCCTTTCCTTGTCTTAGAGAAGTTCCGCACTTCCAATACCACAAAGTTCCATGGTAGAATTTTATACAAGTTCAGTTCTAGGCAGGGTTCTGGTTCTAAGGAAGTTTTTTTTTTTTGGCTCAAGGGGCGCCAAATTCGCACATGTTGCGTAAGCAGCTTCAAAAAGTTGTTGTTGTTGTACGTGTTCGTGCTGCTATTGTTGTTGTCGTTGTTGTAGCGTACAATTTTTGGCTGTTTCAGCAAAAACAATAACAACAGGCAACAGTAAGCAGTCAGCATGCAGCAGGCAGCAGAGAGCTTGAGCAAAGAAGAGAAGAGTGAGAGGAAGCACGTTCAGCATACCAAACACTCAACGCCAAAGCGCACTCCACAGGCCACTCCAATGCACTCAACGGCAAACAGAGCCCCCAAAAAAACAACAACAACAACAACAACAAGAATGAGGAGGAAAAGAAGGAGAAGCGAACTTGTACACAGGTGAGCTGTGGCAATACAGTTGAAGACAGTAAAAAAGAGAGAGAGAGAGAGAGAGAAAGATATCGCAATAAGAAGTGAGGAAGAGCGGTGGAGGAAGATATAGAGCAAACCGGTTTATGCTAACAGCGTATTGCGCTCTCTCTCTCTCTCCCTCTCTCTCTTCCTGATTCCATTACTCTCTCTCTCTCTCTCTACTCTCCTCTCACTCTCTGCTTCTCTCTAGCTAATTTACATGCCTGTGTTGCCTGCTGTGGCAACTGCTGCTGCTGCTGCTGTTGATTCTTGGCGAGGCGTTGGGTGCATTGCTGGACTTGACTTTTATGCTTTTATTGAGACACGAACTAGGCACGACTATCGGCTAAACAATGTTGCACGTTATGCGTGTGGGTGCTCTCTCTCTTTCTCTCTCTCTCTCTTTCCCGCTACTCCTCAGTTCTCTCTCTCTCTCTCATACTGTGAGAGAAAGAGAGTCTTCGCTATAGTTTCGCTGGCTAATTGTGGACCTGTCGTCGCTTTGGATGTTGTGGATTTTGTTGCATGCCCCTTTAAAGAAATTCTTGTCTTGTCTTGTTGCATCTGAGCACAGTAAGCAAAAGCAAAACCAAAAGCCAAGAAATTTTTCTTAAATTGACTTTAAAAACTTCTACAACTGACAGAAGAGTTTATTTATATAAGAAATTCCTTTAGTCAACTTAACATATTAAGATATATGTACATGTATATTCCTGTATATATATATATATATATATGGAGGGCTGTATCCCTAATCCTAATCAACTCATCTCTCAAAGGGAATGAAAACTCAAATGTTTTTCTTACTATGCTGTGCTGTGCTGTGGCATTCGACCGCGTGCTGTGCAGCCGCTGTTGCTGCTGCTGCTGCTGCTGCTCCTAATGCTGATGCTGGGCCAAGAGAGTGTTGTGCGGCTAAAACCAACCGAACCACTGTGGTGAATTATGTTGACGACGCCAACACACCTCACCTGCACACCAGCATACCAGCACACACTCTATAGATCGTTTACTCGCTCGCCATCTGCATTCACAATCAGCTCGCGATGTCTCTGAACTCACCACATGCACTTGACCATTGGTGAGTTTTGCCATCTACCTTCTTCGGTCTTTGGTCTTCGGTCTGCGATCCATGGTCTGCCGTTCGTATGTCGTATGTCGGCGTCGATTTCAGCTCTCTTTTGGAGCACGTTCTCTCTCTCTCTCTCTCTCGCTGTCTGTCTGTTGCTCAGCTTATTCTGCCGTCTGCTTAACGTCGTCTTAGCCAACTCTAGGTACTCTTTGGGCACAGCATGAAACATTCTCTCTCATCAGTCTGTCGTGTGCTTGCGTCGCAGAAACATTGAACAATTTGAACGCGCGGATAAACGCAACTTTCGTCGCCAGTTGTCGCCGTCGTCGTCGTCGTCGCAGTCTGACAACAAATCGAAATTGAAATCTTTATCTCTGAATCACAATCAGAATCACAATTCGAATCTAAATCAGAATCTACATCTGAATGAAAGAAACCGAATCGCAAAGTAGTTTCGATTCCAAGATTGAAGATTCGTTAAAAGAAAAAAGAAGAAAAAGTGCCAAGTGTAAGACAAGTGAAGAACAAGTGCAAATCTTGAAATCTAAATCTAAATAAAGCCGAAAGAAATCTACAAAAATCAAATTGAAATTTTTTTTCTATTCTGTGTTTTGTTGTGTTTCTTCCCCTCAATACTGCCCCTCAACCCCAAAGAGCAAACGTTGCATTCTCCGTTCGCCGTGTTTTGTATTTTGTTTTCGTCGCGACCGTCATCGTCGTTGTCGTTGTCGCCGCCGTCGTCGTCGTCGTCATCGTCATCTTCGTTTGTCTTCTTCGCGTTTCTTCGCCGTGCAGCAAAAATGTAAAGAAGAGAAAAAAAAAAATCTGTGAAGAAAACTTTGCGACTCGATGCCGAATCAAAAGAAAATTGCAATATTTGCATTTTAATTAAAGTGCAAAGAATTTCCAACACACCAAACAAAAAAATTTATATATAATCAAAAGAAAAAGAAAAAAAAAATAAAATACAACAAAAAAAAAAAAAAGAAAAAATAAACCAGAAAAAGGCGAAAAGAAATATTGTTCAACAAGTCAAACGAGTTCTTTTGGCTCGCTTTGGCCGTGTGGCCAGCAGCAGCAACAGCAACAGCAACAGCAGCAGGCGCAGCAGCAGCAGCAACAACAAGTCGACTCACAGTGGCAAGCAGCGAGTTTGTTGTTGTTGTTTGTTTGGTGAAAAATATTGACAGCATATTGCCACAAAATGTAAGAAAAAAAAAAAGCGCAAAAACAAAATACACAAAAAATAAAGTACATAAAAAAAAGGTACTCAAAGTCGAAGACTCTGAGACTCGAAAGTATTCATTACGCGGTTGTAAAAATATTACAACGCGAACGATATGCAGCTTAATTAGCTTTTCAATGATCCAAAAGGTAGCAGCAACAGCAGCAGCAGCAGCAGTAAGGAAAAACAACAGCAGCAGCGGCAGCAGCAGCAACAACAACAACTTGAAATAGTCAAATTGGTAATCGAATTTGAGTCAAGTGAGAAAAAGAGAAAGAGAAGAAATGAAAAGAAAAGAAACGAAACGAAACGTAAAAGGCGAAAATAAAAACACTTTACTGTCTTTTACGGCCTTCTCTTTTATTTCGACTTCATTTTTCTTCAACTTCTGCTTCTTTCATCTCCTGTTTCTTCTACTTCTTCTTGTTCTATTGTGTACGAGGGAAAATGTGAAAAATAAACAGAATTTTCTGTGTGTTGTTTCGAGTATTGAAAATATTTCGAGCCTTTTTTCGGCCTTTTATTTTCTCTACCTGTTTTACACGTATTAATCAGCGTCAATAGACGAAACGACACCTGTGACTTATCGTTATCTAGCTGAGCAAAACGTGAGACGACTGCAACGCCAACGGCAACGGCAACGACAATGGCAACAGCTACGGCGACAGCAGAAACTGAAGTTGGAAAAACTGTCGCCAAATTCTTGGAAAATCTTATAGTGCAGTGTAGAGAACCGTTGCCACAATTTATTCTCATAGTCGCAGTTTAGTGTCTCGCTCGAATCACTTGAGGAAGTGAATCGTGCTCCGGTTATTTAATTTTTTTTTTTTATATCCATTAAAGAGCATTAAAAATTCCGTTGAAAATTTAACAAAAAAAAAAAAACAATTATTACAAGAAAAAAAAAAGTAGCTCGAAATTCCAATGTGCTGTGTGTGTGTGTGTGTGTGTATGTGTGTATGTGTGTATGTGTGTATGGTATGTGTGTGGCACTTATAAACCAATTTTCGTGGTGCTGCTAAAAGCCAAAATAGCTTGACATTAGAGAAAGATGAAGAAGAAGAAGCAGATGATGTTGAAGAGGCACTAACTGAAAATGACTAGGGAAAATACAAGCAGCCAGAAGAAGAAGAAGAAGACGAAGTAGACAAATATATACAGCAAAGTTAAAGGTATTTTTGGGTCGACTCCGTTTTATGGCCCTTAATTTACACTTCCTTCCAATTTTTCAAGCGCGATGCGTAACACAACGAAGAAACAAAAGCAAAAAATAAAAAAATAAAAATATAAAAAAAAAAACTTGAGCTCGAAGTCGGCGGCGACCAAAGGAAAAGCGAACAAAATATAATTTTCATTTCCCATTTTCATTTAGCCGCCTCAACCTAACACACACACATACTGACAGACATATGCAGCTCTCTCACATCTATTTTTTTTCCCTTTCTCATCTGCGCTTGCTCTGCATATTTTGCTTTATCAGCCCGACGGCATTTGTAACCGACCGACCTAACGGTTTAAATATAGTCGAACGTATGCTGCTGTGGGAGTGGTGGAAAGGGCGAGATGGGGGTGAACAACATTATCTTTATGCACGAGTGCGTCAAGTGTGTTTTGCTACGCGTTGCGGGTGATCGAATTGGACGACATAATGAAAAGACTTAGGCAACGAACTTGCGCCAAAATGAATGACTTAGGCAACGAACTTGGCGATCTTGTAGCGCCAAGCGCTATTTAATGCGCTTTAAATTGCTCGTCTTCGTCTAATTGCCGCAATGCTTAGCGTTATACAAACAAAAATTACGCTTTAATCTATTTTTGTGCCCGGCCCCCCACAAACACAGAGAAAGACACTCACACACACACATACACACATAAACGCATGCACGCACAGACTGGCAGCTGCCCCTTTTTTGCGGACCACACGCGCGCGCGCGCCTCATGTGCTCCGTGCCAAGAAAATTACATTAGACGTGGACGACGCTGCCCGCAAATGTTTCGCTGTGCCTCTGCCACTGCCTCTACCACTGCCTGACTATGCCACGGCGGCCAGTTGCCACCTGCCACCTGATGGCACACCCGCTCGCCCTCCACAGCGCTAATTTCTTTGTTGAGTCTCATGCAACTTGGCACTGCGGACATTCGAATGTGCTAGAGACTGTGATTAACTTTGGAATATGTTCATCGTTTTGTTTCAAGTGTCTTCATCCGCGAATGACCATCGCAATGGCAATGGCAATGCCAATGGAGAACTGAGAACATGGAACTGCGAAAAGCAAACGGGGAACTTGCGATTGAGATTGAGATTGAGAATGGGAATGTGCCTTGTGGCTAGTCGATCGTGCTAACTACGCATAACTATTTCTCTATGCGTATTATAAAACAACTGCAGATGTCTAATATACAATAGAGAATATGCTGGTCTCGATGATATCCTATAGTTAGATCTACATAATCTTTATCACCTCTGATACCATTAAATTTCAGAATTTTTCACAAGAGTTTTCTAATAACTTTAACAACGTTGTGGGTGAAATTTTCATGCCATAAAAATTTCAGCTTCATCACTTCACTTCAGCATTAGCGTCTTTCTCTATCAAACCTCTCACTTCTGCTGCTTGCTTACAGGGTATAAAATTCAATAATAAAACTATAAAAAATAAAGCAGAAGAATTCCCTGTAAATCTGCATTTTATCTAGGTTTAAATTTGGTTTAGTTTGAGATATTTTATGGCCAACCATATTCCATGTATATTGCACGCTGATCAGCTCGTGATGCTATCAAATTAAGTTGAGATTGAGTTAGGCCTATAAAGCAGGCAACTTTTGCTATCTCTCGCTCTAAATATTGTAATTGTACACTGCAAGAAACATCGCAAGAAAATAAATACTAAATTTAATTTATAAATTTTAATGAAGTTATAAAATACTTCTCAACCAATAGAAATAATAATAATAATTGAATAGTTATTTCTTTGAGTGTATCATAGGCAAGTGTATGTAGACTTCGGCATAGACGTAGTAGTAGTAGTAGTAGATAATTCTGTTTGTTTGCATTTGATTTGGCAACGAGCATCCCATAAACACTCAGTCTACATAATTTGATTGTCTTAATTGGGGCCAGGCTAGGCATTCTTTATAGAGCTGCTCTCGGGCATGGAACTACTATTATAATAATAGACAAGATACTATACTACAACATCATTTGCTATGCGATAAAACCGAAATATAACGAAACGTTACAAATTTTTGTCGAATCTCGATTGAAAAAATATGTATTCGAATTTTTTAATGGCTGATAGGCTCAGGAGGCGAGCAGAGGACAGCGGCGGCGGGTTAACGAACCAAACAAGCAAAAGATTAGCTTAATATTTTCGTTCGCTTTGATCGTTAGATCATTGGACCGCTTGATCTTTTGCCTGTTTTTGCAGTTTTATGATGGGCCATTAAACAAGTCAAACAATGTCCAAAATATATACAAACCATGACAATTATTGCTAAATGCTTTTGGCTACTTTAAAAACAAAGCGATTCATAATTTCAAATGATTCGTTGGGTTAGGTTCAATGTGTTGGCTTAGGATATGTTGCGTTAACTTCCGGTACGGGGAAATCTATTAATATAGCATAGCTCATAATTGAAGTGAAGAACGGTAACACGAACCGTGGGACAACTTACAGCTATTTGCAGATTAGAAACCAGACGAGACGAAAGACAAGACGTGCAATCGCTGCAACGTCAACGTTCAGGTTCAAGTTCGAGGTTCTGTTACAGGTTCGGTCTTGGACTCGGACTTTGACTCGAATTCGAAATTTCTCAGATACGTGAGAGGCGTCAAGTCATCTCATATTTTCCTTCTTACTGTATAAAAATTGGTGCAGTTTTGCGCCTCTTGATGCAGAAACGCCACAACGCGCCATGTGACGCGATAAGATATGACTGCAAAATGTGGCTAATTAATTGGCATTTATTTAGCTAGACAACAAAAAGTCTTCATCCACAAGCCATAAGACCAGTTTTATGCAACAAGCCGTCAATTTGTTTTTCCTTGATATTTATATATATAAATATATTTTTTTTTCAGCTATTTTAGCCATTTTTTTAACACCTTAGAAAATTCATTTAGAGTAACGTTAAGTTAGGGAAATATATTATAATATATAATAATGGAAAGTAAGCCCTCGTTGCGCTTGAAAGTGAAAACTT
Organism: Zaprionus obscuricornis; assembly: GCA_037044475.1. Taxonomy (NCBI): domain Eukaryota; kingdom Metazoa; phylum Arthropoda; class Insecta; order Diptera; family Drosophilidae; genus Zaprionus; species Zaprionus obscuricornis. The sequence continues at coordinate 285,817 of JBAMBR010003173.1, read as the reverse complement.
GGGCAATGAAAAACGAAATGAAAATGAAAAAAAGAAAAATGAAAAAAACAAAAGTAGAAAAATATATTTTCGTGCATTGTTTGTTGGTCAGTCGAAGCGTTAAATTTGTTATGTTCCACTTGCATTTTCGCACTTTTTCTAGCAGAAAGAAAAAAAGCAAGCAAAAAAAAAATCACATGCTATTTTCACGCTTTCCATAGTTTGTCCCACTGTCTGTCTGTCTGCCTGCCTGTCTGTCTGTCTGTGTATCTATCTGTCTGCCTATGTTCGGTCTGCTTGGCTGATCAGCGAGTTGGTCCAAGGCGAGGATTTGCATCTTAATGAGCTCAATTAATATGCAAACAATTAAAATGTTACTGCTGCTTATGGCCTGCCACAAGTCGAAACACGACATCGACATCGACATCGGCATCGACTACAGACTACAGACTACAGAGTGCAGATTGCAAACTACGGACTACTGACTGCTGACTGCAGTTTTGCCGACTTCGAACTGCGACGGCAATTAGAAAGCCATTAGAAATAACTTATTAACACAGTCAGCGACTACTCCCCCTTGCTCCTTCCTCCGACACCTTCATTATTGCTCTGCACCCTCGATCACAGCTGCCCTCATTGCTTCTTTTGCTCATTGCCTTCTCCTCCTCCTCCTCCTCTGCGGATTTCATAAATTACTCAACATTTAATTAAACACGCTCTAAAGCGCTACTTACAACCTACTTAGCCGCCGGTTTTAGACAACAATTTTGCATAATTTGAAGTTAAATCATGAATATCCAGCAACAACAACAACAACAACAAGAGCAACAGCATAGTAATAACAACAAGTTGATTTTCTGGCTCGTTTCTTTAGCTTTTTAATTGTGCAACAAAAACAACAATAACAAGAAAATTAATTTCAATTTTTTTTTATTTATTTTTTTTTTTTTGCTTTTTTTTGCATTTTATCGCATAAGTAATTAAAGATACCCTAGGAACATGTGTTATGATCATGTTAAACATTCTTCGTGCCTCGACACCCTCCCGCGAAAAGGAAAGGTTCCTTCCTGTAAGACAGCGAGGGGCCTTTGATAACTATGCATTACTCTTAGCTCTAATTTAATTTCAGCTACAACTTGATGCAGCTACCGATCAATCAACAACTTCACAGGGGAACTTTCTATAATAAATCTATAGCTAGAATAATAAAGACAGAGAGAGAGAGGGAGAGAGAGAGAGAGAGAGAGAACGTGTCTTGTATGAAAATTAAATTGAACAGTTTTATTCTCCAATTTCCTGATTTGCTTCAGATTTGTTACGCATTTTTAGGACTATTGTCGCTATATCGTCGTGTGTTTTTTTTTTTACTGTGTCAATTGAACTGATTTTTTGTTTTGTTCATTTTGACTCAACATTTTTTTTCTCTAACTCCGTGAAAGCTTTTTACCCACTTAACAGTTCTTGTTGTTCTTTTCATTTTTGTTGTTGTTGCTGCTGCTGTTGCCTTTGGCTAATTAGTTGCGCCGTAAAGTTTATGCGATTTTCGTTATTGTCTTTTTTTTTCTATTTCTATTTTTTTTTTTTTTTATATGTATTTCATTTCATTCTTTCGTAGTTATGTTTCAAGCATATAACATACATATTTCTTGTAACTTTTATTTGTCATTAAGTGAATTTTATTAACGCCGATCTCTTGTGGTAGCTTCAACTCTCTGCTGTCTGCTCTCTGCCCTCGTCTACGTTTTCGTCTATTCTTTTCCCCCTCTAGCGCATTTAATGCACTTTTTGGCCTTTACGAGCGCAAAAGCTCGTAAAAGTAAGAAAACATAACAAACAAGTAGGAAAATTTCTTAACCGTAGTACAGTCGATTGTCAGCATACCCTGTAATCAGTTCATAATGAAACATTCTTGTAGACAATCTTTGCTATAAGTATTATGTATTATTATCAGATCAAACTTTCTATTTATCTTTTTTATCAACTTGCTTTTTTTAAACTAAACTACCTTTTGTTTCGTTGATAGTTAGGGTATAAGATCATTGAACACGAAACAACAAAAGCAACTTGCTGCACTCCCAGGAAAAGTAATATTTTTTAATGGTCGAGCTAAGTCCAAGCAATCAAAGCAGATTCAAGCCAAAACTACAATATAATTATGGCTGAAACAAAACTTTGTCATTTGATATTAGACAGCAGAGTGCAGTCTTACAATCTCACGCAATCCCAGTAGGTTGTCCAGGTGCTTGGGTTTGTTTCTTGCTGTTGCTATTACTTAGCTTTGGCCAGGTGCCTACAGTGGGCACTCGGCGGTTGGTCGGCGCCAAAACAAGATTCCCAGGTTCGCTTTCTAATGTGTTTGGTTATTAGCAGTTCATCTAAAACTTATGACAACTGCAAATCAAACTGACGTTTCCGCAGCACCAGCTGAGGCAGAGGCAAAAGGCAGACTGTGGCTGTGGCAGTTGCTGTGGCAGAGTTGGCCAAGTTGAATATCAGTGGTAATTTGCGTATGGGCCCGTCAGGTGTCAAGACACGGAACTCGAACCCAAACCAAAGCAAACTAAACATCCAACGGCCAAGATCTAAGATCGGGGTTCATGATGTCTAACTGTTGCAACGGTTGCAGTTTCTGTTTCTGTTTCTGTTGCAGTTTCAGTTGCAGTTGCAGTTTATTAAATTACATTTCATGTCTTGGCTGCGTTTCCAGGAAGGTCTTGGCCATCATTATAAAGTTATTAGATAGATCTCTTGGACACGAAACATTTGCCAAATAGACGTATGTGACTTTTACTCTCTCTCTCCCAACCCCCCTTCCCCCCTTCACAACACTCGTACTCCCCTGACAACTTCCCCATTGTCAATCAGATCGTCACATAATTGTCTACATAGAAGCATCTTTCTCTCACGACATTCCATGTTTTCCTGCTGCCATCTCACAAGCTAAGATTTTTCTATCATAGAAATGAGATATCTATATAAACTATATAGTAGTACTTCTTATTCTTCTTCTTCTTCTTCATTGAACTCTCTAGCGTTATACATAGTCTAGTTGGATAAACTTATTAATTCACTTTTAATTGCTCTCGTTGATCAACTGATCAACTCCAACGCGATCTTTTCACTCGATGAGCTGGCACTTTTTTTTCCTGGTCGCATTCTGGTCTTGCCTTTTGTTTGAGGGTTGCCCAAAATGTTGAGATATTTATCGCAATGTAGTAGAACATCACGAACCAAACAACAAAAATACCATGTGAAAATAACAAATTTCTATTTTGGGGCATCATTTTCCATTTGTAGAAATGACAAAAAAAAAAATAATCATAAACATACCCTGTAATTGATTATAGGTATGACATTTATTTATTAGTCTATAAAATATTATAATGAATGAAGGAAAAAATTTATTTTTACATTTCAGATTGAAAAAAGTTTTAACTATTTTTATAAAATTATTTATTTTTGTATTGTTGTATTAATAATTTCCACAAAAATTTAATATTGTTCAATAAGTTTCATATAGGGTAGCTTTTAGTCGAGCATTCTCTCACTTTTACTAGTAGGGCATTCTTACTTTTTATTCAGCATTTTTGTTGTTGTTGAATTTTTTTTTGCTTATCGCGCGAGAAAAATCTTTTAAATTGCAGCAGCAGCAGCAGCAGTCGCTGCCGCATTTGAAAGTTGTTGTAGTTATTGTTGTTGTTGTTTCTTTAGTTGTTGCTGTTGTTGTTGTTATTATTATTATTATTGTTTTTTGTTGTTTTGGCCACTCGACTGCCGAAGAAGTTAAAGAAGAAGAAAAGTGTTAGTCATGGTCTTGTTAACTAAATTGTTGACCACGAAATTTGCTGGTCAGCCGCGTGCAAGCAGAAACTTCAAATTCTCTTCATCTCGCCCTTACAGTCAATCTATCTCTCTCTCTAACTCTCTCTACATTTCGCTCTCTCTCTCGCTTTTTCTTTTCCATTCGACTTCAGTTTAGAATTTATTTGTTCGACTTTGAAATGTGTTTGTATTTTGTCTGTGTTTGTCGGCAATATTTCAGACCTGCAGATCAAACAATTCCCAATAGATCCAACAGAATTCAGACCTCAGCGCTGAGACCCTTTTAGCCTCTGAACCTTTGCTACGCAGGTAGTTTTCGAAGCTTCTTTTGTCTTCATTTCATTCTTCCTGTGTCTCCCACTCCATCGCTTTCTCTCTGTCTCCGTCTGTTTCATTCTTCTTGCATCATTCGTTTACCATTTGTATTTCCAAATGTCCAACTGTTCAACTGGTTGCCCGAAACTTAAGATGCCAGCACAATGCGTAAGCCTTGCATTTCGTTCGCTATAAGCGCGTTAGTGCAGTTATCAGTCTATTAGTTGCCATCTATCAAGCCGACATAGTCTCTTTCTCTCTCTCTCTCTCTCTATCTATCTCGTTCGCCATAAGCGCCTTCTCCCACTATATATGTTTTGCGTGGGTAGCGATTATTCAGTCACGTTTATAGTCGCGCATTAGTTCATATTAGCGGCTGTTTCTATCCAAAACTGTTTAATGACTATCGTCATGAAATTTGGCATGTTTACTTCTTATGGATCTATGCTTCATATAAGTCGAAAGCAGCTAGATAGCGTCACTATATCATATACTTGCAATATGAATCATCCTAATTCCTAGGATTCCTATTGAATCTTTAATAACTTCACAATGTTTTATAGCTGTCATAGAAAGAGTATGCAATATTCGGCATGACAAGGATAATTTTATTTATTTTTTTTTTAGTTTAAAGTTAATCAAACCAAAACCGAAACCAAAACCAAGAAACACAAAGCTGCCGAGTTGCCTTATTAGTGTAATTGCATAGTGAAATATCTGTATACTAATTGAAGCCTTCTGTTTCTTCTTCTTGTTCTTCTACTTCAGCAACAGCAACAGCACAAAATGGCCACAGCCGGAGGAAACACAGGAGGCTACCCAAGCGAAGGGCAATCCCAGTCGGCGACATCAGAATAGGGCGCCATGTTGGGTTTTTAGCACGCAAACAACTGAACCAACAAGAAGACGAAGAAGAAGAAGAGAAGCTGAAGTAGAAGAGAAGACACAAAACTGAAACTGAAATTGAAGACAGAAAAAGAGAAACAGAAACAAATAGCAAACAAAGTTAGCGACACCGACAGCAAACTTTAACCCAAAAGTAACACAACAACAGCAGCAACAACATGCAGCAAGGTACAACAACAAGTTCTGTGAGTTCTGTGAACAACAACAACAGCAGAAACAACAACATCAACAATAAGCGTAGTGTCACGCCTACAACGCCCCAAAAAGATTACACAATGTTTCACAGATGCCGGCGACGTGGCCGTAGTCGAAGTTGGAACTCAAGCTCAAGGTCACCCGCATTCGCCTTTGCCTTTGCCATCGCACACAGCTGTCTTTGGTTACTTCTAGTCTCCTGCTGCCTGGCACCATGCAGCACCTTGGCGGACAAGGAGCGTGAGCGTAGCCTTGAAGTATTTGAGGGCGTGCCCGTGGATCATCAGATCGGTTATATTGGAGATTTTGATAGCATTGACAGTGGTCCGCCGTATATAATTGTCGCTGAGGCGGGCGTCGAAACCGATCTGGCCATAGATCGTACAACCGGCGAGATACGCACCAAGGTGCGGCTCGATCGTGAGACACGAGCATCGTACAGTCTGGTCGCCATACCACTCAGTGGTCTCAATGTGCGTGTTGTGATCACAGTGCGGGATGAGAACGATAATGCACCAACGTTTCCACAACCATCAATGCACATCGAATTCCCCGAGAATACGCCACGTGAGGTAAAGCGTACGTTGTTACCCGCTCGTGATCTTGACTTGGAACCGTACAATACGCAACGCTATAACATTGTATCCGGTAATGTGAATGATGCCTTTCGTCTTTCTTCGCATCGTGAACGTGACGGCGTACTCTATCTTGATCTACAGATCAGCGGATTTCTCGATCGTGAAACGACGCCCGCGTATAGTTTGCTTATCGAAGCATTGGATGGTGGAACGCCTCCATTACGTGGCCTGATGACCGTTAATATTACCATACAAGATGTCAATGATAATCAACCGATCTTCAATCAGAGTCGATACTTTGCCACCGTCCCCGAGAATGCCACTGTGGGCAGCAGTGTATTGCAAGTTTATGCCTCAGATACGGATGCCGATGAGAACGGACTAGTGGAATATGCCATTAATAGGAGACAAAGTGATAAAGAGCAAATGTTTCGTATTGATGCACGTACCGGTGCAGTCTACATTAATAAACCATTAGATTTTGAGACTAAGGAACTGCATGAATTGGTTGTGGTAGCAAAAGATCATGGCGAGCAACCGTTGGAGACTACAGCATTCGTTTCAATACGCGTTACGGACGTAAATGACAATCAACCAACAATCAATGTGATCTTTTTGAGTGAGGATGCCTCGCCGAAGATATCCGAGTCGGCGCAACCGGGTGAATTTGTAGCACGCATTTCGGTGCATGATCCGGACTCCAAGACGGAATATGCCAATGTAAATGTTTCATTGAATGGCGGTGATGGACACTTTGCTCTAACCACACGTGATAATAGCATCTACCTGGTGATTGTCAATCTCCCACTGGATCGCGAATCCACCTCCAACTATACACTTAGTGTAGTTGCAACAGATAAGGGCACACCGCCTTTGCATGCCAGTAAATCGATCTTTTTGCGCATCACGGACGTTAATGATAATGCACCAGAATTCGAACATGAGGTTTACCATGCCAATGTAATGGAAGTTGCCGATCCTGGCACTTCAGTGCTGCAGGTGCAGGCACGTGATCGCGATGAGGGTAACAATGCAGCGTTAAGCTATGCGCTGGCCGATACGCCCGATACTCATGCACAGTGGTTCCAAATTGATGCACTAACGGGACTGATAACGACACGATCGCATATCGATTGTGAGACGGAGCCAGTGCCACAATTAACAGTGATCGCCAAGGATAACGGACAGCCGGCATTATCATCAACAGCGACCGTTCTGGTCACTATACACGATGTCAACGATAACGAACCTATCTTCGATCAGAGCTTCTATAATGTTTCTGTTGCCGAGAACGAGCCCGTCGGCAGGTGTATACTCAAGGTGAGTCATTAAGCTAAGCCCCTCTTACGCCTTATTCGCCCTCCATTCGCATTCTTGTAGCTGTCTGTATCCGCTTTGGGCTGACCCATTTCTTGTCCCTCGCGCCAAGTAAAGCAAAGTGACTCGAATCACACAACGAGCGTCACTTATGGATTTTCCACGTACTTGAAACCCAAACTAATCTCATGCATCAATTACCCAGTCCCCAAAAATCTCTTGCTCTATGTCTCAGTCGCAGTCTTGGTCTCAGTCTACATCTACGTCTCTTTCTTCGTGTCAATCTACAAGCTAAAGTCTCAGTCCGATCAGTCAGACATCGACATCCGTAGGGAATTGCGGCTACTTGCCTCATAGACATTTTGTTTGCTTGTTAGACGCATACACTGCCACCGTAGAGTATATTGGCTTGAACAAGCAGGCAGATCCGTAGCGTATACAAAAAATGTATATAGAGAGACAGAGAGAGATAGTGTGATCTAAGGATTTTGTAAGTTTAGTTTGTTTTGTTTACATTTCCTTTCCCTGCTTGAAAGTATTACGTATTGGAGGAAACTTTTAAACAAATAAAATGAGAGTATATTGAGGTTCGTTGTGCTGACATTGTCATTTCCTACTTGTTAACTGTTTTCTAGGCAGTCAAATTCCAAAACCGTTTCAGACTCTGTATAACCCCGCCTCTTATCTTTTTTCCCTCTTTCCCCTCCCATGGTTTACCATCCGCACCCGAAGCAATGCAAAGGCTTCTCACTCTTTTTGTAGTTAATCCATTCATCATCGGGTAATTACATTTTTATAACATTTTTCTCCGCTCACAAAACAAATGGGCAACCAAAAAGAAACAACTGCAACAACAAGCAGCAGCAGCAACAACAACAACAACATGAAATGGAGCCTAAAACCGTTTCTAGCGCTTAACGAAGGCATTTTGTTCGCTGTTGTTGGTCGAACTCTCAGTCTTTCAGTCTCTCAATATTTCAGTATCTCACTGTTTCAGTTTCTCAGTGTCTCAGACTCTTGGTGTTTCTATCGCCCATTTATACACACACATTTACATTCACAGACACACATACATACATATGCTCGAAACGTCGACAAGATTTTGTTCGGACTATCAAATGTGACCTCTCTTACCTTGCCTCTCTCATGCGTCTCTCGCTGTGCTACAAAGCAAATAGCAGAAAAAAGTCTAAGAAATAAAAAAAAAACACAGAAAATGTTACCGAGATTCCAAAACTTCCCAGCAATTTAATAACACGAGTTTCAACTCAACGCAATGTTGTAAATAAAAAAAAAAAAATAAAAAACTGAAAAAAAAGAGAATCAAATTATAAATAGGAAATATCAAAGAAAACAACATTTGATGTGGCATGTCTTATGTCTGTTGTAAGGCGAATAACTCAAGTGTCTGAACAAATTTTGTCAACATGAGTTGGAGGCGTGGCATATTGAGTAGGTGTTTCAACTATTGCTAACAGTTTCTCGTTCATGTTGAATATATTTAACGAATAAAAATAATAAAAAATATAAAAATAAAATTAATTATTTATACTTTAATATGGAAAATAATATAATAAAAATTTTCCTGAATTTTCAAGTTTCATTTTTTTTTTAATTTCAAATTAAATTTAAATATGCCGCAAATTTATTTTTATGTTTTCAATTCAATGAAATTTCGGACTTCCAATTACTGAAGACTTTCATAGACATTTCCGCAAATCAAATCAAATCAAATCTCATCAACGTGAGATGAACGAAATTAAAGGCTACAGCAGTAACTAAAACAACAGCAACAATAACAACATTAACAATAACTAGAAATAACAACGCCAATTCTCTGGTAACAAACATTTTCGATGAAATCTGACAAAAAGTCACGTTTCCTTAATTACAATGAAAGAAAAGCAGATTTGTCTCCCCTTCAGCCTCACATCGCCACCGTCCCGCCACGCCCCTCATCGCCTGCCAATTGTGCCGAAACCACAGACGAATAAAAGATATTCGAAATACGAAATACAAAACGCATAATTGGCTCACGCAAAAATGAAAGAAACAGACAACAACAACAACAACAAAAAAAAAAACAGAAAAACAGAAACAGAAGAAAAAGAAACGTATAAAAAAAATTTGAAATGAGGCTCAGATACAGATCTAGAGAGTTTTGAGAAAGAGATAGAGATAGAGAGTTGGAGGGCTCAATAATCATAAAATAAAAAACTAAATTTGGTGCACACACACGCAGGCATCGAGACAAAGGGAGAAAGAGATACAGAGAAAGAAAGAGACATACACAGGCAGACGCAAATTGTGCTCGGATTTCTTAGTTATTTTTTTTTTTTCTTTCATATTGAAGCCAATCTTTGGTTCTGAAGACAATAAAAACTTGAAGACCCCAAAAAATATACACAAAAAAAAAGAAAGAAAAAAAAAAAACGAAAAAACGCAAATCGGAATTTGGAATATAATAAAAAAAAAGGGAAACAAGGCAGCCAAAGGGCCAAAGAGACAGGCATTTTTTATGGCAACTGAAGAAAATTAAAAAACTCGGTAATATATTTAATATATAAGACACGACAGAGCAGGGCAATGCAAGGGATGACAGGGAAAGGCAACTCAGAGGCAGGGAAAGAGAGGCCAAAGCAAGCACAGCGTCAGTGTCCAAACAAACAATAAACTGAACAATTCTGAAACAAAAAAAAAAGCCAAATATTTGACTAAAACAAACTTGAAACAAGCCAAAGCGCTGCAAAGGGAACCAGAGAGGCAAGCCGGGAGAATCAAGGGTAAGCGAAGAGTACTGAGAGAAGGCAAAACCCAAAAGCCAAGCGAAAAATAACTGACAAGAGTCGCGAGTGAGAAGACCAAATACTTTTCAGCTGCTCGTCATTGTTTGCTCGACTTTTGGCACTGCACGTGGGCGAGACGAGGTTGGCCCAACAAGACATGGCTAAGAGAAGTCGATCGGATAGTCGTTCGGTTGCTCGGTCGGTTGGTCGAACGATCGATCGGTAGGAGCCGCGAATGGAATTTGCCATCATCATCGAGGATAATTGCAGCTTCATCAACAGACAGACAAGAGAAAGAGATGACTTTAATTTCGCCTGGATTCTACGAGTATAACAACAACAACAAGAATAACAACAACAAAAACAACAGCAGCAGCAGACAATAACAATAACAGACAACGACAAAACACAGAACTCAGACTCGATTTCTGCCTGCATGTGTGTGTGTGTGTGTGTGTGTATGAGTGTCGAGAAAGGAAACTGTAAACGATCGAAAGAACATTTTCACAGTTTCCTAGAGAAAGTTCTTAATTACACAATATTCCCCTCTCAAATTTAATGGTTAATAACCAAAGAAATTTCATAGTTTTAGGATATGGCTGATAGATATACATATTATATTTGTGTATATATAGCTTGAGGTTGTGGCCATGATTTGAGAACAGCTGTGTAATATATAGACACTTTCAGTTCTACTTTATACTCGGACAATCGTTTCAAGTTTCCCAGCGAAATGTCAATAATTATAGTTGAAATAAATCTCAGTAGAATTAAGTTTACATTTTTACATTTTTATTTTGCTAAAATTTATGCCAAAATATTTTTGAATAAAATTGAAGTTGTGTTTTCCCAGGGGAAAGTTCTCAACTGAAATGTCGACAATTTTTATGCTTAACACTCGCTTTTGTCTCAAAAATTTCTGCCCTACGAACTTCACTTTTGACTTAGCTGACTCAGGCGACTTTACGCAGACAATTTGCCGTTCCCAGCTATGCCACACCTTAGTTTTGCCGCACTATATCATTTTCGTGCGGTAGCGGAAATGCTATTTAATTAGAGGCGATCAAATGCCGCCAGATTTCGACTTCGACTACGAAGTCCAACTCCATTTCATAGGTCCAACTTTGGCTATAACTATAACGATTGCGACCTCGACAGATCGAGAGAGAGAGAAAGAGATCGAAAGATTGACTATTTCAGATGTTAAGCTGAAGCTAACCAAATTACACTTTAATTTGGGCCGCAGCTGAGCTGAATGACTTAGACAACAAACTTGGTGAACACAAACGAATGACTTAGGCAACAAACTTGCGATCAGGCACAGGCGACCGCATGAAAAATTAAAAACTCATTATGCAAATTACAATCAACATGAGCAGAGGGTAAAGGGGATATATGTAACTATAAGTATGAGGAGGAAGGGGCTATGCAAGAGGCTAAGACTGAGGCTGAGGTTGACCTCCCCCGCAGTCAGTTACTTTTTGCTAAGACAACATAATTTGTTCGGCGTGTTGTTGTTGTCAACTCTAAGAGATTCGCTCGACTCTTTGCTGCTGTTGTTGTTATTGTTTTTGTTATTGTTGTTGTTGTTGCTGCAGTTACACACTAAATTACATGCAATTACATGTTGTTGTTGTTGTTACTGGTCACTCAGCTTCCTTGCCGCTCTCTTCCACGATACTCGACGACGGACAGCTGCTGAAAATTAGTTGCATTTTTGGTTGTCGTTGTTTTTGTTGCTGTTGTTGTTGCTGTTGTTGTAGTTGTAATTTCGCATTGTTTGGCTAATCTACGTAAATCTCATTTCGTTGCTCCCACAATTACGAGTTAGAGGAGTAGAAGGAATAGCAAACGGGGGGGTAGGGAAAGGTATGGCAAACTGGGCCTGCCCATTTGGCCATTTGGCGAAGTTATGTTAGCTGCTGCTGCTGCTGGTGCTGCTGTTGTTGTTGCTGTTGCTTCTCTAATGCCATTGAACTGGTTTGTGCCGAGGGTGCAAGTGGCAGGTTTGCAACACATACATAGACACATACACATATGTGTGTATGCTCGTTCTCTCTCTCTCTTTACTCTTTGGTCTCCGCTCTCCGCTCAATTCTTTTGCCCCCCCTTACGTTGAAGCTGCGTAAACCAATTTTCTTTGTCTCTTGCAGCAATGCATTTTTATTTCTAAACATAAGTAAAAACTTCTCTCAGTCACAATTGCTAGTCTCCAGCGCGCTCTCTCTCTCTCTCTCTCTCTTGGTTTTACGCACTCTACGCAACTTGTTTTGCACAATTTTAATTTTATAAACACCTTTAACGCATTTTTGTGCGCTCACATTCCATAAATGCCACAGCAGCGACTAAGCGCGAGAGCAAGAATCAGCGTGAGCGTGGTCAAGAGAGAGAGAGAGAGAGAGAGCGTGATCAAGAGAGCATAGTGATAATATTCACCTCACTATGACGGCGAATTCAGCGCTTTGCACCATGCATTAATTCAGCTCTCTCTCTCACTCTCTCTCTGTCTGTTTTACTTAATATTCTACATGCTCTTTGTCTCTCTCGCTGTCGCTCTCTATGCTTGTTCGCGTTTGTATGTGTGAGACAAAATGGTTGGAAAATCATGGCGCAGGCGCAGCCGGTTTTTTTTTTTTTTTTTTTTTTTTTTGGGCTTCAGGTTCGATTTTGTTTTGTACGCCGCGTACTTGTTGCCTTTTTCACTGTATGTATGCATGTGTGTGTGTGTGTGTCTGTTTGTTGTGTATATATATATAAATGTGTGTCTGTATGCGACTATTTGAGCTTGTGAATCTGATATTTAAAGCGCTTAATATATTAATTAAGTTGTGTTCACTGCCCCGAAGCAGTGCAAAAGATAAGAATGAATGAAAACTACTCACAACACTCAACACTCACAGCACTCAAAACACTCACACAACACACAAATCACAACATCATGATTTTCGACACAATTTTCAAAGGTAAAAATCAACAGAGATAATCGCCAGGAATGCTGCCAAAAGGAACAAGAGAACAGAGCAGAAAGTCTTAAAGCTTAAATTATGTAATAATTTCAATATGTTGTTATGATAAAGAAGAAGTAGAGGATGAAGGCTTGGCCGATCACATAAAATATATATATGTATATATATTCTTGAGCAACAGCTCAAGAATCAGTCAGGTTGAACTAGTTTCATTCATCTCTTTGTCTTTTTCAGCTGTAAAGTTAAAGCCATGAAATTTGATGTTTTTATTAGCATAAATCGAAATCCAGCTGGATCTCGTCAATATATTATAGTATCAACAACAATAGATTGCAAATTAAACAATATTTTTGTCTGTTATATTAAGCAACTGAAACTCACAGGACTTCACTTTAGTAACAATTAAAATACATTTAATAAATGTTTAGTTTCTGCAGTAAAATTTTATTATATATAAAGCTGCTGGAAAGCTGGAAAAAATCGAATGAAAAATCACAGAATTTAAGTTTCGTAACAATTGAAACATTACTGTCAGAATCAGATTATTATAACATCATATAGCTGACATATGGAACGAGCTATATATGCGGAAAGAAACCAAGAAGCAACGTGCTGGCAAACAAAGTTAACCCTTTTGTAGGCTTGTCTTGCTCTAGTGATGATACTGACTGACTTGTCAGAAGTTGCTGCATATGTTGGTTAAAGTTCGTTTTGCTGTCCGTTATAAAATGTTGGACAGTACCCTGTGGCAGCTACATGAAGGGGCAGCCATAACAAACACCAACACCATGAAGAAATCAAGCAACGGCTACAACTGGCATAACTGCCACAACGGCCACAACTGCCACAAGCGTTGATAACAATCAAAACATCAATAAACCTTAACTGATAGCTTTCTTCTGCTGCTGCTGCTTCTTGCTTGCTGCTCTTCACTTTGCAGTTGTATGCTGGAAGTGGGAAGTTGCATGTTAAGGTTGTAAGTTGCGCGTTGTGAATTTTTTTTTTTTTTTTTGTTTTGTTGCTTTGCAAGTGACCGAAAAGTGCGTCAAAAGCTTCGTCATCACACATCAAATGTGCAACAGACACACGCGTGCAACATTGTGGCATACACACAGAAAATGTGTATGACAGAGAGAGAGAGAGAGAGAGAGAGTGATAGAGAGGGAGAGGCTGAGGCAGAGACTCTTGCTGCTTCTGATTCTGTCGCTATCCCAGCCTCAACCTCAGCCTCAGCCTCAGCCTCTGTCGCTGTCTCTGCCTCTGACTTTGCCACTCGACTGTGGCCATATTTAGTAACTGCCGCTGCCTTTAAACGTGCAATTAAAGCGCACACACATACACAACATGCACAGACACACACACATACATGCACATACATATACAGAGAGAGAGAGAGAGAGAGAGAGAGAGAGAGACAGAAGCAGTGAGTTTGTTAGGACGTTGGACTCGCGAACTTGAAGCTGACTGTGGCGCGCGCGCGCTGCGCACATCACAACAACCCGAGGGCATTGGCTACTGCATTTGCATAGCCGCCACTCGCCATGCTCTCTCTTTCTCTCTCTCATTCTTTGGCAAGCACAAAATATGCGCGCTGACTTTCCTCCTTTTCATCCTCCTCCTGCTGCTGTCGTTTTTTTTTCTCTTTTTTTTTGAGTTGACTTGCCGTGTGCCGTCAATTTCAGTTATGTTGGCCAAAATAGCTTCTTTTCACAGTGTGCAAGTCGTTGAGAAAGGGAATTGAAGGAGGTAATGGAGGGAGGGGCAGTTGAATGTGAATAAGGTTGTCCATATGGAAACTGCTGCTGCTGCTGCTGCTTCTGTTGTTGTTGCTGACTGCGGTGTCAAGTGTGTTCTGCTGCAGCCTCAAACAATTAACTCGTCTTCTTGTCCATTAGCTGTAGCGTTCTCTACAGTTTCTACTCCTGCTCCTCCTCATACTCAGCTCATCAACCAAAATCAATACGTGCCGAAAGTACAACTACAATAAGTAAACCGTAGCTTTGATACTCTTACAAATTATCAGAGTAATTTCATTTCGAGCTGAAGATTTAATGAAATTTTGCAGCTGAGATCGATAAATCAATAATCTATATATAAAAATGTAGATATTTGCCACGCCTTCTACTATGCATTACGAAGTGCTAAGCATAATTAATATACCTTCAGCAAGCGTATAAAAATTGAAAGTGCGTTGATTGATGAGCAACGTGACGTCAACATCGACGTCGACGTCGACGTTGAAACTGCCAAAAAATATTTTGCTTATGTTTCTTCTGATTCTTCAACATTTTCTCTAGCTAGTTTTGCCAATTGGTGTTGGAGGTCAGACCAAGTGTATGTGTTTGTGCATGTCTTTGCGTGTCTGTGCATGTGCCAGTGTATGTGTGTGTGTGTGTGTTTAGCTATGTATATATAGAGGCAACATTTGCATATGGAGTAGCAATCAACGCAGATTTTGAGGAGTTGCTCGACGTCGTCTTCGTTGTCGCTGCCATTGCTTCCTTCTCAGCTCTGTCTCTCTCTCTCTCTCTCTCTCTCTTTCTGTCTCTGTTTCTATGATTGCCATACTGCTGCCTGTGCTGCTGTGCTTAACAACTTCTGCTGAAAAAACGTGCGATTCTAAATGAGCATATCAACAGCTTACAAGCCAAGCAAAAGCCAAAGTCAAAGCTGTAGCTGTAGCTGTAGCTAAAGTCACAAAGCAACTAACAAAACCAAAGCCCAACAGCAGCACTAACAACAAAAACAACAGCAACAGCAATTCAAGCAACAAATCCCTGCACATACTCACTGAGAGAGGGAGAGAGAGAGAGTCTTAGGATACAAACTTTGCTTGCCTTGCCTTTCGTTTTGCCACTGCGCGCAGATGCAACGTTTGATAGCTTTTTGCATATCGTTGTCGGGTCGCAGGCGAAGTTGAAGTTGCAGTTGAAGTCGATGTCGATGTTGAAGTCGAAGTCGAAGTCGAAGTCGAGTCCTCGTTGCAAAGTCAAAGTATTTACCACAACAACAGAAAGAGCCACAAAAAAAAAATGCTGCAAGTTGGCAGCTTATTTGGCCCTAATGTCCGCTTACTGCTGCTGCTGTTACTGTTGCTGTTGCTGTTACTGTTGCTGCTACAGCGAGTTCACAATTTTAATTAGTTAATTATTTTTACTTTTAAGCAAACAAGATTTCAGAGACAAATAAAGAGTCAAAGCGAGTGAAAGAGAAAGAGACAGGGAACAACAGAGTGAAGAGTGAAGAGTGAACAGAGAAGTCAACTATAGTTTGAACTCAAGTTCGAGTTTTAGCTCGAGTTGGCGAATGGCCGGCAATCTGCATACGTGCATCTTAAACTCGCTCGCTCTCAATCTCTGCCTCTGCCTCTGCCTCATCCTCTCTCTTTTCTCTCTCTCTCTCTAGTACTTTAACTCCTTTCTCTCTCTCTTTAACTCCCTGGCCCCCCTCTCTCTCTCTCTCTCTTCTCCCTCCCTTTCACTCATCTACGCCTTAGCTGCTGCTTATTTGTCGTCAGTTTTTGGGCTTCTTCATGCTGCTCCCTTTTAACTGATGCTGCAGATTTTGCTGCTGCTGCTGCTGTTACTGTTGCTGCTGTTACTGTTGCAGCTTCCGCCTTCTGCCTGCCATATGCAGTACTTAAATCTGAATCTTTGACCAGTCGCTTGTGGCACATTTAGGCAAATTCCACAGCGTGTGGGTTGATCTCAAGTTCTTTTCGCCATTCCGACTCTGATCCATTGTGTTGCGCCCCATCAAAATGCCAAAGCGATTTTCGATATTCGATTTTGTTTTTTTTGCTTCTTTTTATTTTGGACTCCTAAGATTTGCCGCAACTGTTAACATGTGTACGGATTTGCATATTTTCTATAAGCCAGCAACAGCAACAGCAGCAATAATAATAATAATAATAACAACAACAACAATAATAACAACAACATTAACAATAACAAAAGCTCAAAATAATATAACAAAAGAACAAACAAAATATCGACAAAATATTTTTTCATAAATCCCCCGCAGCCGCAGCGGACTTTGGAAATTAAATTGTCAATCATTTTTATGTCTATGGACTCTGTGGATTGTGCGTGAAAAGAAGTTAATGCCAAAATGATATGTGAAAATCAGCAAGAGGAAAAAAGTCGAAACAAGATACTACAGTTATCTATGGCACATCGAATATTTGATACTCTTCCTGCTACTTGAACATGATATATGACAAAGTAGTCCAATCCCAAAGGTTTCTTGCTTATGTGTAGCTCGGGAACATAGAAATATCTATGTGAAATTGCATCAAGATTGGAACAATGAGAGAATAAAGCTTAAAATAAACAGATTTCGATTATTCATTAATTGATGTTTATGGGCAAAGTTCCGCCATGTCCGATTCTAACAAAGTTCCAAGCTAAATTCATATGCCTCGGCAATGTTAGAGCAAAGTTGTAGTTGAATATAGAAGGAATACAAGTATTTATGTTTAGTTTCGATAAGATCGACAAGATAAGTGGGCGCATTGGGTATGATGGACTGTGATAGATTTAAGCAGACTTTAATTCAGTCTGAGAGGCAACTATCTGTCGATCTATCTATCGAGCTATCTATCCATCTATCTATCTATCTGTCTATTCTTCTATCTATGGCTATGTATTGCTATCTGTTTTAATAGATTCTTCTTGATAATATCTAAGGAGTATCTTATAGTCCAATATAAACTGAAATTTATTTTAAACACTTGAAGTTGTAGATGTGTTTTGTTTTGTCTGCTGCTTGAATTTTAAACAGTCATTGGCTGGCTTTGTTCATTGTTTTGTTGTTCGCAATGTTGTTATCGTTGGTGTTTCAGTTGTTGCCGTTGTTTGTGTTGTTGCTGTTGTTGTCTTTTCGATGTTGTTGGCACTTTGTCGAATTGACGAGACTGACGATGATGGAAGATATGGCGCGTAGACAAAGATCTAACGATCACTGCTTAGTTAACTCTCCCCTCGACAGTGGCTCAACTCAACAATTTGACTTCAACATCGCAGTCGTCGTCATCGTCGTCGAAAATAAATAAATAATGAATTATGCTGATTATTAGGTGACTTATGCAAAACTAGCTGGAAAAAAAAAACGCTAGCTGAAAAATCACAGCGATTAGCTGATTTGAGTGTTTATCGGCTACTATTTGGCCATAAATCAAGCGCGTGCTAGTCAAGACCAAACACAACGACAACTGATTGAAGATTGTCGCCTTGCCTCGCACTTCACCTTCGGCCCCTTTGCATTCCTTGCCACTGTCTTAGTTCCACTACTTGAATTGATCGAGCTGCCAACTGCAGTTGAAAGCAAACAACGAAATTAAACACAGACTCCAAAAAATGAATAGTAGTAGATGTGAGGGGGGAGGTGGAAAGAGAATGAGGAGGAAGGTGGAAGGTGGAAGGGGTAAGCAGAGATGCAAAGAGTAAAGTATAAAGAAAACATAATAATACTTTGTTTCGTGCCGACTTTTTGCCCATCGTCTGTCTGCTGGTAATAAAACTGCAACATTGTAAGATGTTGATGAGCTGCCACGACATAAGGCCGAAAGACAAACGACAAACGACAGACAGAGAGAGACGACCAAGAGATGGTCGAATGTAGACAGCAATCTGTGGCACACAGTTATTGATTAAGGCCCATAACAAAGCAACGAAAATCACCAAAATTGCTGATTGAAAGCCACAACCAAATCGTCAGCAAAGGGGGGCAACCCTGCATATCGCATACCGCGTACTGTGCGTAACTGAAAACTGATGTGTCGAAAGCAACCGAAAGCAACGTAACACAAAAAATATAAAAAAAAGAAAGAAAAACAAAAAAAAAAAAATAACAGTTCAGTTGAAATTCAGTCGAATAATTGCAGACTTGAGGACGTTGAGGAATCGAAACGTAGAGTTACACCTCTTTTATTTTTCTCTCGATTACCGATTTCTGATTCCTGAATTCTGATATCATCACATGCCCTTGGGGAAGGGCAACAAAATACAATACAACACAAATGTTATTGAGAATTTTACTGCAATGATAGATATAAAACTAAAGAAAACTATAAATGAATTGACAAAAATTTATGAAATTTTTTGGAATTTATTGGAGAGCTTTAGGACTTCTAGGATTTTTTGGATTAATTAGAGATATTAGCCCTAAAAATTTCCTATTGAGAATATCTTTCTTATTTTTTCTAGTTTGTCTAAAAAATAGTTTTAGAAATTTTTAGATATTTTTCCTAGAAAGATTAGATTATTTCTAAGGTCTCAAAAGATCCCAGAAATTGTACAATATTTTTTATATTTTTTTTTTTAATTTTTGACTATTGCTTGTTGAAAGTAAAAGTAAGTTTCATCTGCACTTTGCTACAAATTAATTTCCAAAACCTTAGTTCACAGAGTATCATGCCTGCGACTACCTAGCACATGTGAATGTAAGGTGTTGCTGTTGGGGGTAAGAGAAAAGCGATTTAAATTATTTGTTGCGATTGTCGAACGGAAAGGAATTCATAAATTAAATCAAGTTAATATTTCAGTGTCGCTTTGGTGCAACACCCTGTAACACCCTGCAACACCTACTTGCTCAGAGAGATATTAAAATGCTTAATTGAATTTGTTAAATTTAAAAAAAAAAAAAAAAACGAAAAGAGAAAAATGAGAAAAATGAGAAAAATGAGAACAGATAAGCAGAGCAGCAGCAGAAGAAGCAGCAAAGATTTCTTCTACTCGTATTGTCCATGTAAGTTCACACTAAAATGAGTTAGTGTTAGTGTGCACTGACTCTGTGTGTATATGTATGTGTGTGTGTGTGTGTGTGTGTGTGTGGTTGATCCTCAATGGCCGCCATAAACAAACGCAAACATTTATTGCCGCTGATTGTTAATTTGTGAAGCGATAACGCAGAGGCTGCTGCTGCTGCTTTTGCTGCTCTTGCTGCGGCTGCTGGTACCACACAATGTGCTGCTGCGACCTCAATAAGAGAAGCATAACGTACAACAACAGCAGCAAATAAAATGCGTGTATTGCCACAGCGCGAACTTGTGACACCAACAACAAAGCCAATATACGAAAAGTTAAAACCAAAAGCCGAATGCTGAATGCCGACTGCCGACTGCCGCAACTCAAGCTCTTGCTGCATGCCGAATGATTCCTCCCTGCTGCTGCTTTTGCTGCTGCTGTTGTTGTTGTTGTTGTTGCTTTCGCTGCGGCTCTCTGATCACTTGATATCGATAAACTCATCCTTTTTTTTCGACTCACTCGACTCACTCGCACATTAGCACGCATGTCGTTTCCTGCACTACACAAAGCACAAATGACATGACAAATGTCTTTGACTTGGACTCAGACTCAGACTCGGACTTGCATTTGAACGCGAACTTGGACGCTGACTCGGAGCTGGACTCAGGCAACTCAGAGTACTCAGGGATGCGTGCTCAGGGCTTCAGCACTGCCCACTGCGCATTGCTCATCAAAGTTGCCAAAGTTTAGCTTTTTTTTATTCACAAAACTAGCTGGAAACATTTTGGATATTGGATTAAAGGGCTTTGTTTATGCTGTTATATATAATTCTTAGCTGTTATACAGTAATATAATTATACTGATATACGACAATACATAAATTGTATACTGTTATACACATATATTGTGAAACTGTTATACAACTGTGCCGGTATACTGTCAAACTGTTATATTGATTTTGCAGTAGTTTTATCGCAGCCCTAAATATAGCTGATTTTCGGCTACACTACACATGGGGCAACACTGCTTGGCAGACACCCAACGGCAAAAGTGAGACGCTGCCCAGCCCCTCTTATATTTGTTGTTCTTGTTATTGTTGTTGTTGTGGTTGCAGTTGTGATTGTGGTGCTGGCATTGACTGTGATTGTGGTTGTAGCTGCTTTTGTTGTTCAATTCAATTTATTGTCGAAAGTTCGTAGTTGAAAGAACATTTTAATTTGGCTGCGATCAGGCCTGGGACCTGAAAGACTTGAGACTTAAGACTTGTGACTTGGGGGATTGGGAACTTGGGAGTTAAGACTTGCGACTTGGGACTTAAGGCTTGGGGATTGAGGATTGAAGATTGAGGGACCTGCGAATGGTGACTGCGGTTGCGCTTGAAGCTGCTTTCCTTATAGTTTATGTGGCATGGGCACATTGAGCGTTAAATTCAGCTGACTCGCTGGCAAATTGAACCCGCAATGCTCTGACACTGCGATTCTCTTGAAGCGTAGAGGAAGGAGAATAAGAATGAAGTAGTATATGGAGGATGGAGGATGAGGACGATTAAAAAGTAACTGTTTTTGGTCAGGGTGTCGAAGTTGCAGTTGACTCTGCTTTTGGCTTTATTTAAACCTTTATTTATGCACTTTTTGCTCTCTCGCTCTCTCTCTGTCTCTCTGTCTGTCTCGCAGTCTGTCTCTCTTTCATTTGTTCTGTTTATTTTGTAGTTATGTGTTGTGGCTTCATTTCTGCACAAATTCGACAAATTTATAATGTGGTTTTGCTTGGCGTGTTTATTGGCGAATTTATGACGTTATGGGATGCTATGCCATCACTTGTATGTGTGCGGGTGGGTGGAGTGAGGCAGAGGGAGTTGTATATCCCATGGCTCGTTAGTCGAATTGTCGAGCTGTCGAATTCGTATTCGAAGTTCTGTTGAACTGTTGAATTCTGTTCTGTTGCTGAGTGTTAACCTCTTGACAGCTGACATCAATTGCCATCAATCAAAGTCATTTCTAACTGTAATCGGACTTGACTATATATAGCATATATATAATATATATTTATGCGTCTATATATATATAAATATAAATATATTCAGGATTATGTCTGAAATCGTTGAACAAAACTGCGCCTGCTTAGCGGATCATAAATTTTGTGCATGCGTCTCATTAAACAGCAAAAGGAAGCAAAAGTATCAGATTACTAAGTGTATCAGAACGAAGGTGGGAGGCAACCAGATAGAGAAAGAGAGAGAGTGAGAGAGATAGTAGTGGTAGAAAGCAGGAAAGCAAGAGAAACCAAAGACATTTGCATCTAGACATATATTTCGTTACTTCCAAAGAAGAGACACAACCAACCAGAATGAGAGAGCGAGAGAGAGAGAGAGACAGAGAGAGTGAAAGAGGAGCCCGAACATGCTTGATGGACACAAAAGTGAATTGTTGTTGGCATGTTTGAAATTTTATACACATGGGAGGCGGATTAAGAGATTTACCAGCAACTAAGCTGCCAAAATGAGACTTTGACAAGGGCGAAAGAGTTAAAGAGAGAGAGAGAGAGGGAGAGAAAGAGAGACTGAGAAAGAGGGAGGCAGCTACAGGCAGGTCAATGGAAATGAAGTACTGCCAAAGTATTTGCTGATAAACTTGACTTGGCCAAGGGCCGAGGCCATAGTCAACAGTCAAAGCTAAGAGCTGCCGCAGCAGCAGCAGCAACAGCAGCAGCGACAACAACGACAGCAGCGGCATCAAATTAAAGTTAACAAGACAAAGTGTTAATGAATTATTTGGAGGACACGTTGCAATGTGCCCAGGGAATGGAAATGGCAAAGGGGAACAAAAAAACAAAAACGAACGAAGACAAACCAAAACTAAACCGCAGACGACAATTCAGGCTCAGGGCCATTTCAGCTGCTGTTGTTGTTGTTGTTGTTGTGGTTGCAATCGACATTGGTGCACAAATGAATTTCATTAAAAAAAAAAACTGCAACAAACATTGTCGACAATTAAAAAAGCTCAAAGCCGCAAAACCGTCGCACTGTGGTACAAAAGTCAACAAAAAAATTTGCAGACTTATTTCGCATTGCAAAATTAATTAAACAAAAGTTGAAAAAAAATTTATATAAAGGAAAATTTGAATATTTTGATTAGTGCATGTCTAGCGTTAAGCAAAGCATAAGATTTGTTAATTTGCACCACTGTGCGTTGATGTCCATGTCCAAGTTTTGTAGCTGGTGTTGGTCGTTGTTGCTGTGGCTGTTACTGTCAGAGGATTGGAGATGAGCCAAGAGGGGGACGATGACCACGACGACGACGACTACGATGTCGATCCGCACTATTTTTAGGCTGGAATTACAAATGCAACGGCTGCTAAAAAACAAGTCGAAACGCAACGAAACGCGGCCTGAAACTGAAAGTGGGAATTCTCTGGAGTATATCGCAGCTTATGTTTTTTTTTTCCCCTGCTAGTGTTTTTTTTTTAGTTTTTTTGTGGTATACGCTCTTGCTCTCATTCCCATTCCCATTCCCATTAACGATTCGCATTACCAATTCTCATTCTCATTCGCATTCACATTCGCATTGTGATTTTCTCATTGCCCATTACCATTCGCGCTAGTGGACTATTCACCAGGTAGAACGAAAGCGTACGAACACGCTAACCAATCAGGCAAATTAGCAAACATTTAATTTCAAATGCGTTTTCAAGTTCGTTGCCTAAGTCTTTTGTTTACTGCCAGCGCAGCGTAGTCTTAACTATTTACCAAGCACTGCACTGCACAGCGTAGCATAGCATAGCACTCTGCACTCGTGTTGGCAATCAGCCTAAAATTAACCAACTTGATGCGCATTAAGCGTGCAGCAGCAGCAAGAGTAGGAGTTGCAGCATCAGTAGTAGTTGCATTTACAGCATGCGTGTTTGTGCGTGTTAAATTAAGCTTCAGTTTCTTTGGGGTGTGGCTATGCTAGCAAAGAAACATTTAACATAATCAAATATTGATCTCTCTTTCTCTCTCTCTCTTTGTCTTCTTCTTTGCTCCCTTGTGTGTGTGTGTGTATGTGTGGGAGTGACAATAATTACCAATTGCCTGTAAACGTCGCTCTTTGGCCAGTCACCTTTTGTGGCTTACGACACAACAAATAAATAAATTAAAACTAATTTTATTAAATCGGAAACGACTTCTGCTGCTCCCTCGCTCCCTTGCTTGCTCTCACTCTCTCTCTTGCTCTATGTTTAATGCCGCTCAAAGGAAACAGCTCACAAATTAAATATGTAAATTAACAAAAAGTCAAACAAAATCACAATTCCGAAGACAGACGCAGACAGACAATGGGCAGCAAATCATAGTTGTTGACATTTGCCAAAGTTCATTAAACGCAAAAACTAAACAAAACAAAACTGCCAAAAAGACAGTAAAGATAAGCTAAAGATTAATAAATGCGAATATTCTATTAAATGTTCTGCGGTGCGGCTTAAACAAAGTCTACGACTGGGGAAAAAAATTTACAAAATATTTTAAGTTTCTTTTGTCTAGAAAAAATGCTTTAAAATGTGCTTTAAATGTGTTCAAAATGTAAAAAAAAAATATTTATAATTAAAAAACAAGAAAAATAGTTTTAAAAAAAAAAAAACTTGGCAAAATATTTTTTTTTTTTTAATTTTTTAAAAGCTTTAATATTTAATTTTTTATTTATTTATTTTCTTGAGCTTTATCTACTTTTTATATATTTGTCGTTATTTTGCCAATTTGTTCGTTTAGCTAAAAATTAATTTCGAAGAATTCAAAGAGCGGAAACCATTAGAAATAAATGAAAGAAAGAAAAAAATTATCATATTTGTTTCAAGTCTTTTAGCAAAGAGTGAGAAGCGCAAAGCACAAAAAGAAGAAAAAAGTTCATTAAAATGTTGAACGCGATAAGCTGATTAAAATAAACATAAAATTATAAGTTTATAAGTTTATAGAGAGAACAAATTGAAATTCTTAAAGGTTCTTTATAGTTTCGTTTTACTGTAGTAGAAATAATAATAATAATAATAATAATAACAATAATAATATGAATAGCTGATGTCTGATGGCAGCCTGATGACCGGCCAATGGCTGATGCGGCCTAAGAAGCAACAGCAACAGCAGCAGCAGCAGCAAAAGCCAAATGCGACGGCGCAAATAATGGCAACGGCTTCTCTCACGATGAACGATGAACGCGCGGCCCATGGGCCACCAGCAGCGATTCAAGCAACAAGCACAAAAAATAAAAAAAATAAATAAATAAAATAACAAAAAGACAGAGGCAGTTGGCGGCTGCCTTCACACCCACCGCCCCTCTTTCTGTGTGTCGTCCCAACATTGCCAACATTTTTGCGTTGACAACTTAATAAATTTTGAGTGAGCAGCGCAAGATAGAAACAGACAAAGACAGAGAGAGAGAGAGAGAGAGAGAGAAGATGAAGAGTTAGTCGCTTGGTTTAGCTAGTTAGTTTGGCTTTACGCTTGATTATTAAACGCGCATATTTCTAATAATTTGCTCGAATGTCTGGCAAAGAGAGACATTTCCTCTATTTATCAGAAACGCATAAATTTCTCAAATATTTTTGTCGACTGGCAGATGAACAACAACTACAACAACAGCAACAACAGCAACAAGCGGCAACGTGAACAATAAATAAATATAAGTACGACGAGTGCTATAGTACACACGTGCAGTTAACACGATCGAACTTGTCCGGATAGTCCGACTTGGCTTTTGGCTGTTGGCTGGAGACTTGGAGTCGATACTCGATTTGGTTTCTTCTTGGTTTCTTCATGAGTTTGCTGCTTCACTTGGTTCGCCTTGATTCTACTTGCATTTCATTTCAACACCAAGCGTAAATTTGTACTTCCTCAAAGCAGGCAGAGTTGCGGCTTGTAGTTGCTGTTGCTTTTGCTGTAGTTGCTGTTGTTGCTGTTGTTGTAGTTGTTGTGCGCGCTGAAAAGAGATTTATGTTCATTATAGATTATTTCTGTCTGATGATGTTAATTTTGTTGCATTTCTCGCATTTGCTGCATGCGGCAAAAAAAAAAAAAAACAGGAACGTCATGTACACGCTGTCAGTCTGTGTCTGTGTCTCTGTTTGTGGCTGTGTTCTCTCTGTATGCATGTATGGCTGTGTTGGTTGCACGTTGCACGTTGCATGGTTACCGTTGCACATAGAAAGGAAGTTAAGAATTTCAGCTGGCGCTGCCTCAGCTGTCTCATAAATGTAGTTTTAGATTGTTGCGTCGTTGTTGTTGTTGTTGTTGTTGTTATTGTTATTGCTGCTGCTGCTCGTGTTGGTGCATTGCATGGCAACATTTGATTTGTTGCGCGCACGCCTTGGCAACATTGTTGCTGGCCAATGCGAATCCAAATGTTGCCAACGAACACGATAAGTACACGATTTATTTTTGTTTTTCTCTCTCCCTCTCTCTCTCTCTCTCTTATTTTTCTTTATAGCGAATTCTTTTTTCTTCGATTCTCACTAAAATCTAATTTCACATTAATAAATTGAGAATTCACTTGTGAATATTTTTATTTTTTTTTAATTTTAATTTTTTTTATATCTGCAAAAATTAAAAATTGAAAAATAAAACTACAATTTTCTATTTTTTTTATATGTATAAAAATATTAAAATTATGAAATTTTATAAATATTTAAATATTTTTTTTTCACTATTTTTAACTTTGATTTTTAAATATCTGCATTAAAAAATTAAAATATAATAAAAACTTTTAATATTTATTTTTAACTATATATAAAAGTTGGCATAGAAAATTATGAAATATTTTATAAATATAATGTATGAAAAATCTGCATTAAAATATTCTTTACTAATTTTTTGTTTTCTCTCTTTCTTTATAGGTAAGCTGCAAGTTTGTAAGAACTACAATTGAATCCATACTAAGTTTAGACCAGCGTCGAGTAGTGAATGCCGAGCGGTGAGTGGTAAGCGGTGAGCGATAAGCGGTGAGCGGTAAGCGGTGACTACTGAGTGTTGAGTATTATGTGACTTTTGATCGTGTCGCCTGTCAAACGTTTGTCAACACATGTCAAAACGACAGCAGCTTGCCTGCAGTGTGTTGTGAGCTAACGATGCCGCCAGCTATAAACTATAAACTATAACTATAACTGCGACTACAATAGACGTAGCCCCCGCACTGACCACGCCTCGCCCCCCTCTCTTGAATACTCCCTGCTCCCGTGTACAAGCTAAGGCTAGGAATGTAATCAGCTGTCATTATGTGTATGAAGCAGGCGCAGCCATAATAATGCGACTTTGCTTTGTGTTCGCTTTGTGTGCGTTGAATTCTTGTTGCAATAAAACATTTGTGTGGCACATAAAGCCATAAAGTCGAAACTAGTCAACCTGACCCCCCCCCCCCCCTAGCTAGCTAGCTCTGCTTTGCATTTTTTAGGCCCTGGTGGAAACTCTAGACGAGATGCGTCTGCCGCGTTTTTTTTTATGTGCGCTTTAAATTCTGGTAATGAAACTGTGCGCGCGGCGCAACTGCAACAGCAACAGCAACGGCGACGATGGCAACGACAACAGCAACGACAACAGCAACGGCAACTGCGACTTTGCGACGCCCTAATGTCGACTTTTGTAGACTTTATGAACGCGTTGACATTTTTATTAACGCTTGGCCTTAATAACAGACACGCACAACACGCTCGCTCTGTCGCTCGAGCAGCTTGAGCAGCCCACGCCCCGAACGACCGCTCGAACTATAATAGTGCTAGAAAGAGTTGGAGACTATGCGAGACTTGTGGCAAGTTGGGGGGTTAACTGCAGCTGAAGTTAGAGTTGGAGTTAGAGTTGGAGCGGAGCATACACAGATTTATGAAGGCCATAACAATGAATTAAATATGACATTGATTGCTATCGATAGAGTTGTGGTTCGTTTCATTTTCTTCTGCTGCTTTTATCGCCGGCATCGTCATCGATGCATATGAAATGCATTTGGACAGTAGACAAAGCACAAACAGCAGAAGAAAAAGCAAAAGAAAAAGAAGATGAAATAGAAACAGAAAGAGCAAAGAAAAAGAAGTTTAGTTATAGTTGAGAGGTAAGAGGAATGCTTGATAAGCAGCTGCGGAAACTCCAACATCAACAGCATCAACAACTACAGCAACATCAACATTTCCAGCAGAATTCCCTGCTGCGAGAAACGTATTATGCAATTCGTAGTCTTGGCTCATATATCAAAAGGTTTGACGTGTATATTTCAGCTGAGAGACTTGGCTAAAGGGAACTCACTTCTCTCTCTCTATCTCTTTCCCTATCTAACTGTATGTCTATCTCACTCTGACTACAGCCAGCTGTTGCACTATATAATTAGTTTCATCAAGGCAATAATCATGCAGCAATCAAAGTTTCAAGGCGGAGCAGAGAGAGCGAGCGAGAGAAAGAAAAGGAAAAAGACAGAGAGAAAGGAGTATGAATGTAGTAAAGAGTGAGAGAAAAAGAAAGAAAAAAAAAAATGAAATTATTGCGTGTCGTTTTGTTGTAGCTTTCAGCCAAACAGAAGGAACTTGAATGAGAAAAGGAAAAAAATAAAGGAGAAAGAAAGCTATACTAGAGTGAGCGAGAGAGCGAGAGAGAATAATAGTAGAAGAACCTACTGCCGCTTTCTGGAAAGAAATCATAAACTTAACATATGGCCCACTTCTTCTTTTTATTTTCTTTGTCTGTTGTCTGATTCTTACTCTCGTTACTTGCGCTCTTGCCCCTTTGTCCGTCTGTTCGTCCGTCTGCTTGAACGAGTCGATCTCAACAATTTTGAGAGCCATCAAATTTGGCACTTAGATTTCTATGAAGCCAAGCGTAGCTCATGTTTGATTCATATTTTGCATGCCACGCCCACTTTCAGGCACAAATCGCCAGCAACCAAATTTCGTTTACAGTTTTCTTTTGTCTTTTTCTGCTTATTACTTGCACTTAAAGTCTTTAGCAAATCACAGAACTAAGCTGAACCAAGTAAATTATGATGTAAACATGTTATTGTTGTTGTTGTTGTTATTGTTGTTGTTGTTGCTGTCACATTGTCTGAGCTTAAGTTGAGTTTTAGTTTCACGTTCAATTTTATGAATGGGAATTTTGGTCAGTGGCCCCCAACGTAGCCAACAGCAGCATCGGATTTCCAACTCTCAAAATATATATATATATATTAATGGGGGCAAGTAGACAGAGACAGAAGCAAGAGCTGCTCAAGACAGACTGAGACATAAACATAGACACAGACATCAAGACTGACGGACTGAAAGACAGACTAAAACAAAAGTTGCTTAGAGTTAACCGCACAACGAAAAATGAAAAAAAAAAAAACTTTTGTAATTTCAGTTGAGCTTGCATGTAATGTAAAACAAAACGTTTCAATACTTGCCACGCCTCTGTACGCCCCTCTGGACATGCTTGTTAAATGCATGTTGTTCTCTCTGTGTGTGTGTGTCTGTGTGTGAAATAGACGAATTGATTTCGCGCTTCGTTGCAAATGATCAAAGCGGTTGATGACAGTCGTCGGGTCAGGTGTCGTTCAGTTCTGGTGCTGTGGCTGTAGCTGCGGCTTCATAGTCTGTCCGTTTGTCTTATGTTTAAGTCGAAGTCTATCTCTTGGTTCTGTCTGCCACTTGTGCCACATAGAACAAGTTGCCTAATACGCAATGGAAGATGTGCAATTTCAAGTATTTCTACTTCACATTCAGATTCTTCAGTTATAGATATATATATACCATATATCTATATATACAGCACAGAGAAGATTAGATCTCAACATTTCAAACGAAAGAAATGTTTTCATCATTTTCTAAGTTATTTGCTGTGAAGTGTTTAAAGTCTTGACAGCAAAGGCAAAGGGACGAAAGAAACGCAGCAGCGGCATCTAAGATGTGGAATGTAAAGTAGGAAGTAGCAGGCAGAAGGGCCAAGGAGCAGGCCAGCAGCATCAGTAGTAGCAGCAACTGGCAATGGATGCTGTAGCACAGCACAGCACGGGGTTCTCTCTCTCTCTCTTTCTGCCAGAAATCGAACAGTTTACGACTTGAAGTCAGCGAGCCCGTAGTTGCAGTTGCAGTTGCAGTTGCTGCTTCTGCTTGGGACTGAAACTTGCCACTTGGCGGCTGTGGCGGCGGTAGCGCATACAATTAAAGTTTTAATTATCGTCTCTGCTTTTTTTTAAGCATTTTTTTTTTTTTTTGTTGAGTTTTAGCTGTTGTCTGCGAGTTGTGTCTCTTTCTACTTTGTCAGCGGTAAAAACTAATAATTTGCAGTAAAAAAGATAACAACATTGGCATTCGAAATGTTGCAGTGGCAGCAGCGGCATAAGCAGCGGCAGCCACACAAGTTGCCACAGGTTGCAGGCATAGGCAGGTTGCTGCCACAGGTTGCCACAGCAACAGCTAAAGAATTGTGCTTAAAAAAAAACAGCATAGAAAAAGAAGCAGCAGCAGCAGCAACAACAACAACAAAAATATCGAAAAAAAAAAGTTGGCAAATAATTTGTAAAATTTTACGAGGCAGTGGAAAAATTATTACAGGAAGCTGCTTAGCTAAACAGTTGCAATAGTTGCCCCTGCTGTTTCACTTGCCAGTTGCAAGTTGCAAGTTGCAAGTTGCCTGTTGCAAGTTGTAGTTATAGTTACCAAAAGCATTTTGTACTTTGAACCCTTTTTGATGCAACGCTGCGTATTGTGCATTGCGCGTTGCGCGTTGCGCATTGCGCATGTTAATGAGTTTGCGCTTACCAGAAGCTTAACGAGGTTGATTGACTAGAAAGGGGAACTATCGATAAACCGATTACGATTACGATTACGATTACGATTACGAGTATAGCTAGAAGTACGACTAGTAGAATAATTAGTTTTCATACTACTTACACTCCTCTGTTACACTCTTGGCTTGGCATTCGCGTTGCACATAGCACAAAGTGTGTTGCACTTGTTGTTGCTAGTAAACGAAGCGTTATTAATCGCTCGGCCTAATCAATTATCTTTAGCATCTTTAATTAATTTTATATTATTCGCTTCAGCTTCAGCTGTTGCAGTAACCATAGCAGCAGCAAGAGCAGCTGCTACTGCCACTTGCCGCTCTTAGTGCTTGACTCTTCTCTCTACTCCTCCCTCTGTCTCTCCCATTCACTCTTGCTTGCTCCTCCTCCTGCTCCTCTGGCCTGCTCCTCTGGCACTTTGCCAATTGTAAATTACATTCCCTTCGCCCATAAATCGTGCCGCACACATAACTCAACCCAATCGGAAATTGCTTTTGCGCGCTTATCGATTCAACGCGCCTAATCGACACAAGACAATTTTCAATTTAGCACTAAGATCCCCCTACCCCCCTCTACCCTCCTCTCGGCTTCCCCTTAACCCTAGTCAGGAGCTGTGCACATTCCGCATTCCATTTCTACTCATACTTTGACTTTATTTTCAGTTTTCAGTTTTCTTTTTTCTTCAGCTCTATGAAATTCATAGATTTGGCAACTGATTCTTCAATTAATTCAATTCTTCAAGCTATTGCACTATTTTATCAATTGATCTGTTTCTTCAGTTAATCAATTCATTAACTGCTACAGTTTTTCAATTGTTAAACATTTTACATTTACAATTCTTCAATAATTACTTCTTCTTCAGCTGCTGCTGCTGCCGCTACACTTTTTCACAGCTTCATTTCATGAATTCTTCTGCTGCTTTAATTTTGCAATTCTTTAGTTGTTTATATTCTTCAATTCTTTAGAATTTCATAGATTCTTTAGCTACATAAACTGTTCTGCTGTTTCAATTCTTCACACCTTCAATTCATCAATTCTCCAGCTTGTTGAATTCTTCTGCCTCTACGGTTGCTTTAATTCTTCAGCTTGTACAAGTTGAAATAACAAAACGGAGCAAAAGAAACAACGGCAATGTCTACTCAATTCTTAATTCTCAATCCATATAAATATATAAATCGTATATATAGTAAATATATATATATATATATATCGTATATATATATATATATATATATATATAGTATGTAGTATATCTAAAACTGATTTGCATAATCTGCTATTAATTGCGCATGATATTGTATTCAAATTTTGAGGGGAAAATCAAAAGAAAGACTGAGAGAGAGAGAGACAAAGAGAGAGAAAGAGAGAGTGAATTTGGAAAGCAGACCGCAAATTGATTGGCCTTAAATACCAAACAGAAACATTTGGACAGCCACAGCAGCCGTTGGAGTTGCCCTACTGCCACTCTTCTCTCTCTACTCTCTCTCTCTCTCTCTCTGTGTGCTTCTTAGACTGCCCCTGCTGCTCTACAGTTGCTATGAATATACTCATAAATAAGTTTCTTAGGCCCACAGCAGATGAAATCCAAAACAAAAACAGAAAAAAAAGAAGAAGAAGAAATACCAAATAAAAGTTTGTTCGGCTTATCGTGCGACTTGTCAGGCCCTTGATTAATAAACAACAAATGGAAATTTAAATGAACTAGAAGAGTGAAAAGGCAGACAGAGTGAAAGAGAGATAGAAAGAAAGATAGAAAGAGAGAGAAAAGAGCGAAACAAATATATGCAAATTAGTCATGAGTATTCGGGTTCGACTTCAACTTCGACTTCGACTTTGAATCTGAATCTGAGACTGAGACTAAGACTGACTCGGAGTCTGATTTGAAGTTCGACTAGCAAATGACACTAGCTGCAAATGGAAGCTTTGATAAAATTAGAATGATAATTAGAAGAGTATAGAAAATATATATAGAGGACGAGAGTTAGAGCGAGATAGCATCATCGATTGTGTATATTCAGCACTTTGTATGAAAATTTTATATAGAAATGAAAGAAAAGTAAAAGAAGAAGATGAAGCAGAAGCAGAAGAATAAAATAAAGAAGCAAATGCAGATTGAGAATATATATATATATAAAGCATTTTCAGCATAGAAATCAAAGTAGTTGACATCAAGCTTGAAGAATTTCTTTTATATTTATTTTTATTTTTGAAGTATTTCTCACGAGCGAGCTTACAACAGATATTAAAGCATATTAAAGCGAGGGTCGACTGGCAAGTAATCAAAATTATAAAGCAAATGAAATTCGATTGCATTTAATGAAATATTAAGCAAAATATTGATAAAGTTGACAATCAAGTTGACAACATTGGCGCCTTGCTGCACTTTGCGGCAGTCTACTGCAAAGATTAATGGCGCATTTAAGTGGCAATTTGAGCTAGTGTCAGGCTGCCACTTCAAGTTGCTGTTGTTGCTGTTGTTGTTACTGTTGTTATTGTTGTTGCCCACATCCTTTGGTTGCAGGTTTACTACAGTGCGTTGGCCAACTTTTATCCAGCTAGACAGATATATATATAAATATAGCTATCTAGCTATATAGCTATAGCTAGTTAATAGCTGACCATGTAGTACATGTTTTTGGTAATGCCAAGCAACACCCACTAAAAAAAAAAACTGTTTCTCTCTATCAATTTTTTTTGTTTTTTTGTTTTTTTTTTTTTTGGCCTCAAGAAGCAACATGCTGCAGGCTGTAACAAGGCTGCAACAAGGCAGCAAAAAAAAAAGCCACAAAAAAAGGCGAACAAATGCTTTAATTAAAAAAATGTGTTTGGCCTATTTGAACGTTGCTTGTAGTTAACATAGCTGCCCAACTCTCTATCTCTTTCGCTCTCTCTCTCTCTCTTTCTTTCTCTGTCTCTTTTAGTGGCAATCTGGCGTTACACCATTAACCGTTAGTAGAGTCTCGCTGCGTCGCAGCGGCAGCGCCAACGTCAGTCGAAAATCTGTCATAAATTTATTATTTTCAATTAATTATCTGCTTCGACTTAGACTTAGACTATGCCTGATGCTGAGTCTGTGGCAGCAGCAGCGTAACGCCCAAAACGCTGCTAAATAAATTTCAGTTGGCAGCAAAAATAGCAACAACAACAACAAAAAAAAACATAGTAAACATTTTTTTAGCCTGGCCAAAAATGCCAAAGTGCTCATTAAGCTGGCAAACTAAAAATCAAACGAAGCAAATGAATGAACCAAAAAAAGATTCAAGAGTCGATCGACTAAAGCCTCTAGCCATAGGACCCGCTGCTCAACTCAACTCAATCGATATCAAAGCCCGCAAATCGTATATCGAATATATACTGCGACAAAAAAAAAAAAAAAAAAAATAAAAATAAAATAAAAAATAAAAAAAAAATAAACTGAAACCGAAACGAATTCGAGTCCGAATCTGAATCCGAATCCGAATCGTGCGTAATTTATTGCTGCCAAAATAGGCGCTTGTCGCTTTTTAGCTGTTTTTTTTTTTTTATTATTTGTATATTTTTTGGCCAAGACTAGACTAGCAGAATATAAAGAGAGAGAGAGAGAGAGAGATAGAGAGAGAGAGAGAGAGATAGAGAGAGAGAGAGACAAAAGTGTCGCTGGAAAATGTCGCGGTATAAACAAGCAAAACGAGCAAACGCATCGGCATGCTTGCTATTGATTGAGTTGGTGCCACAGACAGTGGAAGTTGCAACAATGAAAACTGAATGAAACTTGAAACTTGTAGCTTGAATGAATGAAAAAGGCAACCAATGACAACTTAACGACAATGTGGCCAGAGAGATAGATATAAAGAGACAAGGGAGAACATGCAGCAGAAACAAACTGAAACCCAAAAGGAAACGCGAATTTTTGACCAACTGTTGCGTAAAACTGTTGATGAAAAATCTGTTTTTGGTTAACATTTAAAACAATTTCGTGAATTAAAATTCAAACTGGCTAAACGCACAAAAATGCAATTGCCACAGAGACTGGGAAGGCAACAGCAGCAGCAGCAGCAGCAGCAGCAACAAGTTGTAGAAGAGACTGCAGCCAAAGGAGACAAACTGTCGACAAATAGAAATAAAAGACAATTTTATAATTAATAGCCTTGCATTGCCTAGAAAGAGATGAGAAATCATTGAGATACATTTTGGGATACTTTTCAGATACTTTTAATATACTATGAGAGACGAAGATACTATCACAAAGTTTATATATGTTAGACATACATATGTACATATGGGGAAAATGCTATAAAAATACTTTAGAAATATTTGAAAATTATTTGCAAATTTGAGATACTTTTCATATTCTATAAATATTTCTGTGATACCATAGATACATTTAAAAAAAATATCTTAGAAATGCATCTAAGTTACTTTTCATTAACTATATTAAGATACTTTTGAGATACTCTCTAGTGATATTATTGAGATACTATACTGAGATACAAGTCAAACTTTAACTATCGATAAACGGCGCTGACAGCCACCACAGAGCATTCATAGTCGTAAAAGCAAAAGCAACAGGAACAGCAACAAGTGCCGCTTCTTCAGTCAGTGGCATTGGCAGTTATAGAGGCAAAAGCTGCTGCAACCTCTTTGCATTTTATGGTTGCAAGCAGCTTCAGGTGACTCGCCGACAAC
Source organism: Zaprionus obscuricornis (assembly GCA_037044475.1). Taxonomy (NCBI): domain Eukaryota; kingdom Metazoa; phylum Arthropoda; class Insecta; order Diptera; family Drosophilidae; genus Zaprionus; species Zaprionus obscuricornis. Next base: position 250,782 of record JBAMBR010003173.1, on the reverse strand, counting down.
TGCTGCAACCAACTTTGGTTGCAGTTGTTTTAGCTACAGCTTCAGTTACAGCTCTGTTTGTGTGTCGCACAGCTTTGACTTTAGTTTCAACTTCAACTTCGTCTTCGTCTTTGGCTTCAGCTACAGCTACAGCTACAGCTTTGGCTGCGCCTGTGACTTGTAATGTGTTCATGGCGAACTAATCAGAAAATTGAATCGCTTTAATTACTGCAAAAGCAATGAGCATCGTTTGCTGCCTGAGACATGGATACAAAAAGCGAAAGAGAACGAACGACAGTTGAGGGAGAAAAAGAATCAAGTGCAACAACAGCAGCAGCTACAACAGCAGCTGAAGAGGCAGCCGATTACTGTGGGGCGTTGAGTTCTGCTCATCAGAGTGCAACAGGCGTCTGTCTGAAGTCTACGCTGTCTACGATGTCTTCGATGCTTGCTTATAGCTTTGACTTGTCTATGAACTGAGACAGCGGCTGAGACTGAGACTGAGACTAAGGCTAAGGCTAAGGCTGAGGCTAGTCTTGGACTATTCTTTGGCTACTCTTGGGCTACTCGTCTTCTATGAGAAATTACTTTGGGAAATTTGTGCAATAAATTTTAATATGCGTGTAATGAGTGAGGAGTGAAGAATGCGCCACAAAATGCCGCAATAATTAGAAAAAAGGAATTTATACAGCAGCGGCAACAGCAACAGCAGCAGCAGCACGTTGCTTGCCACAAACAACAGCAAATAACTTTGCAGCACACAGTACACACGAGCAGCACATAATATTCTACTTAAATTCGCGATTTTGTGACTTGCAACTTGCGACTCGAGCTGTGTGGCAGCTGCTTTTAATTGCCCCAAAATAATAGCTACAACTACTGCGCCCACAGCAATTTTAAGGCATTCTGCAGTAAGCAGTGAGCAGTGTGCTGTGGGCGAGGGGTAAAGTGGGTGGTGCTAGAAGAAAGGGGAGAGACGAGAGCAAGGGGATAGGCAGTCAACCCAGTGACACATAAAAGTGTCGCTTGTCAAACGACCAAAAACCGTTAAGCGTTGCAGTTGCCTCAATAGAAGGGGAAACGACAAGAGTGAAGAGCAGGGGCAAGGGGAACGGGGAAGGGGAAGTTGAAACGAACAACTTAAAGATAAATAATTGAAGTGCACGAGGCAGCAGCTACAGCAGCCACAGCAGCAGCAGCAGTAAGCGGTCAATAAAAAAAAAAGCAGCTGCTTTTGCTGCGGATGAAACCTTCAACTACACTGCCAGAAAAACAGAAAAAAAATGATTGCAGATCAAAGCAGAAATCTGAAAGATAAAACAATGCAATGATTAAATCAACATTGTTAATGCCAAAGTGCAACATGTTAGCAGCACATTTCGCGCAGTGTAATTGAAGTTGATGTTGCAGCTGTAGCTGTAACTGAAGCTGTAGCTGTAGCTGAGACTCTGTCGCTGTTTCAGTCTGTTTGCCTCTGCCTTGAGGGTGTTAGCTGTGCTGCCAAATGTCGAAGCAGGCTGGCAGCAAGCCAAAAGTTTTTTTTTTTTTTTTTTTTTTAGCCAAGTTAAATACGAGCAACGTATCGTACCGTACGCTACGCTACACTACACTACGACTTCATCTCGCCGGACTTGGACCGTGGGTAAAAAGCAACAGAGTCAAATATTTAACTGGCAAACGTAAAACGTATTAAAAAGGGCAACATGAAGGTGAAGTGGCTGAAGAGTTGTCAATGGGGAGTGGGGAGGGGAGAGGCGGGGAGGGATTTGTAGAGGAGGGGTAAGAGTTACATACCAGTGTTTTGTTGCCACCGTTAGAGCTACTGCCTGCTGCTTGCTGCTGCTGCTGCTGCATCAACTATTGTTGCCTCGACTAATGCTGCTGCTGCTGCTGCTGTAACTGACACTTTAACAGCAGGCAGCAACAAGTGGGTGGACGTTTATGTCTCTTTGTCTTATGTTCGTCTGTCTGACTGTCCCTTTGTCCGTATCTGTGCGTCTTTCCGTTGTTTTGCCGTTGCTTTTGTCTTTAGAGTTTTCCAGCCTTGCTTTTTATACACTACATTTTCACAGAGTATATTCACTTTGAGCTTCTTCATAATTTATTATTATATATAATAAATCAGATTTATTATTTTCATAATAATTATTTATTTTTTTTTTTTTTGAAAAATTAGTTTGCCTTTATATAAAATTATATTTATATTTTATATATATTTTTTTTACCTTTTTTTTTTTGCATTCAATTCGTAAGCGTGTTCAATCTTTTGTTTGATATAGCGAATATTTTCACTTGTCATTTATATTTATTTTATTTTCACACAGCGCTGGCTTGCTGGCAGTTGCTCGTCTTTTCTCAGTTGTTCAGTTGCTCAGTTTCTCAGTTGTTTTGCTTGAGTTGCTCAATTTTTTATAGCTGACACAGTTCGAGATGCTTTCGACTCAAGCTGTCAACAAATTTGACAGTTCGATGGCCAAAAAAAAAAAACAAAAAAAATAAGTTTCGCTTCGTGGGCGCCCGACGCGGCGGCAGCTTGAACATTTTTTTCTTTTTTTTTTTGTCGTTTAGGGCAACGAGTTGTCGGTAATTGCCGACAGTGACTGAGAAAGAGGTGAGGTGAGGAGGCAATGTCGGAGGTACGGAGATGAATGAGCTATGCATCCGTATATGGTGGCATTTTATTGAGGGGCGAGTGGGCGTGTCATTTGATATAAAGTGCTGTCGAAGCGTCGACAAATCGTTGCTGAAGTGGGAAAGTACACAATAAGAAAATGAAGCAAGAATTTTACCCAAAATCTATTATTGAGCACTGTGCGACTAACTGTTGGAATAGTTTCTCAATTTGTGAATTCAAATTGAAATTCGAAATGTGGCAACTGTTTTTCGGTGGTTCGCTTCGTTGCGGTTGCTTAATTAATTTTGTTTTTTTTTTTTTTGTTTATAATTTTATTGAATTTCATTTCATTTCTTTTTCTTTTCAATTCGTTACGTTACATCTACATCTACATCTACATTCCCTTCCCCCTTCTCTCTCTCTCTCTCACACACACAGTATTTCCGTCGCTCCTCTCACTGTGAATATTTTCCACTTTCACATAAAATTTTGTGGACCACCGCGTCGCAACATTTTCAATCGTTTTCGACGCTTAACTAACACACTTCCCCCCCACGTCCACTTCTATGTCATGAGAAATGAGAATTAAGCAGAGAAATTCTTAGTTAATTGTTAATTGAGTTGTTTCATTTGTCTTATGTCTCCTATGTCTTATGTCTTATGGCTTTTACTCGCTTAGTTAGTCGTACTTAGACGTAAGTTTATATAGAAAGAAAGAAGTTATCGCAGCATTAAGAATTAAGTTTTTTTTTTTTTCCTTCGGCTTCTTGATCTTCGTCTTACTTATCTTGTCTTTCTTTATTTTCTTCTGATTTCAGGTAAGCCGCTGCGACGCCAACTTTTTTTTTTTACGATCTAAGACAAAAAGGCCACGCCCTTTTGGCCATTAAAGAAGAGAAGCGTAAAGTTAATTCACCAGCCAAGAGCGGCAACTGTGAGGCAGAGGTAGAGTCTGAAGCTAAGCCGAAAACATGAGAAGTTGACGAGACGAGACGAGAAGCAGATGACGACGATGAGGCTTATGATGAGGGCGTATTATTTATAGAACGTGCATAACGTGCATATCTCCACTTTCACCGCCCGCCTCCCTCTAAGCCTTTGCTCCCCTCCGTTCTGTTCCGTTACCCTAAGCAGCCTTATTCCTCTTCTCATTCCTCACACTTCTTTTGGGGCAGTCCCTTAAGTTCAGTTGGTTATGGCAAGGAATATCTATTAAATTTGGTAGCCATTTTTCTCATCGTTTCTCTCTTCATTTTCCCTTTCTCTCACTCTCGCTCTCTCTCTCTTTCTATCTCTATCTCTGTCTTTCACACATGCTTTGTATACATTCGCGTGCTGCCGACAAGTTTTGTTTTTTATATGTTTTCTTCTGAGCATTTTTACTGCTTTACATTCGCATATTATACAGTTGCAATTGCCTATAACGAACCTTTAAGTAATTTCTAAACAAATTTTATAGTAATATTTTCTTTTCTATCAGTCTCATTAGTAAAAAGTTGTTGATTTTTTTCTTTTTATTATTCATAAATTCGAAATAAAAAATCATTTAATATTTTCTTTGAAGTTATTTGTAATGAGGTTTGACTGTACACAGTTGTCTTGACGGCTGCCTATAAAGTGCTACCGAGTGCCGCCTTGAACAGTGAGTACTGTCTACTCATATGTAACGCCTTCTTCTTGGCCATTTTGGACAAAACAGAAGCAGCAAGCAAGCAAGCAGCAAGCATCAAGCACAAGTGAGAAGCAAGAGGAAGAGACAGAGACAGAGAAAGAGATAGAGACAGAGAAGGGCTAAGGGAGAAATTGAGTTGCTTTTTCTTTCTTTTGCTAGCTGTTGATGATGATGATGACGTGACTCTTCGACTGAGTATGACGCCCCGATTCTTTTTGCTGCTGCTGCTGCTGTTGCTGCTGCTGCTGTTGTCAGTGATCATTTGTTGTTCTTCTCTTTTCTTGTTGCTGCTGTTGTTCTTGTTGTTGTTGTTGTTAGTTTCTGTCGGGCAATCAAGTGTCTGAGTGCGTGCATTGAGTGCTGTCAAATTATTATTGTCGACCTCAATTCCAAGTTCAGAAATTGGTCAACAATTTGCGTACACAGCAAAAAACAAAATAAATAAAAATAAAAAATAAAAATAAGAAAGACAAACAAATAATCGCATATAATAATATTCCCTTGTATATAAACAGTTGAGATTCTTTTGAGATACTCTAAAATTTATCTATATTTATTTTTACTCTGTACTCATAATTTTACTAATTTCAAGTCTATTTCAAGTTTGTTTCCTAAGTCTTTTGTTTTTTGTCAGACTTTGAGATTATATTTAGATATATGTAATTTTTTTTTACAGTGTAGACAATTGGTTAGTATTTCGTATATGTTTTAGTTTCAGACATTTTACTGCTTGCTGTTTACTTCATTTGCCAAGTTTGTGTCCTAAGTCTTTTGTTTTACCTGGTAGACGGCCATGTTTGTAATTACACACAGACATCAATGCAATGTGTATGTGTGTGTGTGTGTGTGTGTGTTAGTGTATTTGTGACCCCTGCTAGGCCACGCACTGGACACTGTGGCGACAGAGCAGCAGCAGGCAACAGGCAGCAGCAGCAACAGCAGGCAAAACATGGCAGCAACTAAATGTTTTGCTGCCCAAAATGGGAAATTCTCGCAGATTTTGTGCCTTAACTCTGTCTCTATAGCTGCAACAGCGACATTTTCGCTTAAGCTGAGCCAAGAGTGTGCGGGAAGACAGGCCAGAGTTAGACAGAGTCTAGTGTCTAGTATAAGGGACAGTGCGAAAATGTGAGCTTCGAGTTTTGCGGCCCAAGTTTAAATATTTCGCTGCATTTTTTTTTCTACTGGCAAACTGTCAACGGCAGCGACATTTGCATTTCGCGTGACTCTCTATCTCTCTCTAACTTGTTCCTGGTTTTCGGAATCTGCTGTAGTCAATGTCTGGGCGTGGGCATTGGGCGAATCACTTTGGCAGTTTGCAGCAGTGAAATTAGTTAAGAGGAAACCTCATTAGGCGGCGCGCAGTGCTGCTTATCAAACGGGAAACGTAGCTGTTGCTGTTGTTCCTCTCGCTGCTGCTGCTGCTGCTGTTGATTCTTATTCTTCTCCTTCTTCTTCTTCTTCTTCTTGTTAGCAAGTTATGATTAGCCTATGACAAGAGCCGACCAGACAGACAGACAGACACGATTGACTCTTTGGTTGACTATTTCAAGGTGTCGCCTTATGTAAGGTGCCACGCCCATTGACGCCCGTCAGCACGCAGCATCAATTGAGTTTGGCTTATGCTGCCGCATCATGATTGATGCCTGTTTTGCGTGTCGTTGCGCTGCTTGTCATGTTCCACATGTCGCGAACGTTGTCTCCATGTCTCTTCTTCTTCTTCTTCTTCACTAGATGCCTGTCTATCTGTCTGTCTGTCTGTGTGTCTTCTGTCTTTCTTCATGTCTTCAGCACAAATCTGGCGCGACAAGGCCGCAAGACTAAAAGTACAGTTAGAAGTTGAAGTTGATGTTGAAGTTGGAAATGTTGTCGCTTCAAATCTGCAGCAGTTTTTGCTGCCTTGTTGCGACATCTGTTGCGTTGTCGCCTGATATTGTTGCAACGCATAACTTTGCCTAAGCCCCCAAAAAGCTGCAATCAATGTTGACTGTGGATTCTATAAAGAGATGTAAGAAAAGCAAAGAAAGAGACAAAGAGAAAGAGCAAGAGATAAAGAGAGATAGAGAGAGAGAGAGAGAGAGAGGGAGAGCTAGCTCGTTACGCGCAATAGTTTTATATATAAATATCAATGGATTTTCGCCTCATTTTCCGCTGAACAACGCACTTGACTAACATAAATTTTCTCATTGTTTACTTAAAGGCAGCAGCAGCAGCATCAGCAGCATCAGCGACAGAGCTGAGCGCACAGTGGTACAAATTGTCAACTGAGCGCACAATTTGCATTGAATGCTGTTCAAATCTATCGATTAAGTCAAATGAATGAATACAAATTGAACTTTGTTCCACTGTACTCCAGTTGCTTTTGCTGTTGCAGGCAGCAGGCAGATGCAGCAGCAGCAGCAGCAGCAACAGGCAAGTAGTAACTGGAAGTTCGTTGTGGTTGCTGCTGCTGCCACTGCTGTTGTTGTTGTTATTGCCGCCATTGTTGTTGTCAGTGTCAGTTGTTGTTCGTTTGTTTGTTTGTTCGTTTTGTTGTTGCATTTACATTTTTGGTGTCGATTCAATTAGTAAATATAACCAAAAGCAAACAGACAAACAGCGAGCCACAGCTTGTTGTTTGTTGTTGTTACTGCAGTTGCTGCAGTTGAAGTCGAATGAAACCTGTAGAATTGTTGACCATGCTCATGCCTAAATAGCCATACAGCTGGCCACAGTTAGCAACAAGCTGTGGCATCTTCTTCCTCTTCTTCTTCTTCTTCTTAACATTTACTGATAAATCTTTGGGGGCAGAGTGGAAACGCTTGCCTAGCCAACGACTTCCTGCTGCGTATGTGTGTGTGTGTGTGTGTGTGTGTGTGCGTCGAGTGTGTGTGCAAATGAAATTGCACGCTAATGAAGTGCGGAGACCATGGCCCAAACGCTAAGTTGACTGGCTAAAAGGCGCCCTATCGATAAGTACTTATTGAGCGAGCGAGAGAGAGAGAGAGAGAGAGAGACTCAAAGAGAGAGAATGAGATAGTAAACTGCAACTAATGCAGTCCCCACAGTCCACATAGTAAGGCAACTTAGATATATGGCTTTTTCTCGATTAACAATAAACGATAAATGACATTTGGTAATCGATAAATCGATATGCGATAACAATCGAAAATGTCCAAGCATCTCGTAATAGAAATTGACAATCACACAAAATAAACGACAATCGATTAATGATTAATGTACATCGATAAACAACAATTGAGCATGGACAATCGATAAACGATAAACGACAATCGACCATCGACAATATGACATAAATTGCTAACCAAAAATTGAACAGCTGCGACATGCTTGAAGCCAGAGATTACTCTGTGCATTTGCGCTCCTTATGCTTGGGTCAAGTCGCGCATGATTCGAGCTTGGCCATTAAATGGCAATAAATACATTAAAAGTGTTAGCTGCTATCACTAACTAGACGTTAGAGACTGTGCACTAACTATATACACTGAGAAATATTTTTAAATTTAGAGAAAGAAATTAAAGTAAACCATTTTTATATAATTTAATTTTTATTTCACGCACGCAAAAAAAAAATTAAAAAAATTGTAGAAAATATTTTATATAAAATTTACTACATTTTTTTTTTTGCACAGTGTATAAAGTGAAGCAGTGTGAGACGCTGCAAATGCTGTGAACAGTTTTTTGACATTTAAGCGGGCAAAAGGCGCCGCCTGCAACACAAGCAACACACAAGCACGAAGTCATAGTAACACATACTGAGACACACACTCACATACACAGATAGGATAGAGAGACTGTCTCATACACACACACACACACACACACACACATAGACAGGGAGAGACATAGTTAAGCACACACACGACTTGAGGCAATGTTTGAAAAGTTACATGCTTAGATTTTGATTAGAAGGTGAAATAATGATGTTAACCTCTTTGCCAGTTGCTGTTGTCGTTGTTGTTGTTGTTGTTGTTGTATTTCATAAGCCATGCAGACATATTATTGCTGCAGTTTCAGTTGTTGTTGTTGTTGCTGTTGCTGGCTAAATGGGGCCGGGTTAGAGTTGATTTTGCCGTGCATTGCATTAGAAATATGAATAGATACAGCAGCAAAAGGAATAGACAGAAAAGCAGATAGAGATGAAGAGCGAGAAACAGAGAAAGATGCAGAGAGAAAGAGAGAAGGAAAGGAAACCCGCAACAAGTTGGCAACATGCTGCTTTTGTCGCCAGGAGTTAAATATTTTTATAAGGAAGTAAGAACAAGAGAAATGAAGATAACCAGAGAGAAGTGTGAAGAGCTAAGAAGATGCAGCAGCAGAATGAAAAAACAATATGCAGAAGTGCAAGACAATCAGTGAGCAGTTTCAGCTTCAGTTCCAGCTCCTAGCTTTCAGCTGCATACAAAAAAAAAAACCAAATCCAAATTCAAGTCCAAGAGCAGCAGCACCAAGTGTAGAGCAGAGCTCCAACTGCTAGCAGATGATTTACTGTCCAGTTAGTTTTGTGCACATAAATTCACCTGCGCCTTGACAGTTGCCCGAGTCGCTGTTGCGTCGCAGCCTCGTCGCTTGCCAGTTGCGACGAAAGCGAAAGGCAATCGACAAGTTTCGATGCCGATTTCGATTCCAATTGAATTGAATGCAATTTTCGTTGGCTGCGTTCTTAGAAATAAATCGTGTATTGTAAGGGAGAAAGGGTAGGGTTTGGGGAGGAAGATCAGGGGGAAGTTGAGGGGCATATGCAAAAGACTTTGTTGACTGTTGTTTTGTTGTTGTTGCAGGTATTTGTGATTGACTCATGAAAGAGTCGAGTGAAACTTTGAATCTAATTCAAAAGAAATGTGATTAAAATCGACTGAGCACACACAGAGAGACAGCGACAGCGACAGCGACAGAAGTAGCTGTGGCTGTGGCTGTGTCTGTGTCTGTGTCTGAGGTTGAAGCTGATGTTGAGCTGCTTTTGTGATGTCATTATATTGAAGAATGGCAGCCAGAGGCAGACATTGACATTGAAAAGAGACAGCGACAAAGACAGCATGAGCAGCAAGCTCAAAAGGAGAAGAAAAAGGAGACTAAGACTGAGACAAAGGACAAGCCCGATGAAGAAGAAGAAGAAGACGAAGAAGCAATGAGCTGAAGTGGAGCCGTAGTCGCAGTCACAGTCACAGTCGTAGCCAAAGTCGAAGTCGAACTCGAAGTCGAAGTGAATCCCTTTTGGCTACCTGTGACTGACTGAATTGTCCCATGTGGGTCGCACTGCTCTGCTTTGCTCTGCTTTGCCTCTGCCTCTGTCTATGTCTCTGTTCCTGTCCCTGACTCTGCTCTGCTCTGGCTAAACGCAATGCCAAAAGCGAAGCTAATCGCTGCACAAAGCATGCTGAATAAAAATGCAAAACCAAAAGGCAGCAAGACAAAGCAGAGAGGCAGAGAGAGAGAGAGAGAGAGTCGAGGGGGGGGGGGAAGGGGTGTAACAAGGACAGCTCAAGAATGGCGGCATTTGCGCTTAAGCCATGGCAATGAATTCATCGTTGACATATCTCGTTAATTTAATTTCTTATCGTAGGGTTAGCATCGTCGTCTCCATCGTCGTCTTCGTCTTCGTCTTCGTTCCACACTTCATCTTCACCATCTTCCTTTTCCTCTTCATCGTCGTCGTCGTCGTCGTCGTCCTCATCGTCATCGTCGGTAGCCGCATGGCTGACTGATTTTGGCGGCGACTCGACTCGACGCGACGCGACGCTCGCTACTCTTCAGTTGCAGCAGTATAGAGAGGGAGAGAGAGAGAGAGAGAGAGAGAGAAAGAGCGCGCGCAGGGTGATGGCCAATGCCGAGTCTGGTATGCAAACTAGCAGCAAAGCAAAGGATGCACTGCGCTCAACTTGTGTCTCTTTTTCCTGCTGCTGCTGCTGCTCTACACTATGCGCCGCGAACTCTTCACTTCACTTCAGTTTAATTCTTTGTGCTTTTGTTACTGCTGCTGTTGTCTTCTGTTGTGTTGTGCACTTGGAAGAAGGACAACAAAGACATCGACGACAGCAGCCAGCAGGCAGCAGCAGCACTGTGCATTACTCTGTGTCTATAAAAAATCATATAATCATATATAAATTGCCTCAATTCGAGAAAGAATTCTCTCTCTTTACTTTTAACTCTCTTCTTCTTCTTCTTCTTCATCATCATCTTCCTCTTTCAGTATTTTTGTTACATTTTTTTTCTTTTATTTTAGTTAATTAAAGCAACTAAATTAGCAAAACTATTTATGTTCATGTCTGTATAGTTGGCCTTGATGCTGATTACCGGGTATCTAATAGTCGAGTAAACAATGTTGCCACTGCGCAGCGAGTATGTAGTTGTTCTTTCTCTTTGCCATCTTCTTAGTTTTGCTACTATAAATTTTTGTCAACGATTTGTACGCATTGTCTGCGAGTTTCTTCTGTTACTGCTGCTTCTTGTGTTGCTGTTGTTGCTGTTGTTGTTGTTGTTTTTGCTGTTGCCTTGGCAGATTTTTAGCATAACATTTGATTATCATTGTCAATTGTGTTGTGTGCTGTGCACTGTGTGTATCGAAAGTCCAAAGTCGGATCCCTTTGTGCTCTCATCTGCATCTGCATCTGCATTGACTGCGACGCCGACTGTGACTGTGACTGTGACTCCGACTGCGACTGCAACTGCGACGGCAGCTTCGACCTGTTCGGCAATTCAAGGACTCGCCGTGCCGCCTGACACTTTGGCAGCACAAATGATTTAGTTTGGCTGTCAATCAATTTGCATTTGCTGCAATTTGATGAACGCGATAAGCTCAACTCTAACTTCAACTTCAAGTCAAGTTCGTTGCTTAAGTCTTTTGATTTTGATTTTGTTTTTTTCTCTTTAAATTTTTTTTTTGTTGCTTTTATTTTAATTGTTATTTGTTTCTTTGCCCAATTAGCGATAAGACATCTAGAATTTGGAGCGTAGCAACATTCCCAGCTGCCACATTAAGTTGCAACATTCGCGCAAATTAACACTGCAACGCAGCATCCTTTGAGGACTAACGAAGTGCGCGTACTTTGCCGTGGGTTACACCCCACGCAGCAGCAACAGCAGCCGTAGCAGAAAACGCGTTGTACACCGCCCCCGCCAGAGCTGCCAAAGTTGCCCCAATCGCTGTAGCAAGCGTTGCCGTTGATGGCTTTACGCACCACAACAGCAACAGCAACAACAACAACAACAACAGGCAGCAGTCAGAATAAGAATCAGAATCAAGCCCAGGTCCAAGCAGAGCCACAGCCACATCCACAGCAAGCCGAACCTGGTGTTGAAAGCAATTTCAAAAATGATGAGTATGATCGAAAAGTTCTTTTGCGTCTCTTCGTCTCTCTTGTGATTCTCTCCCCCTCTTTTCTCTTCTCTCATCTCTTACTTGGCCATCGCTGGCCAAGTTGAAGCTCGACTTCAACTTTTCAGCTTCAACATTTTCGATTTGCTTTCAATATAATTTTCCCTGGCCGTCGCTACGTTTCCTTTGCTTGTCGCTGTTGCTGTTGTTGCTGCAACGTGCGCGCATAAATATTTTTTGCTGCCCTTCCCCTACGTCTCTCTATTCACTCTTCATTTTTCATTCTCCGTTTCCCTGCCTCTCTTCCATTTGACTGTTGGCTCCACCTGGGCCATATATTTTTTTTTCTGCTTTTTTTTTGCCGAGCCGAGCCAATAAGCAGTTTTGCTTTATCGCTTATTAAAAATCATTTCGCTCTTCGTATTTCAGTTTCACCTCCATCAACAGCAACAGCAATAGCAGCAATAGCAGCAGCAGCAGCAGCTGCTTCCCCATTCTCCACTTCGACTCTGCCTCCCTTTATCCGTGCCCTTTCTTTGTTATTAACTTTGGCTCACATGTCGATCAATGTTGATGATTTTGTTCAATTTCAAGCGCACATGAGACGCCGTCAACGTCTCCATCTTGCACTGCTTGCAGCTCCAGCTTCAGCTACATTCCAAGCAACAGAACAACAGTTGTCTGTCTGTCTCATTGTCTCGCTGTCTCATTGTCTCGCTGTCTGTCTGTCTGTCTGTCTGTCTGCCTGTCTCTTTCACTGTCTCTGTCTCTGTCTCTGTCTGTGTGTTGGTGTTGTGATTGCTATCGCACAGCCGTAGCAGAGAAATATTTATTCAGCCCCCAAAAAATGTAATGTTATTTTGCTGCCGTTGCAAGTTGCTGTTGTTGCTGCTGCTGCTGCTGCTGTTACTTTTGTTGTTGCTGTTGTTACTGTTGTTGCCGTCGCTTTTTGAGTGCCCCATCAAAGTTGATGACGCTGCTGATGATGACGTGCCGTTGTCAGTGCGAGTGGTCCACAGAGTGCGAGTGCGAGTGCGAGTGCTTTTGGCTTTTGGCTTTTGAGCTGAGTTGAGTTGAGTTGTCCTCGCTTTCATTCATGCCACGAAAAGCCATGCCACAACTTGTAGTCGGCCATTTTCCATTTCAGCTTTTACATTTCTTATGCTTATGCGTTCGTTGTGGCAAATTATGGCAAATACACACCTTACCTTTACCTTACCATTGCCTTACCTTTGCCTTACCTTTGCCTTACCATTGGCTTAAGTTGCCTGCCCCCACTGCAGCCAACAGACAGACAGTGCAACCAACGCTTGCCACAGACAGTTCACTCAGTGAGAGTCCAACTTTTTCTACATCAAATTCTACATCAATATTCTAGCCGAATGTTGTATACTCTAACAATACAATGGTTGATCTGTGCTACTTTTGGTTTTTAGTGTATGAAATTCTTCGGTGTGGCATTATATAAATTTATATTCTTGTTCTGACTTGTTGTAGCGTCAACTTTTCGTTTCGTTTTTCGTCTTTTTTTTTTTTTCTTTTGCATTTTTATCGATTTTCGATTTCTTATTGTTTTGCTGTTTGAGTGTGTATATGTGTGTGTGTTGTGTTTTATGTTTCTTAAGTGTGTTCTGTATGTATGTGTGTGTTGTGTGCGTCCATCCATGCAATGATTACAAGATCATTTATCTGGCTTCAATAAACTCTCCGTAGCAGTTATTATTTTTTAATGTAGTTTTTTAAGTACCATCAAACACTTGAGACTATGAAGCGAGAACAGCAGCAGGCAGCAACAGGCAGCAACAGACAGCAGCAGCGGCAACAGCAGGCAGCAAGAAGAAGTAACAGTCGGAACTTGATCGATCCATCGGATCCATACAACGTTTCAACGATCCATTAACGTTGAGGCCCTTTAAGTAGTTGTAGTTGTAGTTGTAGATCTACAACTTGTGTTCATCAGCAAAAGCAGCAGCAACAACAGCAACAACAACAGCAACAACAGCAGCAGCAGCAGCAATTACTAAAAGCACTTGATTCACTTGCATTATCTACCTGCAATTTGTGGGCGTTGCATTCCATTGACTTTACTTCCCTTCCCTTCCTTACATTTCCCCCCCTCCCTCTCTCTCTCTCTCTCTATCAATCTCCCCGTCTTGTGTTTCTGTTGCCATGCGATTGGAATTTCAATTCGCTTGAAGCGCATTTATCTGTCCAGCCTCAATCTCAATCTTCTAGCCAGGACACATGTTGCACCTGTGGCAAACACTTTCTACTTGGAACAGTTTCAGTTTATTGTTAACAGTTTATGAGGCGCATCCCTTCACAATAATCCTGCGACCAAAACCAAGCACCAACAACTGTAATTTGCTGGCTCAGTGCACAAGTTTTATGCGAGCTTCGAGCTGCGTTGCATGCCACAGCCATTTGTTGCCATCATTTGCCACATAACTTAGCTTTATGCCTGTTGCTTGTTGTCTGTTGTCTGTTGCCAATTGCCTTTTGTTTGACTCTTTTGACGCACTTGCCACTCAGCCATTCATTGCACATTCCTCTGCCTCTTTCTGCCTTGTCTTCTATGTGCACGCATTACACTGTGCGAAAATAACTAGTAGATCAATTGCTTAGTTCTCACTCTCTCACTCTCTCTCTCTCTCTTTCTCTCTTTCCCTTTCTCATCTCTAAGCTAAGTTCAGCCTAATAACTGCGCAATCTTTGCTCTTCGCAATCTCAGTTCGAGTAAAGCTTACATTAACATTGACTTCGGCTTGGCGCATTTCGAGCTTGAGTTCGAATTCGAGTTCGAGTTCGAATTGTAAGCATTGTTCGCTTAGTCTATACTCATTCTATTCTATTGATTTGCGCGTGGATTCCACTGTTTATCCCTCCTCCTCACTTATCACTTCTCATTTTTAGCTCTTCGCTCTTCGCTCTGCCCTACATCATGCTTCTCTTTCCCTTTGCTTGCGTTGATTCTATGCTTCGTTCGCTTAGTCGAGAAACCATCTGGTATGTTGGTCTTTCAATTTTAATTATATATTGTGACCACTTCTGTTCAGTTCAGTCTACATCGCAGTCGCTGTCGCTGACGCTGTCTACGTCGCCGTCGCTGTCTCCAGTCGCCATCTCTATCTGCGTCTCAGTTCTTGCCTTGGTTTGGCCAAGCATAGTTTGTACCTAAGATTATTTAGCTTATATCGCTCTGTGGGCGTGTCACTAAATAAATTACTTTTCTATATATACTATAGACGATATATATATACACGATATATATATACGATATATATATATATATATATAAATACGATATGTGTATCTAAGTATGCTGAGAGTTTCCCACACGTGCAGCAAGCTGCGACTCGCGCGTCTTGTACTCGGGGAAAATTGTTTGGCTAAACGCCTTTTCCTGCAATTGCAACTGCAACTGCAACTGTTGCTGTCGCTTGTGGGCTGCTTGTTGTTGTTGTTATTGTTATTGTTACTTGGCAAACGTTTGCGCCGCGTAATTAGCATAAATCACTTCAAAAAAGGCTTCTCCATTTTTGTTGTTGTTACTTTTTGTTTTTTGTTTGACCAAATTTGTTTTATAGTCTTTGTGGCATTTTGGCATCTCTGACTGGCAGCCTCCGCCCTCGTCCTTCTTCACCCCCTACTCCAGCAACCGCCTCCCCTGTTGCAACCGCCTCCACAGTGAACACGACATGGACAAAAGTCACGCATCGCTGACCAAAATTGGCGCAGCAACAGCAACAGCAACAAAAAAAAAAAAAACAAACAAAATAAAAAAAAAAAACTACACTGAAAGTTTTGGAGTTTGTTTTGCTTTGTTTTTCGATTTTATTTTTTTGGGCCTCGCTTGAGCAATAAATACCATTTGCATTTGCCAGCCTGCCCCCAACAGACTTTAACAACAACAACAGCAACAACAGCAACAACAAAAACAACAACAACAACAGAAACTAAATAGAAAGTCATCGAATTTTGTAGCAAATAAAACTTAATTGAAAGTTAAGCAAAACTTTTGTTTCTCTTTGTTGCAAATTATCGGAACTTTATCTCTGTCTATTTCTATTTCTCTATCTCATTCTCCTTCTCTCTTCATATACGCACATTGCTTGTTTTTTTTCTAGCCAAATAATCTAAGCTATGCGCCATCAGCTTTGCTTAACACTTGATGCTTGATGCCTTGCTGTGACTTGTGACGGCAAGCTTGACGGTAACTGTGACTGTGACTGCGACTGTGACTGTGATTGCTATGGGGACTGTGACAGGCAACCGAACAAGGCAGAGACAGTATTTGTTGTTGTTTTTTGCGGCCAATTGGAAACTGTCAAAAACTATTTTGCTGCATCTTCATAACTTGTAGCTTAAGACGCAGCCTGAGACTGGTTCAACTGGACTCTGAGTGAACGAACAGACAGACAGGCAGAGAGACAAGCAGACATACAGACCGACACATAGACAGACAGACAGACAGAGGCTTGAGTTGAGCTTGTTGGCCATTCCATTAGGCCAGCATCGTGTCGATGCTCCACTTGCCCCAGTTGCAACATTTTGTGGCCTAAACTATGTGCGCATAGTTTTTGCATTACATTTGCTCGCCTTTCTATTGCCTCTGCCTCTGCCTCTGTCTCTGCTCCTGCCGCACCTCCCCCTCCCCTTCCACTCACGAGACTACATCATAGCGCGGCTAATTGAAAAAATGGTTTATTAAAATGAGACTTGGCCGATAAGCCATGCCGGGAGAGGAAGCGCTGCAAGGCAAAAGTGCTGCATAGCTGAATTCAACTTTAAAACGCATTAGATTTCCGTCATTAGATGCATTAACAACAATAACAACAACAACAACAACAAGTTGTTTTTCGTTACATTGCATAAGATTTTGCATAGTCCTCGCGACATAAGAAGTTCGTTGCCTAAGTCATTTTCAATATGCGCGCAGTTTATCAAGTTCGTTGCCTAAGTCTTTTGTTTTAGTTCACATCATTTGTAACTTGTCGCACTCCCACAATGCGTTCCAATTAAACGTAGCGCTTGTTGTTGTCACTTTGTTGTATCTGCTGTTGTTGTTGTTGTTGTTGGTGTTGCTGTTGTTTATTGTTGTCACTTGTTGTTGTCTGTTGTTACTGCTGCTGCTGCTGGTCATAAATCGCGCCTGCTTATCATTTTCATAAACAAGTCACAATAAAAACGGACGAACGCGACGGCAACTTATGCAATTCTAAGAGTGTTAGAAAGAGATACAGCGAGAAGTTGAGTTCGAGAGAGAGAGAGAGAAGTCTGCTAAGGTCTGGTCAGCAGAGCGAAGCACAACGCCATTTGCCATAGTAATGACAGGTGTTTGTAACTTGTTTGTAACCAAACAACAACAGCAACAACAGCAACAACAACAGCAACAACAGCAACAACAACAACTATGCAAGCTAACGGAAGGCTCCAAAATAAGAAGAAAAAAAAAAAAAAGAATAATGTTATACCAGACGCGACGAGAAACAATCGGCAAAGCAATCGCAATGCAGGCTGCTGCGACTTGTGTCTAAGACGCAAACTCCGAGACATGGACAAAGACGTAGATAGTGGCAGAGGCAGCAACTTGCACTGCTGTTGCTGCTGCTGCTGTTGCTATTGGATGTTGGCTAGCAGGGGGTCGCCAACGCAGCGACAGACCCCAAACAGATATTTGCATTAATATAAAGCCCAAAAACCAATTTATGCCTGCTAGCAGCAGTCGAGCATATGCAGCAGCAGCATCAGCAGCAACAGCAACAGCTGCTGCAGCTACAGCCAAATAAGCCAAAAATATTGTACGACAAGAAAATTTTTGGTTTACTAGCTAAAAGATACACAAAGAAAATGATGAAGGTAAAATTATCTGCGGCGCACCGAAGTTTTCATACACTCACACAAGTTTACAGACAGCTGATTCTGACTGCTGGCGACTCTAAGCTTCGGCTTAGATCAACAAGAAATATCAATGCGAAGCTTACTTTATAGCTGACAGACACAGTTAGAGAATCGAAGCTTGTTCGAGCGTATAAAGAAGCAACACAAAATGTTTTGTCTTCAAATGAAGCTAGAATAACATTAAAAGCTATAAGATATAGCTATAATTAGCTATTAAAAGCTGCCACAGACAAATAGACAAAGGAGAAGAAGGCAAAGACAAAGACAATTGCATAAAGGAAATGAAAACCTTACCACATTATGACAATTGTATTTACAATGCTGACAAGTTGCACAGGGAGTGAAAGTGATCTGCAACCTTGCAACCTGAAGCTGCAACTAGCTATTTGCCCCTCAGTATGAGTACTGAGAGTATTGCCTAGTGCTAGTGGTCTGCCGCATTTTGATCTTACATTTTCATTATTGTTGCCATTTGTTCCTGTGGTCAGAAGCCAAGCTAGAGTCAGCTAAAGAGAGACTGAGAGAGTGAGAGACAAAGAGAGTGAGAGAGAGGAAAGACTTTGATTAGGTTTCGGCCGGACTTGTGTTTGTGGTTTGTGACTTCTTTAGAGATAATATAAAATTGATATTTGCGGTTTTTACTTATGTTTTGTATGTGGTGCGTTCTGTGGTGCTGTGTGGCTCTGTATGCTCTATGATCTGCTGTACTGTGGTTTGCCAAGCCCCATTGGAATGTGGACGCTCATCAAATATCTTTGTCCACTGTTCGTGTCTGTGTATGTGTCTGTATCAGTGTCTGGATCATTGAACTCCAGTCGGACGCTGATTAGACAGCTCCAAGTTGAACATTTGTCATTGTTAGCGCGTAATTAAGACTCGCCCACCGCCCACACGCCCCCACAGTTACCGCCCACTGTCTACTGTACAGCAGCCAAAAACCGGCGAATTCCATTTGAATAAATCACAGCTAGTGCGGGAAATTTAACTGCACGGCAGGCACAGAGAGAGAGAGAGAGAGAGGAGAGCAATGTTTCAGATAGTGTGGCAAAGTGGCAGGGAGGGGGGGAGTTACTGCTGCTGTTTGGCAACTTAATTGCAGAGTTTGCATAATGCTTTTAAAAAAGTAACAAATGGTAAAAAACAAAAATCCCAAAAAATAAAAATAAACTGAAAACAAAATTTATTTCAAGCCAAACATTGAAAAACACTTGCGGCACTTGCTGCATATGCAGCACTTGCAACAACGTGTGGCAGCAGATATTCAATTTGCCAGCAAAGGCTGAGCCACAGTCATAATTAATTTTGGCCTATACATTCGAACCATTTTGGCAACTACGGCGACCGAACAGCGTTTGACCCACCTGCCGAGCGAGAAACGACGAAAAACTGCTAAAAGCAGCTAAAAACATCGCCGTGAAAAAAATCAACAAAAATCGATATTTAAAATCACATAAATCGCGTTTCCCATCGGTTCCACACACACACACACACACACACACACATACACAGAGACAGAGACAGTCAGAGAGTCAGCGAGTTGCAAACTGTTTGGTGGTTTGATTTATGATAATGCAACGGTAGGGGAAGAGGACAATGATGTGAACGGGGAAACAGAAGGGGAGAGAGGGGCGTGTGGGTGCGTCTCGTCTATCGTCTATCGGCCATAACAGGAATTGCATTAAAATTACGCAAATTCAAAAAGACTCGCAAATCGCAAAGAAAACACAAAACAAAACTAAGGCAACGGGTATACATGAATAGAAAATACCCTAACTTGAGTGACAAACTTATGGCAGATAGCGATGCTTAAGCGATGCAACGTTAAATATTTTGTTTTTTTGTTTCACCTTTACACAAACCCATCATACACTATATAAATATTGTTTACCGGGTATATGAAAAGCGAAACAAACGAAAAACGACGAGGAGTTTGCTGTTAAAACTTGAACTTTTGATTAACTTATGGATTGAACGTTACCGTTAACCGCCTGCCCAGCACTTGCAACTGCAGCATGTTTCGACTTGTACAAACTTGTCCACTTTACGTGTTGCGCTCTGCACATTTATCAAAAGTAGCAAAAAAAAGGCGCAGGCGAAAAACTCTGTGCGATACAAGCCAAAACTTAGATACAAACAAAAAAAAAAAAAAAACTGTGTAACGAGAAGTGAGAAGGGAGCAGAGAAAATTGAGAAGCGAAAACTGAAACCAAGCGCAACGAATCCCAAGCGAATCGAAAGTGACCAAAAACGGGCGACAAACATATAAAAAATAAAAAAATAAAAATAAAATAAATAAAATTGCCAGAAAATGTTTTGCATTTAATTTATGAGTGCGTTCAATGACTAAATAAAGAAACACTTCATACACCCGGTACTTATAAGTTATAAGTTTAGAAATGGGCATGCACATTTTATATAGACAAGTCTTCAATAAATTGAAGTGTTGATATTTCTGCTTATAAATATAGACAAGTATTTACTATGTTGGGTTACACTCGGTATACCCGGCAAATGTTTAATAATGTCTGATATTTGGGTATATATGTTACATATACCAGTATTTTGTGACTGTAATTGTATCTAACGCTACTTCTTCTTCTTGCTGCCTACGAAGTATTTTTTTTTTTTTTTTTGTTTTTTGATAAATTTTAGTCTAATTTATGTAAGCTTAGACTAACCAATTTCCGGGAGTGTGCTCATAGGACTCTGTCTCAGTCTATGTTTATGCCTCAGTCTATGCCACGTAGCGCACGTAGTCAACAATTTTGATTTGCGTCTATTCGGATTCTCAATTCTCCATTCTCCATTCCCGATTCTCAATTCTCAATTCTGCGCAAATATTTACACAATCTCAATAAATTTATGCGCTCTTCTTCACATTTTCAATTTTCAATTTGCAATTTTTCTGTTTTGCTGCGTTTGGGCCAAACGACATCCGACCGACCAATGGAGCGCTGTGCTGCGAGTGGACTGAGTGCAGTGGCGAGTGGAGTGTAGAGTATGCAGCAGTATGAGGAGCTGAAGAGTTGAGGAGTTGAGTGCCACTTTGTGCTCTTTGTGCAGAATTTATGCAAATATCCGAAATACTCGTCGCGTCTGCGTTTGCGGCTGCGACTGTGACTGCGACTGAATTGTGAATTGTTATTGGCCTAGAGAGAAGCGAATCATCGGTTGAGATCGCGGATCGCAGATCGAAACGTTTCTTGTGGGCGGATGAAATTGAATGCGTGGTACGAATGCGATCCCAATGTGATTTCGATCTGTGCAAAAACTCTCTGAAAGCTCAGTTCGACTATGGCAAAAGGGCTGCTGTTGCTGTTGCTGTAACTGCTGCTGTGATTTTTATCGTTTGGCCTTTTAGTTAAGAGACGCGTCTAAAATGCTTCAGCTATGAACTGGGCCACGTTGTGTGGCCCACTTGCTCTACTTTAGCTGTGAGAGCAATGAGCTAGAGCGAGTACGAGATAGAGACAGAGACATATTGTTGTTTGGAGACGCAACTGCAACTTCAGTTATGGCAAGTGCTCCCAGCAGCAACAGATTGAACAATTTCCTAGTTTTGGTGTGCGACTTTTTGTTGATTGTGTGTGTGGAAAAACGGCGAAAGTCAAAACAACAACAACAACAACAACAACAACAACAACAACAACAACAGCAACAACAACAAGCATCGATGCTGGCCATTAAAAACACTTTATTAAAACCCAACAGGAAAATTGGACAAGCGAGAAATGTTAAAGGAAAGCCCAGTGAGCTGACTGCGCTAAGACTTGGACTGTGACTGTGGCAGAGGTAGAGGCAGTGGCAGTGGCAGCAGCAGGGACAGAGACAGAGTCAGAGTTGTATTTTCACAAGTTTTCCCAGACTTGTAGCAGTTGTAGTTGCAGTTGTTGCTGCTGTTATTGCTGCTGCTGCTGTTGTTGCTGCTGTTGTTGTTGGAACTATCGATAAGCAAGCGCAACGAACAAACGTAAACGCATTTGTTATTCGTTTGTTTCGTTTTTCTTCGTCTCTTTTTGGGGGGCCGGAAGCAAATTGCAACGTGACAAACGCGTTGCGTCGTGTCGCCTCATGTCGCGACGTGTTATGTCTCTTCATTTTCAACCATGACGAAGTTTGATGAGAAAATGATGCAGTTATTTCTCACACCAAAGAAATTAATTGATGTAACAACAACAACAACAACATATAGCAACAACAGCAGCAGCTGTATTAGGAGCAGCAACAGCAGTAGCAGCGCACCTTGATTAATTGTTGCTCCAGTTAACTAGCACAGCGCCTACAGCTTCCCCTTCTATCTTTTCATTCCATTTCTCCAACACAACTTCATAGCGAGCGCCATCTGTCAGCTTTTGCCCTGCTGCAGCCCGCACCATGTCGCAAGTTGCCTGCCTCCCAATTAGAATGTTTTATGGCGACCGATCGGGCTGCTGCATGTCTCGCTTTCCTACTACACTACACTGCACGAAATAATCGTACCAGTAAATCTTTTGCCTGTGAAATGTCCACAAGTTAAACTTGCTGCAGCATTAACACAATCTTTTCGCACAGTGGAGTGTCGCGTTGCCTTTGTGCACCCGCATGCAGCGTTGCACAGCGTTGGCCGCTGGTTGATTTGGTCCATGACGATGTCACTTCCTGTGTTCCTCTTGATTTCATTTCATTCTGTGCTTAATTCACGCGCGTAGGCGAAGAAGCAGGAATAACAGCAGCAGGAAGAAGCACAGCGGTTGACTATGATGATGTGGCAGCCAAGGACTGTGAAGCGTGCAACCAACTTAATTAGCTTTATGCCGCAACAACAACAACAACAACAACGAGGATGAAGAAGAAGCAGAAGCAGAGAAACTTCAGTCTAATGAGGCGTGGCCTTGCGCACCGCTGTCCATTGATAGACGCGCAAGTTCATGAACTTTTTGTGTCACAAACACTTGGAATGCATCTTCGTCTTCTTCTTGTTCTTCTTCTTTTGCAACTTCTTGGTTCTTTTAGGATTCCTGGAGCACAGTTCTCTCTCTCTCTCTCTCTCAACACAACTTGGCCTACACTTTGAACGTGGCTGCACAACGCACATTTCTATGCGACGTGCGGCACATTCCAGGAGACTCGAACGAGAAAGACTTGAAGACGACGGCGACGACGTTTCACGATTTTATGCAACGATTCATCATCTAAGCAAAAGTTTCTTCTGCTGTTGCTTCTATCCTTACTTTTTTTTCGGCGGGTGGCAGCTGCAACTGCAACAACAACAACAACAACAACAACAGCAAACAACGAAAAGGCATTTTGTGGCAAAACACAAGAAACGCATTCGAAATTCGCATTCGCTTTGCTTATGCGCCAAGCGCTGCATGCTGCTTCATGCATGGGCGTGGTCTATAGAGGGAGCAGTTGTCACTCCTTCTCTCTCTCTATCTCTCTCTCTCTATCTCTCTCTGTCTCTGTCTGTCAAGTTACTAGTCGTGTTGAAGCTATCAAATTTTATTACATTTTAATAGCTCAATTAATTACTTCAGCGTGGCAAAGTAATCAAAAATGTTTAAACTTTATATTAAGTCGCAAATAATAAAATTGAAACTCATTGACTTTCCCTTTACAAAATTATATATTTTTTTCTACCATTTTTACTACAAAAAAAATCAAAGAAAATAAAAAAAAAAATTTAAATATATTTTTAACACTTAAAAAAAAAATATTTCAAAATTTTATTGAACGCTTTTAAAGTCTCTTCAAGTCTTTTCGCCTCTCTTCGTGCCTCGGTTATCCCCTTTGTTCTTATGCTTAACTACGCCTCTGTGCTCTGCCTGTACACTACACCCGCTTGTGTTGTTGTTGTACATTGACTGAGCTTTTGCATAGTTTCTGGATTTGGCAACGACTTGGACTTGGGGTTCGCATCGCATGTTTTTGGCCATTTGGCGTTTGTTGTTGCAGTCACAGCCGAGTCCAGGTCCCCGTTCAGCCGTCCAGGTCTGGAAGCTGGGAGTTGATATCTCGCTACAAGCTGGCGGCCAAATGCAAATCTCGTCGCACGCATGTATTGGAATTTTGATTTATCAATAGATGGAAATGGGCGCCCAATGAATCCGAATCGAAGTCAGCCAAGTCGAACATCGAATTCGAGTCGGGGATTTCAAGTTGGAGATTCATATGTTTGAGACTCGAAGGCTACGATTCGCGACTTGTGATTTGGGGAGTTTAAAGTTTTCTTTGGCGAAAGCAAAAGTTGTTGTTGTTGTTTTTGCTTTTGCTTTTGCCAAAGTTTCAAGTTGAGGGAAAGGCGACGGCGATGGCGATGGCGATGGCGGCCCGATCTATTCGAATGGCTCAAAGTTGAAATGTGGCCGTGGCAAGACAGCTGCACCACAGCTGCCACAAAAGCCAACAACAACAACAGCAACAACAACTACAAACATCCAAGTTTGCCCCCTTCGAGCAACATTAAAAGCAACCTCCTTCCATACGCCTCACCCCATCGCGCAGTCTCTCGCATTTGACTTCTTCGCGGCGAGGCAAACATAAATCAAATGCTGGAAAATGTACAAGATAAATTTTTAAGCACACTTATTTAACACCTAACAACCTTGTTAGATGCATTTTGATGATGCAACCAGTCGACAACGACAACAACGACGACGACAACGGCGACGGCGACGGCGATGACTCCAAGTGAATACAGCTGAATAATGCTCAGCAGCAGCACCAGCAGCAGCGTTAGCATCAGCATCCAACTGAAACCAAAGCACAGTCAGCGACAAGGTGGAGCAGCACATCATACTGAGAGAGCGAAGACTCCTCAGAGATTGCTCAGCGACTGCTCAGCGATTCCACAGAGACTTCAACTCCAACTGAGACTTTGACTACAAAGTCAGAGACGTTTGCTTCGTTTGGCTTAGAAATCTATACCGGAAAATTAAAAATTGTTAATAACACGACAACGCAACTTGCTGCAACATGCTGATGCCACAAGTGCACTGTGCCAGGGTGCGGTGTGTTGTGCTGCACTATGTGTTGGCTATAACTGTTAGAATTGCTTTTCGGTGTAGGACAAATGTGAATTGTGAATGTGGTGCAACATTTTTAAATTGCAAATGCAAATAAGAAATAGACAGAGACACACACACACAGAGAGAGAAAGAGAGAGAGAGAGAGAAAGACAGCATAGATATTGCTCAGCTATGTGTTGCTGCTGCGTCACATCTGCTCACATATAAATCTTGTGCCATGGCAAAGGGTGCCGAAGCTTTGCATTTACAACAACTACAAGAAGAAATCGAAAAAAAAAAAATAAATAAAAAATAAAAATAATTTATAAAAATTGCAATAAATATTGAGAGGCGCTGATAAGGCGTCAACATAAATCAGGTGCCATGTAGTCGTCGTCGCTGTAGAAGAACAAGAAGTAAAAGAAGAAGAAGAAGATGCAGCAGAAGCAGAAGATGCAAGGGGCAACATACATAGCGGCATATCAAGCGAGACAGTAAGAGAGAGAGAAAGAGAGAGAGACGGAAATGGTATTGGGATTGGGGAATTGGAATTGTAAGCGTGACTAATCAATGAAATAGTGTGAAATCTTCAAGTTGGCACCTTCAGCAAAGTATTGACTCTCGCATAAGACTTATGTCTTTATAACTAATTCGATTTTACAACTGAGACAAGCAAAAAGACAAAGTGCGAGAGAAACAAAATGAGAAAGAGAAAGAGAGAGTGAGAGTGAGAGGGTAAAGAAACCACAGCAACCACACAGCAATTGCGCCCACACAGCAATATATACAACAAGCGAAACAAGCAACACTTTCGTTTAAATTTTGAATTTGCGTTTCGCGTTTCCCGTTTCGAGAGTCAAGTTTCGCATGTGGCATCGAATTGCAAATGACATGAAATTAAGTGAAATGAAGTTTGTAATTCAAGAGTTTTTCAATGTGTTTCAGTTTCACAACAAGAGTGAAAACGCAACTTGACGTGGCATCTGCCACATTCATAGCAACAAATCTTTTCTAGTGTTTTTCTAGCTCTAAATTAATCGTATCCAAGGTTTGCATCATTTTATTGTTGCAGAATTAGCAGCCAAAGTCAAAGTAAAGTAAATATTTGGCAATCACAAAGATTCTTTCCTTTCTTTCTCTCTCTCTTCGTCTGTCTCTATATCTGTTTCTGCTTGTCTCTTTCTCTTTGTGTATATCTGAGCTATGGCACGTAGCCATTTCTCATGGGGCAAGCACAGGTAAATCATCCACATCTGCCGGAAATTGCATAAAAATATGCAAGGCTGCGTTAACTTCAATGTTGGCCTAGACAACAACAGCAACAGGCAACTGCCACATGTTGCACATACAATCACAAGCAAGAGCCGCAAATAGCCACAGCAGAAGAAGTAAAAGATGAAGTAGAAGTAGAAATAGAAGGAGTAGAGAGAGAGTGAGAGGAGGGAGTAGTAGGGAGGCAGCAGCAGCAGCAGCAGTTAGGCTGTGGAGGCACAACTACAGTAAGCCACAGGCCGAGACATGTCCGACTCTTATCAGCAGCAACTGCGCGCGTGATAATCCCTGGCAGAGACACGACCGACATTTGGCCAACTTCTCACAATCCAATGTGAAAGAGAGCGAGACTGAGACAAAGAGGTAGAGGAAAGGAGTCAGCAACAAAGACATTCAATGAGAAGCGCGAGCGAGAGAGAGATAGAGAGAGAGAGAGAGAAGCAGAAGTGTTAATCAAGCAACAAACGACGAACCAAGACGATTCTTCAGGTTCAGGATGTGGCTGAGCACATGGTTAGCTTCTTCGTTTGTTTGTCTCCTCCACTCTCTCTCTCTCTCTCTTCTCTGTCCCACTACTCTTCCTTGTCCCACACTCGACAAGACAGTTCAGTTATCCCAGAAGCGGGGCAATCATCTGACAATGAGTATGAGACTCGACCGCATTGTTGCTGTTGCTGTTCTTTTTTTATTGTTGTTGTTGTTGTTGCTGTTGTGCTGCTTCGTGTTTGCTGTTTGGTTTTGGCCATGACAGAATTTCTCTTCGTTTTGGTTTTGCTTTTGGGTTTTGTATACGATAAATAAGGTAATTGAATGAAATTACTTTTGACAGCTTATTTGCATACATCAACAGCGGCAGTAGCCGCAGCCGCAGCTGGAGATGGAGCTGAAGCTGAAGCTGAAGCTAAAGTTGAAGTTAGAGTTGGAGATGGAGTTGAAGTCAACAGGCGAAGCCTTGTTAGGCCATAATTGGTTATTGAATGCTTGCAGTTGCTACTTCCCCTTACCCCCACCACCACTTCCGTCCCTCTGACCCTGCCACTTACCACTTGCCACTTGTTGACTGAGTGTGAGAAGTGCGTGCTGACAAAAAGATGAATAACTTTTTTTTTCTTTTTTTTTTCGGCTACATACGACAACAAAACATAACGAATGACTAAGGCAACGAACTTGAAGTTGTCAACAGACATCAACTCATAATGTTGCTGCTCTTGCTGCATTTGCTGCTGTTGTAGCTTACTGTAGATATTTTTGAAGAATTCTTGCTTTGATTTTGTCTTTTGCCTTTACCTTTCACTACTACTACTGTTTCCATTGGACATGGTTGGGCTGCAGTTATCAATCCTCGATTCTCCTGTTGCAATCGCAGCCCACGAGGCGCGACGCTTCAGCACTCAACTCATCATCATTTCGTGTGGGCGTTCAGCAGGAATCAACAATGTTGCCACGTCTCTCTCTCTCTCTCACTCTCTTTCATTTTCCTTCTCTTTTTCTTTCTGTCTATCTCTGTCACTCTTTTGAGCTGACTGTCTCACTGCCATGTTTCATGTTTGTTTGTTGACAGATAAAATTGCCAATCTGCGACAATTTTTCGCTCGGGTTAAACGAGTTTAAACATTCTGCCAACTAAGCTTAATGAAAGTCTTTAGTCTCGCTGAGTTGGGAGTTGGTACTCGGTATACGGGATAAGGGTTACGGGTATTGGGTGTCGAGAGTCGGTAGTCAGTAGTCAGTAGTGGAGACTGTTCGGGAAACTGTTTTGTTGACTGTCGACTACCAACTGCCAAGTTGGCAGCCAATCTAAGTAGATCTTCGCTTTGGCTCTTTGGCTTTACAAAAAGTGTAATTAGCGCTGGAAATTGAACGTGAGGAGTCTGTAGCTGGAGCCTGAACCTGAGACACGTTTCGCTTTAAATGCATATCAGTCTGGGCCAGCAGAGAGACAGACAGACAGACAGACAGACGATGCAGACAGAAAGTCGGAGCGCTAGAGAGGAAGACAGAGGGATAAAAGTACAATCGGACAGACAGACTGAGCCCAGCGGGCGGATGGGGATCAAATGGGCCTTGCAATGCTTCAACTGCAAACTACATACTGCAACTGCAACTGCAACTGCTACTTCAACTGCTACTTCAACTGAAACAGCAACTTGAAATTCCCATTCCAACTTTGCGACTATTTTAAAGTGAAATAATGACAGTTTTAATTGCTGATTTTGCTCGTTGTTCGTTGGCGTCAAAATGCCAACTCTCAGCTTAGCTTAGCTCAGCTCAGCTCAACTCAACTCAAGTCAACCCAACATTGCGCAGCTCTTCTTAGCAACTCTCTAGACTTCCCCCTACGCTCGTTGATGCCTTTACTGCAGCCTTTTTCTGTCCTCTTCCAGCAGCAACTATTCCCAGCGTTTTATTTTTAGGGCCGAATGTAAATGTTGATTACGCAAATGCCAACTAATTGGCAGCCATTAAGCGCAGGTCGTTGGCTTCTGTTCAGTTGAGAGCTGTGTCTCAGTCTGTGGCAGATTCTTTTTAGCTGATTCCAGGATTCGGTTCAACGAGTCCAAAAGGCCCAAAGGGTTCTTTCTTTTATTTTTATTTTACAGTTGCGGGCGTAAGAAAATAACAAAATTAAAGTTGACATTTGCTTGATATGCGCGGCCTGCCGCAGGCTTTTGCTTACTTTTTGGAACAGTGGGCAAACTTGTATAAATTATGGCCAGAAATTTTCATTTTTAAATATTCAAGCTGGAACATGCAGCAAACTCAACATATTACCAGGCAAAAATAATTGAGCATTACGTGTCGATCTTCTTTCCACTGTGCATGACAAATTGCTCCACGGGTGTTGCAAATTAAAGCTGAACCGTGGCAGTGGCAACGGATAACAACGTTGTTGCGAGTTCGAATTCAAGTTTGAATTCGTTTTGGGATTCGGTTTTTGGCTTCTTTTAAATCAAATTAAAATTTTTGACAACTTCATTTGTAAATTGTTGAAACATTGTAATAATCATTGTGCTTCTTCTTCTTCTTCTCTTTGTCTTTGTCTTTAGGTCTCGGCCAGCGATCCGGATTGCGGTGTCAATGCCATGGTCAACTATACGCTGGGCGAGGGATTCAAACATCTTACGGAATTCGAAGTGAGATCTGCCTCAGGTGAAATTTGCATTGCTGGGGAATTGGACTATGAACGACGAAGCAGTTATGAGTTTCCGGTACTTGCCACTGATCGTGGCGGTCTCAGCACAACGGCCATGATCAAGATGCAGCTAACGGATGTCAATGATAATCGCCCAGTCTTCTATCCACGCGAATATAACGTTTCATTGCGTGAATCTGGCCCGGCACAATCGAACGCCGCATCGAACACACCATTGCCCATTGTTGCTGTGGTTGCAACAGATCCCGATGCAGGCAATTTTGGTCAAGTCTCGTATCGCATTGTTGCTGGCAACGAGGGCGGCATCTTTCGCATTGAACGCTCCAGCGGTGAAATTTTTGTCGTTCGTCCTGATCTACTCTCTGTGCGCACGCAGCCGATGCATATGCTCAACATCTCGGCCACAGATGGCGGTGGGCTGCGAACAAGCACAGATGCTGTTGTCTTTCTCAGCATTATCGATGCCATGCAACGTCCGCCGATCTTTGAGAAGGCGCGTTATAACTACTACGTCAAGGAGGATGTGCCACGTGGCACTGTGGTTGGCTCTGTAATTGCCACCAGCAGCGATACAGGTGAGTGTAGACTGTACCTTTGCTAACAATCGAATATATTATCGATAAAGTTATCGATTACATTTCATTGTGAATCGAATAATATGGCGTTTCGATTATTTATCGATTACAATCGATTCAGTTATCGAGTAATTTAATCAATATATTCAAGTATCACGAAACAAAGTCTGTCTGATGTTCTGTCTGTTCGATTTAGCGTGTATTCACTGTAGTTGCAAGCGTTTTTGGCCAAATTATTGGGCCAATGTCTGGCGACGTCTTTGTGTATATTGGACTGGCATTCATTAGTTCAGTGAGCTGGAAAGCAAAATATGCGCATATGATGGACAGACGGAAAGAAAGACGAACGGATGAGCAGACGAACAGGACCGATGAGTGGTCCAAGTGGTTGGACGGTTGAACGGTTGAACAAGCCAAAGAAAATTAAAATAAAATTTGTACAAAAAATGAAAAAAAACAGAAAAAAAAATGTTAGCAGCGCCTGCAACAAAATGGGCCACAAGTTGTGGCTGCTAAATGATACTAGACGGCGGCGGGGGGTAAGGGTAAAAGAGTGAAGACTGAGACTGAGACTGAGACAGAGGCCAACAATGGCCAAAGCAAAACACTTCAAACGCAAATTTCGGCAGAAATCTGCACCCATCAACGAGGCAGAACACAACGGCGACGACGATGGCAACGACGACGATGACGATGTTCTCGTCATCGCTCGATGATACACAAAAGGCAACAGACACGAGCTGCAAAGTACCGAGGAGAGCAAAGAGCAGAGTAGAGTAGGGGGAAGGGATGGGAACAAAGTTTAAGACGAAATTTCTTGGTCGGCTATGCAAAAATGTTTTTTTGGGGCTTTAATTTGCTGCTGCTTTCGCTGTGCACTTCCTTTCAATGCCTCGTTGTCTTGTTGCCAGTTGCCACAGCTTACTCTTGCCCCCTCCACACTTTTCAACTCATGTGTCAATCTCTTTCGGGGTTTTTCTATTGTTCCTGCACACTCATTGCAGTTCTTTTTGTTATGTTTGGTTCGGGGGTCTGAGTCTCTCGAAGGCTTTTTTTGAGGCATTTGAATTGCCTTTAATGAGGAACCTTATGTTGCCTTTAACCGAGCCGCGTTCCCTTTTAACATATTTCTTGGACCAATTTGTTTCATCAGCTTCTTCTTCTTCTGCTTCTTATACTTGATTCTTTTCTTCTTTTCGTTTTGCAGCTCAACGCAGTCCTGTACGTTACTCGATATACTCTGGTGATCCGGAGGGTTATTTCAGCATTGAGGCGAACTCCGGGAATATAAGAATTGCACATCCATTGGATCATGAGACCAAGTCGCAGGTTCTATTGAATATACAGGCCACCTGTGGCGAGCCTCCAGTGTATGGCCACACGCAGGTGAACATTGAGGTGGAGGATGTCAATGATAATGCGCCCGAGTTTGAGACGAGCATGGTGCGCATCTCGGTGCCAGAGAATGCTGAACTTGGCACACCACTCTTTGCTGCTCACGCCCATGACAAGGATTCGGGTAGCAGCGGTCAGGTGACCTACAGTCTCAACTCCTCCTCCTCCTACTCTGCCGGCGGCACCAGCAGCAGCAGCAACAATGCCACACAACGTAGCACTGGCAATGGCAGTGGCAGTGGCGGTGGCAGCTTCGCTATCGATGCACGCTCAGGCCACCTTGTGCTATCACGACATCTGGACTACGAGACATTGCAGCGGCATTCGTTAATAGTCACGGCCACCGATGGCGGAGTGCCGCCACTCTCCGCCGATCTCACGATACTTGTCGATGTGCAGGACGTCAACGACAATCCGCCAGTTTTTGAGCGCGACGAGTATGCGGTGAATGTGTCCGAGTCGCGGTCAATCAATGCACAGGTAAACTGGTTTTATTTTTATTCACTCCCTAACTTCTACTCCCAGTCTCCTAGTCTCCTAGTCTCCTACTCCACCTACTTGTACACTCGGCGAAATGCCAAGCTTTCAACAGGAATTCAAATAGTTTCCATTTTTTAATTTTCTGCATATTTTCTATAATTTATTTGAACAGTTGCAATTTTTTTTTACAGTGTAGTTGTATTGAAAAATATTATACATTTTCAAAGTTGCCCATTAATTTTACACATTTAGTAAATATTTAAAATATTTTGGATAATTCACCAAGAAATGTATAACTGCATTTCTTGCAGTGTAGTTTTATTGAAAAATAAATTTTGTAGTAATGCAAACTAAATGCGCAACATAAATTTGATTAACAGGCAGTAAAAGTCACGCTTTTGTCAGGCAGGCGTCATATCTTTTTTCAAATATCTCAACACCCCAGAGAAGCCATGAAGAAGAAGAAGAAGCAGAAGCGGCAACAACAACAACAACAGCAGCAGAAGAATATGCTTATTGCTTTTGTTGTTGCCACAGAATGTTGCAAGTAGCTAGCCGACCTGCCGACCAAGCGACCAGTTGCCTTGTTGCTGCCTTCTGTCTAGTTGCGGTGTGGCTTGAACTAGTTTTGATCATAAAATCAGTTTATATCTTTGGCATCGCGTCGACTCAAGTCAACTCAAGTCCGAGACTCAGTGCAAGTTCGAGTCTCAGAACGTGAAACGAGTTGCGGGCAGTTCTAGGGATTCCTCTAGAGATTTACGCAGACA
Source organism: Zaprionus obscuricornis (assembly GCA_037044475.1). Taxonomy (NCBI): domain Eukaryota; kingdom Metazoa; phylum Arthropoda; class Insecta; order Diptera; family Drosophilidae; genus Zaprionus; species Zaprionus obscuricornis. The sequence continues at coordinate 218,669 of JBAMBR010003173.1, read as the reverse complement.
TGCATCACAGATTCCGAGCTGCAGTTTTCAGCTGATGATTGATGACCGTCAGCCGTGTTTGGCATGTAGATCTTCACTGCCCTCGTTTCTTCTCTACCTTCTTACACACACTCTATATGTCTCTCTCTCTCTCTCTCTCTCTCCCTCTCTGCTTGACCAAATTAACACAATCTACTCTTTCATTGTTTCAGATCATCCAGGTGAATGCCAGTGATCTGGACACGGGCAACAATGCACGCATCACGTATCGTATTGTCGATGCAGGTGCCGACAATGCCACCAGCCTCAGCCTCAGTACCAGTTCTAGTTCTAGTTCTCGCTCCAGTTCCAGCCTGTCCACTGTAGCCGCCACAGCAGCAGCCACAGGAACAGCTGCAACAGCTGCAGATCTTGCTCAACATTTTGGCATCTTCCCCAATTCGGGTTGGATATATTTACGCGCTGCATTAGATCGTGAGAGTCGAGATCGCTATGAATTGACCGTACTGGCCACGGATAATGGTACTCCGGCGGCACATGCACGTGCTCGTGTGCTCATCCGTGTGCTAGATGCCAATGATAATGATCCAAAATTTCATCGTGCTAGCTACGAGTTTAACATTGAAGAGAATCTGAGACGTGGCGCCGTCGTGGGCGTTGTGTCAGCTACGGATCTGGACATTGGAGAAAATGCGGCCATACGCTATAGTCTATTGCCAGCCAACAATTCCAGCTTTCAGGTGCATCCCGTCACAGGTGAGTTTCCTCATTCCTATTCTTATTCTTGTTGCTATTTTGCTTTGGCCATAAATTAGTGTCACCACGCGGTAGCCAATCCCATTCAATCCAATTTCAATTCAAATCCCATTCCATTCCATGCTATCGTCTCGTATCTCTGCCAACAACTCACTCAACGCTTCAGCGAGTAACTGTCTCCGTTAGACGTAATGCACTGAGAGAAATGCTCTGTGATTGTCTGTATTGTCATGAAGAAAATCAAATTGCAAATTTAATTTTCTTATTTTCTTCACTTGCTTTCAGTTATTGCAATTTGCAGTTACTCTACTTTTTCACTACACTATTTTTCTCAGTGCACCAAATCGAAGTACCACTGTCATTGTCGCTGTTACTGTCACTGTGCCAAGCTAGCAGCCAGCAGCCTGCAGCCATGACCCATGGTCATTCATTATGGCACCAGCTCCTGCACTGGCTGCTGCACGGCTTCAGTTGCACCTACCTCTACCTCTACCTCCACCTCCACCTCTGCTTCCAGCGCTAGCCCTAACTTCACCTGTACCTCTTGCTCCAAGTCGAGCTTTAGGAATAGTAGTAGCTGCTGCATTGCCCACGTCGCCCATAGATCAAACGCGCACGAGGCGCACCAGACTGAGCGTAAACCTGTTCGCCACAAAGCGATAAAATGCGATCTGTTTTGCGATATGCCAAAGCGATCTTTCTGCATTGCAAGATTGTAGGCTGACCACGAAAGTGAACAGGAGAAAGAGAGGAGATCTCTCTGTCTCAACAACGTCCGTCTGTCGTGCTGCTCTCTTTGGCAGTCTCGTTGGAGCGCATTGACCATTAGTGTTTGAGCAACAACAGTTTTAACGCTGTCAGCTCATCCGTCAATGGAATATCATTGGCTTTGACATTCAGCATCAACATCAGCTCTCTGGCCCCGTTCCGTGCGTGTTTGCTATGCTCGAAAACCTCCACATCAGCTCCTACTCAAAGCTACTCCTCAGCCTCAGCCTCAGCTTCAGCTTCAACTTTAGCTCTTGGTTCATTTAAATTAAATATGGAAATCGCGTGCAGCTAATCCTGCAGCAATGCAAAAGCAACAACAACAAGCTAAACATGAAACGCTTAGTTCAGTTAATCAAAAAGCCTAAATGGAAATACTCTTTTCTTAGCCGTTGCTATATATATGGAATAAATTATTAACTAAAATTAAAAATAGATAGAGGGATTACAGGATAATCTGATCCAAAGGTTTCTACTGTAACTTTAGATCATAGACCCTCATGCAATGTAGATAATCTTCATTCTAGTTAACTTGGAACTTGCAAGTAAAATTGAAGTAAAGATCTATTCAGATTCATCTTTACTTTCTTTCGTCTCTGATTTATATATATATATACATCATTGCACTCTACCTTAGTTTGAAAATCGCTGATATACTTTTTGTTAAGGATAGTGTATTAAAAATATGCAAGAGCCGAAACTTGTTTTTCCTGACATGATTTCCTTTCCTTGACCGTAACAATTTTGATGGCAGGCTCTGGCACCACCGGCGCACCACAGCAGCAGCTCAACAGCAGAAACAGCAGCAGCACCAGGCACTTTGGCACATTAATCATCGACGACCCAGTTTCAAGTTCCATTTGTACAGACTTTAAGAACAATGCTGCCTACTGCTAACCCCGTTCTCTGTTCCTCCATGTCCTCCCATCTTAGAGTCTACATTACTTGATTAACTTCCCTCATTCATATCGTCTCTCTCTCTCTCTCTTGTTCTCCTCATTGCAGGCGAAATAACTACACGCGAACCACTCGATCGGGAGTTACGCGAACTCTACGATTTGATGATCGAAGCCAGGGATCAAGGTACACCGATGCGTAGCGCACGCGTTCCGGTGCGTGTTCATGTGACGGATGTGAATGATAATGCGCCGGAGATAGCCGATCCACAGGAAGATATTGTGAGTGTGCGAGAGGAGCAACCTCCTGGCACTGAGGTGGTGCGAATACGCGCAATTGATCGCGATCATGGACAGAATGCATCGATCACTTATTCGCTATTGAAGGGTCGTGACTCCGATGGTCATGGACTGTTCAGCATTGATGCCAATTCGGGCGTGATCAGAACGCGTGTAATGCTGGACCATGAGGAGCGTAGCATCTATCGTTTGGCTGTGGCAGCCACCGATGGCGGCAATCCGCCAAAGCAAACATTGCGAATGTTGCGCGTTGAGGTGCTCGATCTCAATGACAATCGACCGACGTTCACCAGTTCCAGCCTTGTCTTTAGGGTGAGTAAGAGATTTATTGGTAGGGTCAACGAACAGGGCGACAGGGCAACAGAAAACAGACAGACAGATGGACAGATGTACAGTGCAACTCTTCTTCTATCTTCAGCTCCAGGCAAACTTTTCCTGGAAAACTTTTGTCTATTTGACGCTTCTAGTTTTACACGACAACGCTGCGCGGTTTCTGTTTCCTGCTTCGTCTTCCTCATTGCTGGTACTCCTCTTCTCCACCTACTTCTCCTTCTCCTTTGGTTGGCAGTCGTGAGCTGCGCGTTTGTCGCCTGCCTTTTGTGCGGATGATTTGTTGCATCAGCGTCACGTGACAATGGCCAAGAACACGATTTTAGCTTTTTGGAACTAAGGACTTGACTCGTAGTGTTGGGCGGGTGGGGAATGCAAGTGCAGGCTCAGTGAGGTCGGGGGCGACGGCGGCAATGAGCCTGTGCCAGTGGGCAGCTTCAGTTGCAGATTTGCATTCAAGTTGAAATCTTGTCGCGTTTGTTGTGTTGTGCATGGCGCACGCGTAATTGTCACTCTGAACTGTGACTGTGACTGTGACTGAGATGGAGAATGAAACAGAGACTAAGAAAGAGACTCCAAGGGGAACCATGAGAGAGTCTCTTAGGGAGATTACGAAGACAATTGTCACAGCACATGAGCGTAGTCTACCAAAGGAAAAACATTGTGAGTTCTGCAGATGGAAAAGTTTAACAACTATTTTCCCCGTTCTTTGCCTTTACACTTTTTATTTTCTTCCAATGCCTTCTAAGTGCCTTCAAGGCTACGCCCATGTTTTTGTTTTTTTTTTTTTTTGTTGTCCCTTACTTTCCCATTAAGTGCGATTCGTAACCGTCACCATGTTGTTCCCGTTGTTGTTATTATTGGTATTGTTGTTGCAGCCTACTGCTTAGATTTTGGCATGTTGCCGCGCTGAGCCTTTAACATTTTTATCACGTTCGATTCGCACATGTTTTGCATACCCCGCAGACAAGCAGACAACGGACAAGAGACGAACAGACAAACAGACACATCATTGCATACACATGCCTATCCGCAATCCATTCCCATCGTCAAGCACATCTCCAACAGCAACTCCATCTCCAACGCCGAGTCTGACTCCAACTTCATCTCCCACTTGCAGCCGGCTGATGGCTGCGACGCTTTGACATGCATTTAATTGCCTCCAAACTCGCCCGGTTTGTTGTACTATCTCTCTCTCTCTCTCTCTATCTCGCTGGCTCTGTATCAGTCTCGTTTGCAGTCTACGCCTCCCTTCTCTCTTTCTCTCACTCTTTGTCTCACTGGGCCCTTAAATCCGCTGCGGCAACAATTAAAATTGACACATTTCGTTGCGTTTCGTTGTCGGTTTTTTGCCTTTTGCCTTTGATTTTGTTTCCACCTCTCTTTCACTCTTTGCTGCTCAAGTCTTCTAACTGCATCTGCATTCTTCTCGCTTTGTTTAGTTGCGTTGGCGTTGTAAGTCGCAAGTTGCCTGTTGCATGCCACAAATAAATCCTTAGCATAATGCGCAACGTTGTAATTAAGCAATTCTTCAAACAAAATGATGACTCAACACAGCGTCTAAATTGACTACAACTACAAAAAAAAAAAAAAAAAAAAATTCTAAATACTAAATACTCGAGAAAAATTCGAAGTTAAAAAAATTCCATGTAAAATGTAAAATGAATTTAGAAATTTAAATTTTTCTTTAACCAGAAGAACAATGAAAATTATTGAAAAATTAATTTTTATATCCAATTAAATGAATTAAGCATAGAAAGTTCTAGGTACCCCTTCTACCACAAGAAGTGAGACGCACAACAAATCATGCGCCATTTTGGCAGTCTCCATTTTTGTAGCCAATTCTTGTGCATAATTTTTTTTGCTGGTTACCGAAATGAAACCGCAACAAACAACAGCAGTGGCAGCAGCAGCAGTTTGTAGTTGGTTCATCGTTAGGTCCAGTGTCGACACAGTACAGTAGAACCCTCAAACAGAGGTAACTCAACCTCATCCTGCGTAATCTTGGCGGGGCATAAATCTCTTGACTGTCATTTTTGTGTCTCCATTTTGGCGACCCAAACAATATTTGCAATGTTTTCTTCTTCTTGTATTTTTTTTTTTTTTTTTTTATAAAAAAAAGCAAGATACACACACTGTCACACACTTGCACACATAAACACACACACACACTCACTCACAGTGCCCTATAGAGAGAAGAAGACCAAGACTAAAGAAGCAGCAACAGCAGCAAAACCTTTTCTTGTTTTTATGCTTCGAACGGTTTTTGCGGTTTTGCATATTAAATTCTTATACGAAGAAGAGTCCAAGTTTCTTTTGCAATGGTCGCAACAGCCACTCCCCCTGCGCCTTTTACATTCTGCCTTGTGCCACTGCCAGTGCTGTCTCTGTTGTTGCTGCTTCTTCTTCTGGTATGTCTCACATATTTTTCTTCAGTGATTTTCGGGGCCGCCAACTTTGGTCGGAATGCATAATTTCTTTTTAATGCCAGTTGCCAGTTGGCAATGAAGAAGAAGAAGAAGAAGAAGAAGCAGAAGCATAAGAAGCAGCAGCAGTAAAAGACAGAGATGAAGGTGAAGGAGACTCCCTCTCTTCTACCACTGTTGCCTGCACCACATTCGCCTGGGAATAAGACGAAGCAGCAGAAGAAGGAGACAACAGCCGGAGCAAGAGGAAGAGAAGGAAACTTGGGGAATGAAATTTTTAAATGTTTGCTGCCTTCGTAATCTTGAAGTATGAATTATTGCTTTAAGATTGGATTTTCAACACTGTTGTTGAGATTAAGATACGCACAGAGAACAGACCAAGAACAAACCAAGAGAACAGACCGGGAACAGAATTGAACCAAACCAAACTGAAAGCCAAGTAGAGCGACCAAACATTCAGAGACAGCGAGACTTTGGGGACTGTCTGTTGCTGTTGCTCTTGTTGCTATTCTCTTTTCTTCTTCTTCTCCTGCTCCTGCTCCTGCTGTTGCTACTGCCGCTTAATACATAACACAAATATAATCTATAATTGCCTTCAACGTTCTTTCACGTTCTAACTTCTACCTCCAGGTGCGCGAAGATGCCGTCGTGGGTCATGTGGTGGGTTCGATTAGTCCCAATGAGCGTGTTGAGAATACTCTTGATATGGATATGGAATTAGAAGATCAGCTATGCGTCACCTACACATTGAATCCACTGACAAAGGATATTATTGAGGCTGCCTTTGATATTGATAGAAAGACGGGAAATCTTGTTGTGGCACGTCAATTGGATCGTGAGTTGCAATCAGAGTTTCGTCTAGAGATTCGTGCATTAGACACATCGGCTAGCAATAATCCGCAGAGCAGTGCGATTACAGTTAAAATCGAAGTTGCCGATGTCAATGATAATGCCCCACACTGGCCTCTCGATCCTGTCGAGCTGCAGGTCAGCGAATCTCTTGCTGTCGGCTCGATCATTTACAACTTTACGGCAACCGATGCTGACTCAGGCACCAATGGTGAACTCCAGTATCGACTGTTGCACTATACGCCACAATTGAACGAGAGTCAGGAACAGGTGGCGCCACTATTTGCTGTTGACTCGTTAACGGGATCGTTAATTCTGCAGGCTCCGTTGGATCATGAATCATTACAAGAATATTTGCTCATTGTGCAGGCGCTTGATCAATCCTCAAATATTACAGAGCGTCTGCAGACCTCGGTGACGGTACGATTGCGTGTCTTGGATGCCAATGACAATTCACCTCAGTTTGTGGTGCCACAAACAAACGGTGGCACAACTGCTACAGTGTACCTCAGTGATGCGTTACGCATTGGTGAAGTTGTCACACACATTGTAGCCGTCGATCGTGATGCGGGCGATAATGGACGCATCAGCTATGACATTGTTAGCGGCAATGGTGAGGGAAGATTTCGGATTAAGCCACAAAGTGGAATCGTTGAGCTGGCCAAGACGCTGCCACCCGCATCTGAGCATCCCGATAAGACTAGCAAATTTACGTTAATGATACGTGCCAAGGATCATGGTACGCCAGTTGCCATGCAGTCAACTCTTAGCTTGCAGTTGCTTCTCCAGGGCAGCCACAATAATCCGCCACGGTTCCTGAAAGCTGTCTACGATGCCACAATATTGGAGAATGTGCCCAGTGGCAGTTTTGTACTGCAGGTGGCAGCCAAGGCTTTGCACGGTGCCGACAATGGTAAGTAGATCAAGCAAAGACTTCTCAGATCGTTGTCTTTATCCTTTCTAATTTCTTAATTCTCCATCGATGACTTCTCTTCTAAAGCCAACCTTACCTATGAGATACCCCAAGGCGTTGCAGATAATCATTTCCATGTCGATTGGCAACGCGGCATTGTCACGACACGTGGCCAATTCGATCGCGAAACACAGGCTCGCTATGTGCTTCCAATTTATGTGCGTGATGCCAATCGCATTGTGATTTCGCCAGCTTCGGCTGTACGCAAGCAACGCTCGTCAGAGAGCAACGCTGAATTGACAACGGGTCAACACTTTGATGTGGCCACAATGATTATTACGATCGGTGATGTCAATGACAATGCACCCGAATTTCGTCCAGGAGCGTGTTATGGTCTGTCCGTACCGGAGAATAGTGACACGGCCATCATTCATACAGTTGTGGCAATTGATCCCGATGAGGGACTAAATGCCGAGCTAGTTTACAGTATTATCGGTAAGTTCTCTATAAGAAGTTTCTCACCATTCATTCTCTCTATCTACAATCACAAATCTGTTTCTCGTTTCTTTTTTCTAGGCGGCAATTTGGGCAACAAATTCAGCATCGATGCGCGCACCGGTGAACTGAGCGCACGCTCTTTGGACCGGGAGCAGCATTCCCGCTACACGCTGCAGCTTCAAGCCTCAGATCGTGGTCAACCCATAACGCATCAAGGTCATTGCAATATTAGTGTCTTTGTCGAGGATAAAAACGACAACGAGCCACGTTTCGAGCTAGCTAAATATGTGGCAAGTGTGCAGGAAGATGCCGCCATCGGCAGCAGCGTATTGCGCATCAAGGCCAATGATGCGGATTTAAGTGTCAATGCGAAACTTATCTATTCGCTGGCCAATGAGACTCAATGGCAATTTGCTATCGATAGCAAAAGTGGATTAATCACAACAGTCGGGTGAGTTTTGATATATGTTATGGCTTATGTATGGAATAAATGAAGCATCGATCTATAGCGATAAGAAGAAGATGAACTTGAAGTTGAAATTGAAATTGAAATTAAAGTTGAATGAGGGGAGATTATACCTTTGGAGCAGCAGATGATCTGCTCTTCATTTAGCTTACTTTGGGTCAATGCTACAGTCTGGTCTTATCTACGTGCCACATCTTGGTCGCAAGGACACTAGAAACATTGAGCCAGAGCTACAGCTACAAGCTATACATGTATCTTACAACCTACGCAGCGACAATCCCAATCCGAATCCATGCTATAAATAGCCCATTACTCTCTTTCTTTCTGTATGTCTCTCTCACTCTCTTTCTGTGTTTTTATACGCACAAAAAGGATTGGCCCTAGTTTTTTGTTTGCAATACTCCCTGTAGTTGTCTTATAAGGTCTGGCCAAGTTTCCAATGAGGTTGGCGGAACACTGGCAGGGGCTGAGACCCCTCTGGTGCAAATTTATGCTTATTGACAATCAATGATGACAACAATTGCTTGTTCCGTCTCCAAGAGTGAAGAGAGCAAAGTGTAGAGGGATTGATATATATATATTTATACAGAGAGAGAGAGAGAGAGAGAGAGACATGTAGAGGGGTAAAGCAACAGAGAAATTGATACAGAAAGACAAAGATGTATAGAGAGAAAAAAGTAGTGCGGTAAAAATATGTGTAGAGAGCGAGGAATATAGAGAAGGGAATCAGAGTGCATTACTAGCGCTCAGTTCCGGCCAGTTTCTAGTGACAGACGAGAGATGCATTGCTTAAAGTCGTCTTCTCCCCTTTTTATCTTCAGTCTTCCTCTAGTTTGCACTATCTTCTTCTTCCTCTGTCTGACTGTTAACTTCTGCTTGGTCTGCTTGCTGCCTTCTGCCTCGGGGGCACTTGAGCTGACAGTAGCGTCAGTGTTTGCCATTTATACAAACGCGATCCGCTGTCATGTACCAATTTTTATCTTGCGCTGATTGTCGGCAAACAATAAAAACGAAATCTCCGCCAACAAATGCACAAACACACAAAACAAAGCAAAGTAAAAAAAAGCTAAACAGAAACAGAGAAGAGCGAGAGAAGCAAGAGAGACGAGAGACAAGAGACAAGCGACAAGAACTGAGACAGAAACAGAAAACAGCAAGCAACAGAGACAGAGAGAATTAAGACTGAGAAGATTGAGCAGAAACGAGCAGAAAACAGCGCAGCACATGGCGAGTTAAAGAATTGTAGAGCGACAGGACGGATAGACAGACTGACAGGCAGACGGACAAACAATTCGTGACGTTGTTGTTAGTCTTGGTTCTTTGCTCTTCACTCTTCACTCTTCGTTCTTTGCTCTGCAGTCTGCACTCTTTACTCTTGGTTTGTGCTTTTTCGTTCATTTCGTTGCTTGGGCTAAATAAAGTCAGGCTTCAACAACAACAACAACAACAACAACAACGACAACAAAAAATGTACAACAACTACGCAAGAGACACATTTCTTTATGCATAGCCGAAGGTTGAATACACTTGCCAATATTTTGCAAGAAATTTTCATTTGTAAATTGCAGAAGTAAGCGCAGATCTTTGAGAGTTACAATTAGAAAGGGCAACGAAATATCTTCAATTTCTGATGTAGCTGTTGTTCTTGTATTTGTTGTTTGTAGTAGTTGTTGTTTTTTGCTTACTGCTTACTCTCTGCTCGCTGACCAACTGCAGCGGGCGACTAGCTGACGAACCAAGACACAACACAACCAAGACTAGGCGCAATTTCAATGCTGTTTCGTTTCAATGCTTGTTCCGTCTATTCCACTGTCTGTTCCTCTGTCCAGCTGTCTGTCTGATGATCAGCAAGCACAGCCGACAATGACAACAACAAAAACAACACCAACAACAAACATACAACAACAGCAGCAACAACAACAACTGACCCTTGAAAGCATTTTAGCTTTTGTTTTAAATAGACAACAGACTCGACTCCAACTCCAACTTCAACTGCAACTGCAACTCAGACTCCAACTCGGACTTTAGCTGAGGAATCTTTTAGTCTGTCCAGAGCTTACACTCTGTATGTTATCCATGACATTCCTCTTGTTTTTTTTTTCCTTCCTTTCCTTTCCTTTCCTTTACCTTTTCTTCTGATGCTTCTACTTCAGCTTCTACATCTTCTTCTTCTTCATCTACTATATCTTGCACTTTTTGCTTTGACTGATTCAATTCATAAAAGGCGCCTTTGCTGCTGGTGATGGTGGAGAACTTCTCGTTGAGATGAGCTTGTAATTTGCTTAATTCATTTTATTGGCCAACATGCATTCAACGATTTTGCTGTCTATACACTGAGAGAAAATCTTTTTTTTTTAAATTAATTAATTTATTTACATAAGTTTTATGTGATTTTGTACATATACATAATTTACTTATTCATAAGACAAAGATATGCAAAACAATTCGTTCCGTGTATTTCGTGCATTCTATCCGTGCTGACGAAGATGAAGGCGCCGCGCGAATGTATTGTAATTCATTTTTCTTTATTAGTTGTGGCACAGAGTGCAGCACAGAGATTAGTTTACCACAAAGCAAATGACTTAATTAGCAGTTCTCCATCGCCTTACTCGCCTCCACTCCTCGCTTACTGATCTCTCTCTCTCTAAATGAATTCCACATCATTTCGTGTGGATAATTGTTGTTGCTGTGGATTAGTTGCTAGTCCGATTAACCCGCAGCACAGCGCGAGACTAATTAGTGTAATGTGATCGGTCGTGACATGAGATTGCCTCTTTCTTTCTCCAACTCTCTCTCTCCCCGCTCCTAATCACAGTTCCTTAGTCTGTAACTTCCTCTAATTGATTTATTTCTCAACTTTTTCATTTAATAGTAAACTGGATCGAGAACTACAATCAAGCTATAGCTTCATGGTGCTTGCCACAGACTGTGGAAGGTACGAAGTGCGTTCCGGGAGTGTTGCCGTACAAATCAATGTGCTGGATGTTAATGACAATAAGCCGATCTTTGAGCGTTATCCCTATACGGCTCAAGTCCCTGCTCTCATTCAACCGGGACAGACGTTGCTCAAGGTACAGGCACACGATGCTGATCAAGGTGCAAATGGAGACTTGCTCTATGCCCTTAAAGCGGACAGTTTGCTCGGATCAGCAACAATGCGCAACAAGTTTCGTATCAATCCCAATACTGGCGCATTAAGTGCAACACAAAGCTTGGCTAGTGAAACCGGTAACCTGCTGCAAATCGAAATAATTGCACGTGACAAAGGTAATCCTCCCCAAAGTAGTGTGGGCCTCATCGAGCTGCTGGTGGGTGAGCCGCACCCTAATCAGCCAGTACTGCATTTTCAAAATGAAACCTATCGAACAAAAATCCGAGAGAATTCACCAACGGGCACAAAGTTACTTCACGTAGGCGCCGTACGCAGCGATGGACGTCGTCAGCGGGTGAACTTTTCCTTTGGCGCTGGCAACGAGGATGGAGTCTTTACAATCGATGCAACCACTGGCGAAGTGCGAGTTGGTAATCCTTTAACATTGGATTACGATCGCTATGCTGTACCAACATTAACACCTCTTAATCGTGGACGTGCCATGCACTACGAGCAGCAACTGTTGGAGGAGAAATTACAATCGGAAGAATCAGCGAATCAGGCAAATAGTTCACGCAGTCAACGTGCACTGTCCAGTTCCTCATTTGCCTTGACCACAACTCAACCACATGAGTTGCGTCTAGTGGTAGTTGCACGAACCACTGAAGCACCCTTCCTCACAAGCTATGCTGAGCTGGTGATCGAATTGGAAGATGAGAACGACAACAGTCCGCAATTCTCGCAACGACAATTTGTCGCCACAGCCTGGGAGGGCAACAGCAAGGGAACATTCGTTGCCCAAGTGCAGGCATTCGATGCCGATGAAGGCGCCAATGCTCGACTGCGTTACCACATTGTCGATGGGAATCATGACAATGCGTTTGTCATTGAACCCGCCTTCAGTGGCATTGTGCGTACGAATATTGTCCTTGATCGCGAGATTCGTGATGTCTACAACCTTAAGATTATTGCAACCGATGAGGGCGTGCCACAATTGACGGGGACTTCAACAATACGCGTTCACATTGTCGACGTTAATGACAATCAGCCCACGTTTCCGCCCAACAATGTTGTCAGCGTTAGTGAAGGTAAGTTTCAACATCTTCATCATCTTTCACAATACATTTGAAAATGAGCTTTAATTCATAATGAATCGAAAGATAAAGTAAAAATCATCTTCTTGATTGAGCAATTGAATTATGTCGCATAATTGATAAAGATTGTTAAACGATAGTTTGGGAAACTCTGCTAATCATTTCTTTTATCTAACTAACCTTAACGTTTTCCCTTGTTTTGTCTTTATTCATTGTCTTTTGCAGGCACAGAACTTGGCGCCGTCATTGCCTCCCTGTCAGCTAACGATGTGGACACCTATCCAACACTCACCTATCGCATGGGCAGTGAATCACCCGATGAGAAGGACAATCTGGCGCTCTTTGGTCTCGATCGGTATAGTGGCAAGTTGGTGTTGAAGCAACGCTTGGATTACGAGCGGCAACAGGAGTATCAGCTAGAAGTGATTGCCTCAGATGCGGCACATGAAGCGCGAACTACACTAACGGTACGTGTAGCCGATGAGAATGATAATGCGCCACGATTTGTGGCACAAAAGCCTCCGGCATACTTTGCATTATTACCAGCGCCTGGAGATCTTCCCGACTTGGATATGGAACTCGTTACGGTGAATGCAACCGATGCCGATGCAGAGGGTCGCAATTCGCAGATCACATACAGCATTGATCCACCACATGCTGGCTTCAGAGTGGATGCCACAAGTGGTATTGTCTCTGTGAACACAAGTAGTTTACCAGTAGCGGCAGTTGCAACTGGCGGAGATTACTTTGTGCGAATTGTAGCACGCGATGCGGGCAAACCAATGTTAAGTGGCTCAACACTGCTACGCGTACAACCAGCTGAAGGTGCATCCGGTCGTGGACAGTTCCTACAGACGCAATATCGAGCACAAATAAGTGAAGCAGCTGCTGTCGGATCGATTGTGCTACAATTGGGTCAAGATGTCAAGGAGCAAACGTTACGCATTGCAGCTGGCAATGAAGAAGACAACTTTGAGTTGCTGCCATCTAAGACTTTGGTGTTGATCAAGCAGCTCGATCGTGAACACAACGATCTATATCAGCTGCAATTGGAGTTGCTCAATCAATTGCCCAGCTCCAATGCTCATAGTAATTCGACAGCCGCTGCCATCTCCGTCTTTGTTAGCGTACTCGATGCCAATGATAATGCTCCAATCTTTGATCCAACTGCAAAGTATGAAGCAGAGATTAGTGAGCTAGCGCCATTGCGTTATTCTATTGCTCAGCTTTTAGCCATTGATGAGGATCAGGAGAACACGCCGAACTCGGAAGTTGTCTATGACATAAGCTCCGGCAATGATGAGCATATGTTTACCATAGATTTGGTCACTGGAGTTTTGTTCGTTAACAATCGCCTGGATTATGATCGTGGTGCTATACGCTATGAGCTTATCATACGCGCCTGCGATAGTCATCAGCCACGCCCTCTGTGCAGTTTGAAACCCTTCAATCTGTCCCTACATGATGAGAATGACAATGCGCCACAATTTCCATTGGCCGAGTATGTTCACTTTCTGGGAGAGAACGAGCCCGTCGGCACTTCAATCTTTCGTGCACAGGCAAGCGATTTGGATCGTGGTCCATTTGGGCAGCTTAACTATAGTCTAGCTGCTGCCTCAACTGCTGATGGCGACAATTCGTTGCGTCTATTTCAAGTGGATGCCGCCACGGGCGTCGTTAGCTCTGCCGCTGTATTTGATTATGAGCAACGACAACGCTATCTGCTGCAGCTGCGCGCTATTGACATGGGTGGACGTAGCGCACAAGTTGCGTTACGCGTGGAGATCGAGTCGAGGGATGAGTTTACACCACAGTTCACCGAACGCACCTATCGCTTTGTACTGCCGGCAGCTTCAGCTCTTCCCCTCGGCTTTGTTGTAGGCCAAGTGACAGCTACCGATGCTGATGGTGGCGCGGATGGACGTGTCGTCTATCAGTTGAGTCGCCTACACAGTCATTTCAAGGTCAATCGTAGCAGTGGCGCATTGCTGATCAAGCGCAAATTGGACAGTCTCATTGCCGATGGACGTGATATTAGTCTGCTGATCTCTGCCTCTTCGGGACGCCACAATTCGTTGACAAATGTGACGGTAGTTGAGATTGCTCTCGATCCATTGGCGCATCCAAGCACAAATCTTGCAGCTATTGGTACACCAGGTGGCAACTCTGGCAGTGGCAGTCTCAGCGATTGGCTTGTTGGACTTTTGGTTGTTCTGCTGCTTGTTCTATGCGCCGCCGCTGGTATCTTCCTCTTTATACATATGCGTAGTCGCAAACCACGTAATTCCGTTAAACCTCAGCCTACAATGGGAGTGGGCGTGGTGGTAGGCAACTCAAATAGTTATGTGGATCCAAGTGCATTCGATACGATGCCCATGCGTGGAGCAGGTGCTGCAGCTGCTGTTGCCTCCGGTCAGTTTGCCCCACCGAAATACGATGAGATTCCCCCATTTGCGGGAAGCTCTGGAGCTGCGACAACATCGGAACTGTCCGGTTCGGAACAATCAGGTTCAAGTGGACGCGGCTCGGCAGAAGATGATGGCGAAGATGAAGAGATTCGTATGATTAATGAGGGACCACTAAGTCATCGCACAGGCGCTGGAGGAACAGGCGACGATGGGCGCATCTCGGACATTTCAGTGCAGAATACACAGGAATATCTCGCTCGCTTGGGCATTGTCGATCATGATCCAAGTGGTAATGCCGGCGGAGCTAGCTCTAGCATAAATGGTTCTATGCCAATGGCTATGCCAACACTGCATATGTTCGATGAGGATGCCACAGCTCGTTCAGATATTACGAATCTCATCTATGCGAAGCTCAATGATGTTGCTGGCGCTGGCTCTGAGCGTGGAAGTAGCGCTGATGATGCTGCCACAACAGCAGGTAGCATTGGCACAGTAGGCCATGGACATGGCCATGGCTATGGCGAGATGCCGGTGCCAGTTGGTGGTTCACTTAGTTCAATTGTGCACAGCGAGGAGGAGCTAACGGGTAGCTATAATTGGGACTATCTACTTGACTGGGGACCTCAGTATCAACCATTGGCTCATGTTTTCTCGGAAATTGCACGACTGAAAGATGACAATATGTCGGAGCACAGTGGCGCCTCATCGAGTGTGAAGAGCAAACAATCCTTGGCACATTCCTCAACGCATTCGTCAACGGGTGCCGGCAGTGTGGTGATGAAACCGCCACCACCGCCGACGCACATACCACCACCATTATTGACGAATGTTGCGCCGCGTGCCATCAATCTGCCAATGCGATTGCCACCGCATTTAAGTCTGTCAAATCTGCCACGTTCACCAATTGGACATGAGGCTAGCGGTGGCTTTAGCACTTCATCCGCAATGTCTCCATCATTTTCACCTTCACTTTCTCCGCTTGCAACGCGTTCGCCATCAATTTCACCGCTGGGCGGACCGACAACACACATGTCGCATGTTTCATTACCACGCCACGGACCGCCCCAGCCCAGCCAACGTGCCAATGTGGGCGGTACCCGCATGTAAACAGCTTAAGGAACGAGGGAGCTGAGGAATATCCCTTGCCCAAAATTCGATGTGATCAAAATTAGTTTATTGCTTAGAGTTAGTCTTAGCTTTCCCTTTAGTTAGTGCCAGAGACTTACAGGAATTCAATACGAATAGAGAGAAAGAGAGAGTGATAGAGGATGAGATGCATAGTATTACACATATCCATAACACACGCACACTTGAAACTCAGCTAACATTTTTATAGAAACTTTGATAAAAGTAACTAAAATCTCATTAACCACACAACAGACACTCACATTCACACACACACAATCATACACACACAGACACACAGAGACATAGTTGTTGTAATGTATATAGAAACATAGTTATAGATAATATATATAAATGTAAGTTATAGCAAGTTATAATCGACCAACAAAGCCAACAAAGACTCTCTGCAAAACATACGCTTGGACTGTAGAAAAGAACCAACCCCAAGCCCCAAGCCCCCAACCAGCCATAAGTTGTAAGCATTTCACATTTTTATTAATTGAGACTAGAGCTAAAGCTAAAGCCTAGCTACGATACATAATAATAGTACTTATCTGTAGAATTTAGGGCGAAAAGAATTAACAACTAAATATAGAAACGAAATGCAAGAAAATTGCGTTGAACATCTAAACGACGAATCAATACACAACACTATTGAGAACTGAGGACCAAGGACCGGAGAGTGAGGAGCGAGCACGCAAAGTGCACTTAAATCATTAAAAATTAACAATTTTCGTATCGAAAACCAAATCCAAGTAGTAACAGAAGAATCCCTTGCATGTCTTCTCTCACACTCTTTGCAATTCTTCATTCATTCCACGAAGAGAAGTGTGTAAAAAGTTGTTTTTAGTAATCATTGAAGAGGCCCTTGGAAATGTTTTTCCAAATAGCACAAAAGAAACTTCAAGAGACAAGCACAAGAGGAAGAGCAAGAGCAAGAGCAAGAGGAACAAGATGAAGAAGAAAAAGAAGATATACCTTAAGTTTAAGTTTCTTTGGTTTTTTTTTTTTATTAATATTATTTCCCTTGATGTTTGTGTAATACAAAAGAGAGGAAAAAAAAAACCTTGTGTAATTTTGTTAACGATCTAGCAAAAGCTGTAAAAATATATATATACACATATAAATATAATAATAGATAGTTATATATATTTATCTATAGAAATTATACATAAGACATATTTTATATATATATATATAGATATATATTTAGATCTATCTTTAGATATCTGAAGTTAAGCGATTTAGTTTGTAATAGCGAAAGAAATCAAATATATAAAAATAAAAATAAATCAAAAAATAAATATGAACAAAAAATTGTATTATTCAATATATATATATATAAAGCATATAAAGCGTACATATATATTTATATTTTTATATATATTTGTATTGGTAGCTTACCACACTTTGCCAGTTTTGCCTGTTGCAAATTGCTGTTGTATTTGTGATTAATTTCCATTAAGGTTTTCATGCCCGCGGGACCTTTCCATCCACAAGGATCGACGACGATCGACGATGACGACGACGACGACGACGACGACGACGGCATAAGCTGGAAATGGCAATGGATTGCAGGCAGAACGCCTTCATTATTATTATTTTCAGTTGTGGTTTAACTCTTACAACTAAGTATACCCTGTACGCACATGTAAACAGGGGGTAGCTTACAGCAATACAAATCATTACAAATGAAATACAAATCAAAATCAATTTATAAATAAAATTAAAAAAAAAAAATTGTTAGAAATTCGCATTACAAGAAGAAGAACCTTCAGCTTTCAATATTTGCAACTGAAGTTTTAACCTAAAGAGTATCACGGTGGAGTTTATACTGCTTCTTCTTCTAGGTCTCAACTGAAAAGCCAAAAGCAAAAGTGAGCGACACGCCTATGCAAAGAGTGGAGTGAGAAGTTGAAGTTGCAACAACAACAGCTTTGAATTGTAGTGCTGAATGTTGAATGCTGCATGTTGCATGTTGCATATATGTTGCATGTAGTAGGTGGCAAAAACGTAACTGAACTTTTGAACTGGCACGCCAAATACGCAACACAATTCGTTGTGACTTTCTCTCTCTACCACTCTCTCGCTCTCGCTCTCACTCAATAACTCTTTCTCTCCCTTTCTCTCTCTCTCTCTCCCTATATATACATACTCAGTTGGCAATCTGAACTGTTGATAGAAGTTGGCTGCGGCAGTTGCTACGCTTGCAACAAATACTTTACTACTCAGCAAAGAGTGAGAGAGTCAGAGAGAGATAGAGAGTAAGAAAAAGAGACAACAGCAAGTGACAGCCACTTTGTCTTCATTTCAAAGATGCTGCATGAACTCATTTATTTGTTTCTGATTTCTGGCCAACACCACACCTCCTCCGCCCTATACCCGCCACCCTTTCCTCTTCTGCTCCTTAGTCCTTTTCCGCCTCTCTTTCCTCATTTCGACTCTTGCTTCTGCTATCAATTGCGGCAGATCTTTGCTTAAGCTGTTGAAATTTTTGTGCTCTTGGTTTTTTGTTTTCGGTTATCTGCTGACAAGAGTTAAAGGACGCGAAAATGGGGAGATGTGGTCGTTGGAGAAGAGTCATCTAAACGCTGCTGGTTATTATTAGCAGCAGTCAATTCATATTACAGTAAATACAAATAACAACGAAGCACCTTAAGCCACCTGGGCAGATGCCAGGCGATGCCATTGACTTTAACTCTCGACTCCAACTTTAACTTCAACTCCAGCTACAACTACAACTACAACTTTAACTTCATCTTCGACTTATGCTCCAACTTCGATGATGATGATGATTATGGGTTACTCGTCTAGCTATTCATTTGGGCCACGCAGCATTCTTCTTTTGCTTCTTCTTATTCTTGTTGTTTTTGGGGTGTGTACGCAGACAAACAGCAACAACAACTGCAAATGCGACGACGGAAAGTGAAAAGCCTTAATTTGTTCTAGGGCCAAAGACAAAACAAAAAAACAAAAGCCTGAAGTATATACTCGTATACACTGTGAGAAAATATATGTTTGGAATTTTCACAAATTAATGACTCGATTATTTGCCTTTTGCCACATATAATCAATGGTGGGTTGGTCGGAATCGACCACTATATTATATATGTAGCTGCCATAGGAATAATCGGTGGAAAATTCAGTTTTTACCATAAAAGTTTTAAGAGATATACGAATACCAATTTTCTCGCAGTGTATACGTTGATTTTATTTTTAAAGCCATTTAAGTGGCTCTGGTTGCAGCTGATGTTATTGTTATTGCTGTTGTTCTTGTTGTAGTTGTTGTTGTTGTTGTTGTTGTAGTTAACTATGAGCACGTATCGTTCGCATCACAAGCCCTACGTATTGTTTTTTTTTTTATGCTTTGGCCTATGTTTGGACGGATGGACACATTTTTCACTTGCCCTGTCAAACAGCTAGAGACTTCGACAGCTCTTAAAAAGTGGGCAGCGCCATGCTCCATATGCCCCTTTGTCTCTTTTTTCCTTTCCCATTTGTTCCATTCCTCTAGAGCCTGTCAGTGCGTTGGGATATGCTTCATTTTTTTGTAATGGCAATTGTAGGGATACTTAGAGAGAAACTAGCTCTTCTCTGGAGCGCTGTGAAAGTGTGTGGATTCTTTGGATTCTCTGCAGTCCAGTCTGGAGCCCTTGAAGCCCTGTGCTGGACTCTGGACTTTTTCACCAGCTGATTGCAAAATAAGTGATTTGCGAGCTGTGAGCTGCGTGATAAGATGCAATCAGTTGTAGATCCGGTTGATGTTACCTAGATGCTGATGCTGATGCTGTGACTGTGACTGTTGCTGTTGTATTTTCAGATGTACATCTGAATGTGCATCTTATGCCTTTATAATTTGTCAATATATCAAGCGCACAATAAAGCGATTAAAGAGCGACTTGGCAAACAAATCCCATAAAGACAAGGTTCCCCCCACCTTGCATCTCTGTGCAAGCGTAGCAAACTCAGTCTCAGCCTCAATCTACTGGCTCAATCACAATCACAATCTTCATCTTGGCAACTGAATCTTCATCTTCATCTGCCAAATTCTTGAGGATTGCCAACGGCGGCAGCTTCGTCGACTGAATATGAAATACAATAATAATTTTATTTCTTCAACTGATGAGAAAATTAAAGCCGCCAACTTGCAGTCCAAGCTGCAGTTCACGTCGCCCAGTCTTTGTCTCTGTCGCTGTCTCAGTCTCTGTCTCTGGTTCTGTCTCTCTGTTCAAGCCCATCAAGTTGAGCCGCAGCCTAAGCTGCTGAAGATGCGCGCGCTTTCGACTTCGGAGGCTTAATAACAATTCCATTAGCGGCTAATGTCTTCATTGCAAGTGTCAGTTATGGGGGCGCAACACACACTGAGTGACTGACTAAGTGAGTGAGTGAGAGAGAGAGAGAGTGAAGAAAAAAGATCCAAAGCAGGACGAGGTATACACCCCTTCGTCGCTCTCCCTTTATTCTGTTGGCTGTTGACGCTAAACTGACTGCACGGCCACAGCCTACGTCTGCTGCGTCTTACAGTGGCACAAAACAGAACAAAATTTCTGAAAATTTACATAAACGCCCATTATTCGATGTGCCAGACTCCATAAAAACTTGGAAACATCGTCGATCAATATCAAGAGACACATGAAATTATTTTAAATCGTCAACCAGTTTCATAGCTAGTCCCGTGAATCAGTTCATAAGAACGAACCGTATCGAGTATCTATATGATATAGTTGCCATAGGAAGTGAAATTCAGGAAATTCATAAGATGTCACATCATAGGAACAATCGGTCGAAACTTTAATTTTAACTATGTAAAATTTTTCTGTCTGGTTTTCATAATGTAATCATCCCACTGTTGCTCAGTCCAAGTTTACACTCTGCAGTGCCTTCTGCTTTTGCGTACTGCCTACCATATCCCCCCCCCCCCCTTCTTTGGATGCCTGCTATACGAAACGTTTCGCATGTCAGTTTAACACTTCGCTACAAAATCCTTTGAAGCTTTTTTTTTATTATAGCGCAACGCTTGATTATTGTCCAAAATTTATGGCAATTCGCTTGCTGCACTAATAAGCTCGTTCTCAACTCGTTTCACTCTTTGTCTCTCTTTGTCTTACGCTAGAGAATTAGCATTCAAGTGGCCAACAAATGCGAAAATAATTGCTGCCACGAAAAATGCATTGACTGTAAGGGAAGAAGAGCAAAGCAGAAGCAATGAGAGAATAAAGAAAAGGGGAGCATAAGAGAATGGTAAGGGAGAGGCGAGTAGACAGCAGAGGTAACTGCAAGGGGTTTGCTAATTGCCAACATGATTGGCGCAATCGCATCCCACGGAGCGAGCGAACAAGTAAAAAGAAAAAAAAAAAAACACAAAAAAAAACGAGATTTACATTTTTATGATCAAGTTCGTTGTCTAAGTCTTTTGTTTGGGGCAGTGTGTTCATTTCCGGTTCCGCTAGCGAAAGGGGAAATTTGGTCAGTATCAAGCGCCGTCGTTGCTTTTGATCCAATACACACGCAAAGACAGTGAGAAGGAGAAAGAGAGACAGATAGTGAGAGAGAGAGAGAGAGAAAGAGACAACATGGAGACTTAGCCTTGAAGTGCATCAAAGCAAAATTGCGTTGTCGCCGCCGCCAAATGTAATTCGATACGTTTGTGTATTGCACTGGCGCCGCACACTGACCCCTCCACGCCCCGCCTCCCTTTTTCTGAATCATGTTGTGAGAGATGAGTTGTGAGCTGTCTATGGGTGTATGTTTCTGTGTGTGTGTGTGTGTCTCTTGTTCTTGTTCTTTCTTGAACGTACCAAATCCCTAACCCGATGACGATGCAGGGCAACAGGAATCCATTAGAGGCTGACAAGGCAGCAACAACAACATCGGCAACAGCAACAACAACAAAAAAAACAACACTGCATAATGAAACACGCGCAATCTGGCCATAATGGCAATGTTCTTCTTGCCAATAGAATCATTCTACGGTCATCCATCCAACATTCAACATTCAACAGCTTTAACTTCGTCTCTGTCTCCGTCTTCGTCAGCGTCGCCAACTGCAACCCAATTCCAATCCCAATTCCGCACAAAGGCAGCCATTAAAATATAATAATAGCTGCCATAGCTACAGCAACAAAAGCAACAGCAACAACGGCAACAGTAACAACAATAACTTCACCAAGAGCACCAGCACCAGCAGCAACAGCAACAGTATTAGCAGCGGCATTGGCAGAAGCAGCTACTGTGGCCAAACAATTTGGACATGACACAGACCAAAAGCTGCAACAACAGCTACAGCAACAGCAACAGCAGCAGATGCTTTGCTGATGCGATGATCGAATCTCATAATGCAACCAACGAGTGGGAGGCAGCAAGGGCAAAATCAGTCCAGCGAGAATGCCTTTAGAAAAAGGGGAAGCACAGAGACAAAGGTAAGGCAACAGCAAGCTTAGACTGAAGCGATGCGATGGAACGTCAAAGCTAAACAAGAACAATCTATCCAAATGTCCATCTATTGAGCAGATAAAGCCGCAGCAACTACTACACCTTCTCATCCCCATGCCCCTTCCACAATCTCCTGCATCAATCGAGCTTTCTTGATATTACCCTTCCGAATAAGCATTTCAACGATTTAATAGAAGATGTTCCATTTATCTATTGAGCACCTATTTATTACATATATCGATAATATTTATCGATTATACTTATCGATTTATCGATTATATATATAGATAACGTTTATCGATTACAGATTACATATATAGATAACGTTATCGTTAATATCGATAAAAAATCGTTTGCATTTATCAATATATCGATTGTAACTATCGATTTCATCTATAAATATATCTTTTTGCGTACATAAGTGTATATAAGCCTAGTCAAATTCCTAGTTAATCTTTCTCTTTCTCTATCTATATACATATATCTCTATCTCTCTCACTCTCTTTCTTTCGCTGTCTCTTGTTCTTCTTTTGCGCGTGTGTCTAGGGATTTGTGTGAGCTTACACTTTGCTGCCAACTACAAACGGCGGCTGATGAAGATTAGCCTTGCCCCTCTATCCCGCAAGACAAAGTTGCTGATGCTGATGCTGTTGCTGCAGCGACTGTTGATCGTTGTTGCTGTTGCAGTTGCTGTTGCTGTTGGTGGCACATCAATGTCAGCAGCAACATGCAGCCATTTTTGCTGGCATTGTTTCGACGCTTTGTTCAATGATTCGCTCAGTGTTCACATTTTTGTTGTTGCTGCTGTTGCTGTTGTTGTTGTTGTTGTCCTTTTAGCATCAAAAGAGATTTGCATTTTATCGCATTGCGATTCGCCAGCGGAAATAACAAAATCAACAACAAGCAAGTAACCTGGCAGCGAGTTGTTGTTCTTGTTGTTGTGCTTGTCGCTCTTTGATGCCCGTTGACAGTCTTCGGACAGTTGCTCAGTTTCTCAGTTTCTTAGTTTCCCCGATTGAAGTTGGGAGCTTGTTGCTGCTGCTGCTGCTGCAGCTATTGCTTAATGCTGCTGTTGCTCAATGCTGCTGCTGCTGTTGTTGTTGCTGCTGCAGAAAGTTGCCGCTGAGCGGATGCTCAGTCATTTTCGGCGGCCTGTCAGTTAATTGAAATATTCGTGCCGACGTTGGCGTCATCAATGTCAGCTTAGCTCAGCTGTGTCGGCCAATACACAGCGAGAAATAACACATAAAAAATCGTGTATTATCAATTTTGATTATTAGCGACAGATGAATATACAATTTTCACTTGAAAATAGAAAAAAAAAAAAAATAATGCACAGTGTACTCATTAAAACGTTTTGCATGAAGTGCAGCCACAGCAACAGTAATAGCAGCAGCAGCAACAGCAGCAGCCACAAACGCCAAAAGACGCTGATCAAACACAAAACGTGTTAATGTGCCAAATGAAACGATGCAACAGTTGTCAGCCGATGGCAAGGAATGAGAATGGGAATTGAGAATAAGAATGGGAATGAGAATGAGAATTGAGATTGAGAACGAGAATGGAAATGAAAATGGTAGGAGAAGTAGTAGGATCAAGTGGAGACTAAGAATTACAAGCCACAAGTCTGGTAGAAGGAGCAAAGCTTCCCGCTGTGCCACAAAGTTAAACAGAATCAAATTATAAATCAGCGCACTGCGCAAGCACTGTGCGGCTTTAAAGGTCAGCGATAACAACAACAACAATAAAGAGAAACACAAACTGCATGCTGGATGGAGAATTGGTCTCCAGCTCTCTTCGCTGCGCGTTGAGCAATTTATTGTGTCAAACTCAATTATACTCGTGTGATATTTTTGTTGCCCACAAAACAAAACAAAACAAAACAAAGCAACAAAAATGCCAAAGCACCAATACACACACACACAGATACATATACACATTCACATACACATACAGAAAGAGAGAGAGAGAGACATTCGCATACAGCACAAAAAGGAGCAACCTAAATTCTCGAAATGCTGCAACTTTGGCCTGCAACAAAAAAAACACACATCATGCCTCAAACTAAGTCTTAGCCTCAGCCGTACTCAGCTTCCATTGCAACTTCCAACTTCAGCTCCTTCCAACTCCAACTCTACCTCCTTCTCCCGCATGCCACAAAACAGACAACAACTGCAGCCGAAATGAAAGAAGAAAAGTTACAGATAAATGAGCTTCGAATCGTTTGGCGAAAGGCGCAATTCAACTGCCAAAAAATAACAAAAGCCACTAAAAAAAAAGCCAAAAAACAAACGAATAAGAACAAAAAAAAAAACATAAGGCACGCTCGCTGTCAAATACCCGGTACAAATTAGTGACCTCATTTTTCATTCGCAAATTTTTATAAAATAAATAAATTATACGCAAAATATTTTTTTTTTATCATTTTTATAAAACCTTTATATACCTAAAAGCTATTGAGGAACACAAAAAATTATTGTAGTGAGTGTTGGCAAATTTCAGATTATGAATTCTACACACAGTGCTATCTCTTCTTTATATTTAATATGTATAATTGTGTGATAAATATAAATATACCCTTTTAGACCATAGGTTCCGGGTATTAACAAAAAAAAATAAAAAATGGAAAGAAAAGAATGAAAAAAGGGAAGAAAAGAACAAAATGAACGAGTATATGCAGAGGGTCGCCTTGGCTTGGCTTGGCGAATGATGATTACTCAATGCTCTACACTACATAGAGGCAATATTATCATCAATACTTTACATAGTCGACTTCATGTCATATCATTATTTATCCCTTACCATATTATACTAGTTTATACAAATACTAATTACTGCTGAATTACACTTCATTATTTAGTATATACTACTTAATCTACTACTTAATTTACTCTTCTTTAGATAAATGCTGTAGCTGTAGCTCATTCCGCAATTGAAGCTGCCAGAGCAAAGCCTAAATGAATCGACCGACTTACAGTGGCAGCCCCAAAAACAGAAGTTGACTACAGTAAAACCACAGTCAGTTACTCCTTGCTCCTTGCTCCTTTTGCTTCTCATGTGTGTTGTACCTTGTCTTTGCTTGCCTCATGTTGTGCACTTCGTCTCTCTTGAGCACACAACACTCACTTTTTGTGCACTGGGCAGCCAAGAATTTCACGTTGACACTTTTAAGTGGACATCAAGCAGTTTGCGCATATTTCCCTTCTCTGCCATGTCCCCGCCACCCGCTTACTGCATCGCTACACCCCTTGTGCCTCTTTAAGCCAGGCACAATGTCAGCTGCAGCTGCAGTCTTGAGTCTTGAGTCTTGAGTCTGCGTTTGCGTCTGAGGCAAAACTTTCGGCTTTGGCTCTTACGAAAATTTACAGTTGAGACTTTGCTATGTTTTGGGGGTCTGCAGCGGCGGGAGGCGGCGTGCGAGTTATGCGATCTTTGGACTCTTAACGATTCGCTTTTGTTGTTGTGTTTTTTTTTTGTTTTTTTTTGTTTTTTTGGCAGTTGAAGTTGCAGTTGAAACGTTGTCCTGCAGCGCAGGGTCAGAAATTCAGTTAATTTAGCGAGAAATGTACAAAAGTTGTCAGCACTGCGAGAGAATTGCGAAAAGCAGTCGAAGAGAGCAAGAAGAAGGCCAGAGGTCGGCTAACCAGGACAAAAGCAAAAGACTTTCAGTCTCTTTCAGTAATTTCTTCGTCTTATTCTTCGTCTTCTTCTTCTTCTTCGTTGTCTTCAATTCTTCTATTAAATGCGCTTTGCAAATATGCGAAATGCGAAACAGTTGCATCAAAGGACACAATTAGGCAGACTTTGGGAGGCTCATCAAAGGCAGCTAAGCCGCCAATAAATCTTTCTCTTCATCTGATGATTCTTCTGTTTCTTATACTGCTGCTGATACTGCTGCTGTTGCTGTTGCTGTTACTGTTGCTGTTGCTGCTGCTGCTTCCCCTTCCTTGTCTTGTTCTTTTTTGAAAATCCAACAAGAATTTTTATTGCTTATTATTGGGCAAAGAGAGTCTGAAAGGCATTTCACAAAGATTTCGCAGAACTTACACAAAGTATCGAATTTCATTTCCTCTTCAGCTTCAGCTTCAGCTCAAAACT
Organism: Zaprionus obscuricornis; assembly: GCA_037044475.1. Classification (NCBI taxonomy): domain Eukaryota; kingdom Metazoa; phylum Arthropoda; class Insecta; order Diptera; family Drosophilidae; genus Zaprionus; species Zaprionus obscuricornis. The sequence continues at coordinate 192,240 of JBAMBR010003173.1, read as the reverse complement.
CTACACAATTCATACACTCAAAGAAAAACTACAGTTTCACATGTTCACGAAAAATGACTACGCTGCATGCAGGAGACGGACAGTCGTTGCCCATGAATGCCATAATAAAAATAATAATTTTATTTTATATCATATATATCTGCCATAGGAACAATCGGCTGAAGTTATGCAGGAATATCGATCGACACGCCAAAGCTAACTTTTATTTTCTAATTTCATTTTCATTTTTCATTTTCAATTCTTGTATTGTTTTTCCTAAGTGTTGCAATATTCCGTTCACTTGTCATTATAATTCTGAACAATGGCAAGTTTCACAGACTGTGACCTTTCAGGCACGTCTCTCTCTCTCTCTCTCTCTCTCTATCTCTTTGTTTCCTTAATTTACTCTCTGCCATCAGCTATATAGTTGCATTTGAAATCAGATCCTGAGCACAATCAACGCACACAAATCGTAACGATTTCTCATTTTAATCAATTAAAAAGTCAACGGCCGGCTGGCTAAGGGCCGCATTGGGATTTGGATTTTGGATTCTTTTCGCTTTTTTTTTTTTGTAACTGAAAATCGCTGACACTTGCCGAAAATATGCCGCAAAAGGAATCACAGCATCTGAGACTGCATCTCTGCATCTGCATCTGCATCTGTGCATCTGTGCCTCTAGAGCTGAATCTGAATCGCAACTCGACGCAGTTTGTTTGATTAATGAGGTGAAATGTTGTGAAATATTGCGTAAAGAGCCCTAAGAAGTAGAAGGAGAAGTGATCTGAAGAGCGAGGAGTGAAAAGAGCGAACAGCAAGGCTGAGCGGGCGATGCACAGCGACAAATCAAATGGAAATCAATACCTACATGAAATTTAACGCCTCGCCAGATTCCCGTTGTTTGTTGCTGTTGTTGCTGTTGTTATTGCTGTTGCCAGCATCGTTAAGAGTCGTGCGCCCCACTCACTTCAACTGACACCCTCTCTCTCCCCCGCCCCACTCTTGTGTTGACACCCATCACAAGAGGCCAAATATGGGGAGACAACTGCAGCAGCAGCAACAACATCAACAACAGCAACTGCAGTAGAAGTTGTCACAGCAGTCAAAAATTTTACCAAATGAAATAAAGAATTTTGCCCAAAAAAAAAAACAAAAAGTAAAACAACAACAAAAGGAAAACAAAACATAAAGAAATGAATGGAATGTTTGCCGTAGACACTGCTCGACTAGTAGATATTCTATATTTAATTTAAATTTTGATAGTTTTATTTATGCTACGACTGCTAACAATTGCTGCCCATCTACCTCTACAACAGTATATTGTGAGTTTTTACTAGAATTTTTATTTCACATTTATGTATCTTTCATTCTACTACTAAATCTACTACTATTTCTACTACTATTTATACTGATAATCTTATCCAAATATAATTATACTTACTTCTGCACGTCTGTTACTCTTTCAACTTTCACAAACATTCATATTTCTGTTACTTTTACTGTTACTATTACATTTCCAGCAAATACTTTTTGCTTACAACATGAATTCGCATGTATTCAAATTTTGTAGCATTTCGTAATTACAGGGTATATATATATATACAAAGGAAAACTGAAATACAGCTCAACAAAGTGTGAACATGTAAACGTCAATCCAATGAGTCTGTATTCAATTCGAAGTCCAAGTTGGAATGGAGCTGCAATAGGAATTGAAATTGCAACTGCAACTGCAACAGCAACAGCAAAAGCAACCTGAGACAGCGCCTGAGACCTGAGACCAAGTCAGGTTGGAGCTGAGCTGCAGGTGTTCCCAATGTTCACTTTGGCAAATAGCTGACTCCAAGCTATTCAACTGTTCAACCCCATTTGACTGTCCGACCGTCTCTCTCTCTCTCTCTGTGTGTCTATATGTCCAAATGTTGCTTGTGTAAAGCGTGAAATGCTCAATTCAGGTGAAACTAAATCAATAACCACGCGGCGTATACTTAATCAAGACATAACGAGCGAAAGAGATAGAAATATATGCAAAGTACCCGCAGCTAATCTCTTAACTAGCACAATCTCAAAGATTACCATGATTAACAACATTCAATTGCTAGATTAAGATCTTCCCAGTGAGATTTCAAGTCTGTTTAGCAATCGATAAACAGAAATTTACGAATCGATTTTCTTAGCGAAAGCGTTGCAACGCCCCGATAAATATCCAAAGATTTCCTAACACTTTAAGAAAAACAGTAAAACCAAAAAGAAAACTTACTGCAAATATATAAATCTATATGCAGATTTAGGGTGTGGCATGATTGACACTATAGAGTATATATATATATTCTTGATCAACATCCTCAGCAGATATTTGAAGTTGTCTGCCTGTTCAATTCTTTTTATTTTACTATTGAATTTCTTATCAATTTAATATTTATATTTTCTCTCAGTGTACTTTATAACCGGCGGCTATTGCTTCGCACCTAAACGCAACACACTTTGTCAGACTTTCGTTTCTTTAGCTTCAGCTTCGGCTTCAGCTACAGCTTTAACTTTAACTTCAACTTCATTCAATATTATCATAGAAGTCCTCATTGAATTGCAGCATCAGCAGCATCAACTGCAGCTTCAATTGCAGCTTCAACTTTGGCTGAGTTCAGTTCTGTTCAGTTTTGTCGTGGCAACTGCTGACCCAGTTACTTGCTTAAGGCTTGAATAAATATGGAACTGTGGTGCAGTGGTGCATTGGTGCATTGGTGCTGTGGCTCACATAGCAGGCGCATTAAATTCTAATAATTCGCTATTATGACATGATAGTCACGTATTAACCAAACCAACAACAACTAACAACAGCAACAACAGCAGCAGCAGCAACAAGCAGCAGCAACAGGCAAATAACCAAAACAGCAACAGAAATTATGAGACAGACGGCAGACAACCGGTTAGGCAGCTAACCCCCAAGTTTTACCCCCCTCCCCCCTCCACACCTTCACTCACAGCAGCATAATCCCCCCCTTTGACTATATGCCCCTATATTACACACAGTCCGCTTCTCCGCCTCCTCTCAGCGTAGTTTTCCAGACAGAGGCAAAGCCCGCAAACGATTGGGAAAAATTAAAATGAATGCGCAGCAAATGCCAAAATATTTGAAGCAAGCAACAACAACAGCAAAAAATAAAAAAAAAAAAAAACAGAAAAACAGAAAAAAAATAAAAAAATTTGCATTCGCATCGTAAAACTGGCCCAAAAAACCAAATGCGGGCTATTCTCGTGCCATAGGCAGGCTGGCGAAGGGTAAGGTGGTGTGCAGAGAGGGGTGGGGGAGGGGAGGGGAGGCAACAGGAGTGTTGCCACATACGAGTAATGCAGATTTTACTTTACTTTACTGTGGCAGCAGGAACGGAACGCACGGCAAGTTTGCATTTGCATAACAAAGGCGCAAGACTTGGCGCCTGAAGGCGAGTAAACAACCCAGTTTACCCCCCCCCCCCCCCCCGTCCACATCCCTGCAGGCCGGCAAACTCAGTCAACCCCTTGGCTGGCTAAGAGCCAATGCGTTGACACATTTCGCTGTCGCTATCGCTGTCGCAGTCGTCGTAGCAGCAACAGCAACAACAGCAACGGCAGCAGTGTTGAAAGTTATGTCTGTTGCAGCAGCAGCTGAAGCAGCGGCGGCCCACACACACGCAGAGATTGTCCTACTGCTGATCGATTTGTGCCCCTTTAATTTGATGCCAAACTGTTGCGCACACACGACATGCACATTTCATATTTATGCTACAATGACACGAGCTGCAAGTCAAGACTGCTACAAGGCAAATAACATAAAAAATAATACTACAACAATTTTTTTTTGTTTATAATTAAACACAATTAAAAATTTTATTAAAATAAATGTTATATTAATAATTAATTATAAATAAATATAAATCATAATTAAATAAATAAATAAAAAAAATAATAAATATTTTTAGCACTTTAAGCCAATGTCTTTGCTGTCACTCTTGGCATACTTAGTTTACTCATTTATAAATAATTCCAAGTGTCCGCAAGTTGTTGTTGTTATAGTTGCTGCTGCTGCTGCTGCTGCTGGTGACGTGTTTATATAAAGTGTTGCTGTTACTGTTACTGTTGCTGTTGCTGTTGCTATTGCCGTTACTGTTACTATATGCTGCACCCGCGCTTATGGCGAAACTTGAACTTCGACTTTCAAAAAAGCCAAAACGCAGCCGGCAAGCAACAACAACAACAACAAGAACAGCGGCAAGAACGACGTCTGACTAATGAGAGAATTATGCAAAAGATAGAACGGACACGATGCCTGGAACGCGAAACTGTAGACGGCAGACAAAAGACAGAAGACAGACTACGGGAGACTGCAGACTGCAGTGAACTGGTGCAACGCTGCGTATACGCGACGCTAACAACAGCAGCAGCAGGAGGCAAGCAGTACGGCTCATTAGCTACATTGCTGCTGCTTGGCGCTGCTTTTTGGGGGCTAATCGCATTGGGGTTTGCGCGCACCACACAAAAGCCTGGTGAATGGCAATAACAGCAATAACAACAACAATAACAACAACAACAGCAACAATCACAACATAAACGAGAACAACAACGCATTGGCTATCGTTGAAGCAAACAACATGAACACATCTTATCGGCCAACCAATTAAGACAAAAAACTGAAAAAAACTGAAAAAAACTGAAAAAACTGAAAAACTAAAAAAAAAAAAAAACTGAAACTGGAAACTAAACTTGAAAATGGCAAACAGAAATCGAAATCGAAATGAAAATCAAACGCAGACAACAGAAAACACAATTTTGCAGCGTAATTTGATTTTACAGTGCAGGGGAAAAACGTAAGACTCATAAGGGAAATGTGCAGTGAGAGAAAAACTTTGAAAAAAAAAAAAAAAAAAAAAAAGATGAGAAAATATGAAAAAAAACCTAAAAAGAAAAATATATTTAAATTTCAAATGAAGTTAAAAAATTATAACAAAAACTTAGATTTTCTTAACAAATTATTTATAAATTTTTTTACTATTTTATTTGAAATTTTATTAAAAATAATTTTTAATTTTTACAGAAATTTTTTTGAAAGATTTGAGTTGCATAAAGTAAAGTTATTTTCTTTGCGTGTAGTTGTCGATTTCATTTGCGATTAACTAGCAAATGTTGTTCGCAATTCGAATTCGCAGTCGACTTCGACTTCGACTTCGTCGTCGACGTCGGACGTGTAATGAGCGACGTGTGACATGGCCAATGGCAATTGAGACTATTGACTATTGAGTTTATTAAGTGTAGAGTGTAGAGCGCATTGGCAATTGAATGTGACTCTATTGGCAGTGGCATGCCACCTGCTGGTTCCATTGTGTTTGCTGCTGCTACTGCTACTGTTGCTACCAATATTCAACGAGATGCTGCCGATAGCTATATAAAAAAAAAAAATATATATATATAAGAAAAAAGTCAACAAGTTGTCAAACAGTTGCCACCAATTGTGGCTATAATTTAGTACGGCGTGAAGGTCAGCAACAAGGGAAGAGTCATAAGAAGAGAGAAGAGAATGGCAAGGAGACAAAGAGAAGAGAGAGAGAGAGAGAGAGAGAGACTGGCAACAACTAATTGAATGCATTTGTGGCCCACGCATTGTGGCCCACAGCTGCTGCTAATTCCAACTCCAGCTTCAAACTTCAAACTTCTTCTTCTACTTGAACAATCAACAACGTCTCTTAGTCTCCTAGTCTTCAAATGCATCTGCATCTAGAAATCCATTTGCATTGTGGTTTGGATTTCACGTTCAAAGGTTATGACGTTGTCGTGTCAACGTTTCATTATTTATTGTTGCCAGCCCCCAAAAAGGGTTTGCCGCCCAAAACAAAAGCCAACTAATGCGCGCCCACTCCTCAAACTATGACTCTCTCCTCTCTCTCTCTCTCTCTCTCTCTCTCTCTCTCTCTCTATTACTCGCTGTCTGTCTCTTTGTATGTTTGCTGAAGTTCTTTGCTTGCAATTCTTGCTCCTGTCAGTTATTAATGTAGCGCCATTGTCTGCACAACAGAATCTATGTGTATCTCATTCTTCTCCCTCTCTCTCTCTCTCTCTCTTTCTGTTTCTTTGTCAAGTTCTTTGCTCTAACGGCGCTTTGATTTTGTCTAGAAAATTAGCATTCAATACAGAAAAAAAAAAAAAAGAAATCACTGCCAGCAATAGACGCCAATCAACGCCCAAACTAAAAATCCTAACAAATCCCAAAGGGGAGTCTTCCTCCTTTCCCTTCCCCTTCCCCTTCCCCTTCCACTCCTCCTGCCTTTTGGCTAATCAAAGTGTTCTTTCTGTTTGGGGAATGTTGATCAAACAAATTATGCACAATTATTCGCTGAATCAAAAGCATTTAAAATTACAAAAAAAAAACCTATGAACTTCCGGCAAATATAAGCGAAATACTTGACTAGAAGATACCCTGTAATTATTTATAGCAATATTCTCTTGTTGATTTTGTCAATTGTATTTTCTCTGTAGAGTATTAAATTCTTGTAGCTCCCTTAGGAAAACACTCTTCTTGTATCTCTCTCTCGCTCTTCCTCTTTATTTATCTATCTATCTCTCTCTCTCTCTCTCTCTTTTTCTCTCCTCATATGTAGGTGGCGCTGTCGACATCAACATTGGCTGCGATACACAGATCTTGGCATTAGATAGTCACAACGCGCGTCTTTCAATTCCCTTCACCTTCCACTTCCCCTTCACACTGTACTTCTTCTTCTTCTTCATCTTCATCTTCTTCTACGTATTTTGCTCCTAATCGCAATCGTGCAGAATTCTCATTCTCGTTTCTTTGATTGTTAGAAGCAGACGCAGACATAGACACAGATACAGATACAGATACAGAGGAAGATCTGGATGTGGTTTGATGCTGATGCTGATGTTGATGCTGATGTTGATGTTGATGTTGAGGACGCGTCTTGTTGCCGCCGACAACGTTGATTTCAATGTTTCATCTGCCGCAAAGGCAGCAACAACAGCAACAATGAGACAACTAACAACAACAACAACAACAACAACAGCAACAACAATAACATAGAGCGCGCCTTTTAATTGCCGTGCCGCCAACAGACATTAGAAGCCAAAGATGCGGATGACAACGTAGATGACGATGCTGACGTTGTTGTCTTTACTGTCCGTCTCCCCGTCTCTCTCTCTCTCTCTCTATCTGTCTGTCTCGTTCTCTGTCTGTTTCTGTATTTCCTTGTCTATGCTTGTTGTTGCTGTTGTTGTTGTTGTTGTTATTGTTGTTGTCATGTGGGTGGAGAATATGACGCTGATGTCTGCTGTTGCGTTGCACGTTGCCTCCCTTCAACTCGCATGACTTTTCTGCATAAATAGAACAATGCTGCACTGATAGAAAAATCTCAGTAAATTCCAAAAAAAAAATATTGATGATATTGATAATAATGATAATATTGATGATATTGATGACATTGATTGGACAAAATATAATGCTAACTGTAAATATGTAAGTAGCTTTTTTTTCCTCTCAGTGTAGTACCTAGAGGCACAGCCCATAAAAACAAGGCAATGATGTGATGTGATTGCTGTTGTTGTTGTTGTTGTGGTTACAGTTTGTTGTTGCAGTTGCTTTTGTTTGACATTGCAATTGTTTTTAATTTCAGCGACAACATTTCATTGTGAATAGCCAAAATGAAGCGCAGACATTTCCGGAGTGACAAAAGCGACAGACAGAGACAAAGACAGAGAGTGAGAGAGAGACAGAGAGTGAGAGAGAAAGAGAGACAGAGAAAGAGGAGAAACAATACGTGTATAACCGTGAGGAACCGCTTATCGTACGGTATTGCGGGTATTGGGGCAACGATATGAGAATCTTGGCGACAACAGCAGCAGAAGTAGCAGTAGCAGCTGCTGCTGATCACCAACAACAACAACAGCAGCAACAGCATTAGAATTGCTAAAACCACTCAAAATCAACGACAGCAACAACAACAACAATAACAAGAGCCACAGCAGCAACAGTAGCAGCAATAGCAGCAGCAGTAGCAACTGCAGCAACAACTAGCAAAAATGTTAAAGTGATCACGTTTTTCCAAGCAACAAAACAGCAGCCGGAAAATCCTTTGAAAAAAAAAAATAAAAAAAAAATAGAAAATCTCAGCTGCGGCTGCCTGGTTGACATTCCAAGCGATATTGCTGCAGCGGCTGCAACTGCAACTGCAACTGCAACTGTTGCTGCTGCTAGCTTTGCGCATGCTAATTTTTTTTTTTTTTTGGTTTGGTTTTGTTCGCCTTTGCCCAACTGCCCAACGATGTCTGCCAGACGATATATGTACATGCTCATACGATATATATATATATAAGCGATATATACGATATATATTGGATATATATATAGCCAGAGTCAGCTACATATATATATATATATATGTTACATATGTGTTTATAGTCTAGGACTGTGCGGCCCTCGAAGTTAACTGTAAATTGCGACGCAAACAGCTCAGCAAGTGAGCCATGAAGCATGAAAGACAAACAGTAGCAGCAGTAACAACAACAACAACAACAACAACAACAACAATAACAACAGCAACTGAGCTTTAATGTTACCTCTTCCTTCTGCCTTCCTTTTTCTGTATATTTCACAGCCTCTGTTTCTCCCTCTTTTTTTTATCATGGAGACAATTGTTATTGTATACACATCGCAGCCTTTCTCCCGTTTTGTCATATACCCTGCATATATAATAAGTCTATTTGTTTGTCGAATAGAACAAAATCTATCAGATTTTCTCTATATTTTATATACACAACATTTTTATTTTTTCTATAATTATTAAATATTTTATTTGTATTTTTTATTTACTTATTGCTATACTATATATTTTACTATAATATTTTACTATAATTTTCTATAAATTTATGTAAAATTTCTATTATTTATTTTGTGTGTTTTGTTTCTATTTGTTTTGCTATAATTTTGTATATATATAAATTGCTATAATTTCTTATCTGATTTGTGCAGTAAACTGATCAGAAACAATCAATAACTATTGCAGAGACTATCGCATCAGCATCTGCATCAGTATCAGCATTAGTATCAACAGCATCATATCATAAGGAATCATAGCATAGCATAAGCATAGGCATAGGCATGGGATAGCATAGCGTAGTATTCAGTATCTTCCTCTTTATACTCTGTGCCACATTCTATGGCAGCATTTGTAGCTAAACTTAAAGCAGCAAAACACATTGCAAGGCAGATATTGGTATTGGTAAAGGGGGGGTGGCAGTTGCCCAGAGGGGGCGGGTTTACCAAAATGCAAATAAATGCCGATAATTCAAACGATAAGTTTGTCTTTTGTCTTGTTTGCAGCTACCGTTTGTTGTTTGTTGCTGTTGTTATTGCCAGTGCTTGCTCCATTGTTGTTGCAGTTGCTGTTGTTGTTGGTTAAAGCCTAAAGCAAAAGCCATTACGCCTGCATAGACAGGCAAAACAGTGGAGACAGTGGGACTCAAGGACAGACAGACAGGCAGGCAGGCAGCCAGGCAGCCAGACAGACAGACTGACAGGCGGACGGACAGACAGGCATTTTGCCAGCCCAGGAACAGAGATCACGATTTTCAAGTTTCGACATTTGATTGAGTTTTCGTACTAACGAATTTTTTTTTTTTCTTTTTCCAGTCTCGACTGTGCATACATCGCAGTGTGTGTGTGTGTGTGTGTGTGTGTGGGAGTATTTACATTTTTTTTTCTTTTATTTTGTTTTTTTTTTGATTTTTTTTGTGTGTGTGTCTCTTGTGTTCAGTTATCGTATCCGTTATCTACATACGCTAAAAGCGTTAATTTGACACAAGTGACCCGATTAAACGAAAGACTTAGAACACGAACTTGCCGCCGCTGGAACAAACGAAACGAAACGTAATGCAACGCAACGCAACGCAAAGCAACGCAACGAAATGAAGTTGAAAGAAAAATGTTAACTTCACATGTTGATAAAAATATGACAAGTTGGCTGTCATTAGTCACACAATTAACATATACAAATATTGCAGGAAGCGAAGCCTCAACATGTTGCCAACTCAGTCAACTATATATATATATACTACACATATATATATATACATATATAAGTATATATATATATATGTATATGCAGAGACAGCAAAGGGAGACGATGCAGGGAGACATGCTGACTTCAGCAAATTGTCAATTACTCATGCGATGAGCGAAAGGAGCAGCATAAAGATGCTGAAAAGAAGCAGAAAGAGAGCGAGAAAGAGAGCGAGAGAGAGAAAGAGAAGGAGCAGCAGGAGATGTCTATACCAGCAGCCACAGCAGAAGGAGAAGAAGGAGGAGCAACAACGACTGGCCAGCCATAAGTTGCGCAACTGGAGGCAAAGTTGATGCTGTTGTTGTTGCTCCTGCTGCTGTTGTTGTTTTTGTTATTGTTGCTGTCATTGTGACTGTTGTTGCTGTTGCTGGCAAGCGACCGCCTGTCGTCGACGACTGCCTTTTAAAGCATCATTAGCAGCGATAATTAGCGCCGTGCAACGACAGCCAAGAGATTGCCAGGAAGGCAAAAGGCAAAACGACAGACAAAAGACGCAAGATGCAAGTTGCAAGACGCTGACTGACTGACTGACTGCAACTCTTCACGCTCCGCCTCTCTTACTACTGCCTCTAGCTTACTCTTCTTCCTCTTTCTGCCCTCTCTCTCTCTCTCTCTGTATCTGTCTCTGTCTCTTTCATTGCTGTCAGCCCAAACATTTTTTGGCTAATAAATTCAAAAATTTTAAACGTTTTTGGCGATTTTTCGTTTCGTTTTACGCTGCTGCAGCAAATTTGAAACTCGTGAGAGATTTGTTTAGTTCGACGACAGGTTGGAGCCTGATTCTATATGTACATATATATATATATATATATACATATCGTATATATATATTGTACGCCAATCGCATTACATATGCGTACACAGTGCGAAAATGTAAAGACAACAAGTTTGGCTTAAATCAAGACTTGGCTTTAAGTTCAGTTTAATCTTAGTTGAGTTTGATGTGCGGAATTTCGAAGATTTTTTATTTTTTTTGCACTGTGTAGACAAAGAGAGGAGGACGAAGCAGAAACAGAAAAGGAAGGAAAAAGAGAGACAGAGAGAGATCGAGAGAGAGAGAGAGACAGAGACTGACTGACATGTTAATTAGTCGCTTACATGACAGCAGTTAGTTGGCAAGGCTTAGCTCACAGAGACTTTGGAGACTCGGTGGCTGAGAGACTCGGGCTGAGATTTAGAGACACGCTAGGGGGAGAAGTTAGAGACTAAGAGACGAAGAGACACATTCACTGAGACTGCAGACAGAGTCCATTCAGCGTGTTATTCATTATTCAAATGCTAATTTCCGAGTTGAGCAACAACAACAGCAACAGTTGCTGCTGCTGCTGCTGTTGTTGCTGTTGCTGCTGACGCCAAATGTTGAGTAATTTTAATTGAGCAATTTGCGTGATTTTGATTTATTTTCGTTAGCAACTTGAAACGAGAAATAATAATAAGAAAAAAAAAATAAAGTATAAACTAAGTTTAAGTTTAAGCAGCAGCAGCAGCAGCATGAATTTTCGACTGCAACAGCAACTGCAACAGCAACTGCAACTGCGACGTGTTTCCATTTGCCATAAATGTAACTGCAGTTCTTCTTCTTCTTCGATGCACTTCGTTTTGGTTCTTTGATCACGCTTTGAGCAACAGCAATAACAATAACAACCGCAGCAACAGCAACAGCAACAGCAGCAATAGAAATGGCAGCAGCAATAGAATTGGCAGCCGCATCATTATACTCCCCCTTCACAGCATTTGCAGTTGCATGTTGCAAGTAGCAACTCTCCCGCTCTTACTCGCTCTATGTGTGTATGTTGCAACTTAACAAGCTTGCCGCGTGCAAATGATGCTATTAAAGTGGCATTTAAAATTTAAGTTGCACTTAAATCGCACCTCAGCAACAGCAAATGCCTCAACCAATCCAACGCCTATATCTCTCTCTCTCTCTCTGCACATTTCTTCCTCTTAATCTGCTGCTGCTGCTGCTGCTTCGTCTTCTTCTTCTTCTTCAATGTCTTCCTGCAAGGAACAACAATGGAGCAGACAAACAACACAACACACGACTTTTCGGCCTGCTCTTTGCCTTCTTATTTCTTTTTTTTTTTTGCATATGTATAAAGCAGACACGACGACTTCACTCTCTCTCACTCTTTCTCTCTTTCTCTCTCTCACTCCCTGTATCACTTCTTGTCTTTCTTCTTATCTTTGTCTCTATGCTGCTCTTTGTCTCTCTTCCTGTTGCTGTTAAGTCGACTAAGCATCTAAGATGCCGCTTAGATCGTCAGCATTGCTGCCGTCTGCCTATCAGCAACAAAAGCAACACAACAACAACAGCAGCAGCAGCAGCAGCAGCAGCAACAACAACAACAACAACAACTAGCATCACAGTTTGGCTATTTGGCCTAACTGTCGACTGTTTTTCTAGCCAAATAATCAACACAGCAATTGCAATTGTTGCTGCCAGCAACAACAACAGCAACAGCAACAGCAACAACAGCAACACCAACAACAGCAACAACTTCAATTGGCCAACTCGAAAATGTGTTACGGTCACAAATGCTTAACTTTTACTAATACTTTGTTGTTGTTGTTATTGTTGTTGTTGTTTCTCTCTCGCTCTCTCTTCACGCCTTCCCATAGTTACAGCTTACATTGCTGTTGTTTCGCTGTTGTTTTGCTGCGAATACGATTTTATAGATAAAACATTCTATTTGGCAATTAATTGGCGTTTTGTTAGTTTTCCAGTTGAATTTGTATAAATGTTGCTTGTTGCTATTGCTGCTGCTGTTGTTGTTGCTGCAGCAGTTGTTGTCGTGTCGCGCACGATATTGAAATGCAGCCAGCAACAAGTTGCAATTGCCGCTGTGCTTTTGCTATTGCTGTTTGCTGTTACTGCTGCTTCGTGATTGTCAACAATGATTACTATTTGACTAACCTCCCCCCCCCCCTCTACCTCTACCACTACCTCTCCCACTCCACTCCCCATCTCCCTCTTCGGCTAAGTTCGCACTCCTTACACCACCACCGCCCACTTCAAGTTTAGAAAGTAAGTTGCAAATGAGAGAGTAAGAGGGAGAGAGAGAGAGAGACAGAGAGAGAGAGAGACAGAGAGAGAGAGAGAAAGAGAGAGAAGCTTGCAAAAAAAAGCTGCTAATTAAATTGAAGGCGTTGCAGCCAGAGACAATGCAATCAGCCCTTAGGGCAAACTCAACTTCTACTTCTGCTTCTACACTCAATTCTTTCTCTCTCTCTCTCTCTCTCTCTCTTTCATCTTCGCCTTCTTCTTTATTGCAGACTCGCTGCACTCTTCATCAGTTGGTTGCTGTATTTATGGACGCGGCCAATTGACATTAACCCTAACAGCGACAGATGCTAAAAATGTTGCTGCTGCCGCTGCTGCTGCAAGTTCTATAAGCTTGCAACTTGCAACTTGGCACAGATGAATTTATGTATGCAAAGCAGCAGCAGCAGCTCAGGGAAACCGAAAGCTAAAACTGCGAATTCAAGTCTTCGATTCATTGAGTCCAAGTCCGAGTTTGAATCCGAGTTCGAATCCGAATCCAACTCTGACTCTGACTGACAGGACAAAGAAGTTATTTTTCACAAAAAAAAAAACGAAAACAAAGGCGTGCAACAGCAGCAGCACACAGTGTTGCAATGTCCAGCAATTCGCAGTCAAGGGCTGCAGCAAGTCAATTGCGTTGCAGTTGCAAGTTTAGCTAAATGCAGTACATGTAACATTTGGTTCCACTGTGCGGCGGCTACTTCAAGTGTTGCAATCACAAAGGGCTGCAGCAACAGTAGCTGTAACTGCAGCACCAGCACCACCAGCAGCAGCAGCAGCAACTGCAACTGCAGCAAAAATGTGCGGAAAAGTAAAAGTTAAAAATGCGGCGGCTTCTGCGATTCCGATGACTTGTATGCAAAATGCCAGGACATAAATTATCTTCAGACACAGAGACAGGCAAAACTAGCAAGAGAAAGAGAGAAAGAGAGAGATAGACAGAGAGAGAGAGAGAGAGTGCGAGAGAGACATGCCAAAGTCACAGCCTGTCAAAGCTGCAGAGAGAGAGACAAAGCCAAGCCAAGGAGCTGGCGCTGTCAATAACCGAATCTCAGTTTACAGATGGACACAGACGACGGCGACGACGACGACGACGACTACGACGACAATGAGGAGGAGGAGGAGGCAGCAGCAGAGGATACTGGCAGAGAACAGTCAAAAGCAAAAGTGCGCCTCAGTCATCGACAATTGTCAAATGCAAAGGGCAGAGAAAAAAAAAAAATAGCAGACGAACCGAAAAATCCAAAACCCAAACCCAAACCCAAACCCGAACTCAGCCCCAAACCGCAGCAGCTTGATTAATTTATGGCCTCTGTTGCTTTTAACCAGATCCAGATCCAGAGTTTGCTACAGACTAAGACTCAGACTCAGCGTCAGAGTCAGCTTCAGTTTTAGCTCCAGTTCCAAGTCCAAGTTCACATTGCGAGGCTTTTTTTTTGTATTTTTTATTTTTTGTTTTTGGCCTTGAATGACAGCAATGTTATGGCATGACTACACTGAGCAAAATGAAGTTAATACTTTTAAAATGAGGACAAATTTTTAATTAAAAGACAAAAAAAAATTCAAATAATATTCTAGAAATTTGTAATTTCTAAAAATTTCCAAATTATATTCATCAGATTTACAAGGAAGACAAAACTATTTGTGTTATTTTTTACAATGTCTAACGAATATTCAATGGCAGAAGCCAGACCTGCTCAGTGGGCTGTGGGCTGTGAGCTGTGAGATGTTTCTGCGAGGTGTTTTCATTCGTGGCGAAAATTCGCGGAAAACTCTCTCAGCGCATAAGTCATGAAACTACCGCAGCATTGTCTGTTCGCATTTTGTTTGTCTCGTTTCCGCTTCTTTTAGGAGCACGACTTGAACAGCAGCCGGACGGATTGAGGACTAAAGACAACTTTAGGGATAACTATACAAATAACACTAAAGAAGAGAATGTGCAGAGTGAGAAGTCAGTTGTGAAGATGTGTATGCAGCGCGTGATAAGTTCGATTCGCTCATTAGATCAGTTACGTTTGTAGTCTAAGCCAAGTATGGGAAATGCAGCGGACACAATTACAGCTAATGAATGCAAAATCAGTGTAAAGAAGTGTAGCTGCGGCTATCGTTACATATATCGATAATAGCGATAACAACTCGCTATAAACGCAAATTTGGTTAATTATCAAATTAATATCGCTAAAAAAAAAAAATTAAATATTTCAAAATAAAATAAAAATCAAAGAAAGAAAAACTTGCGCTCTGTTTTATTTAAATCGATTTTTATCGATGTGTTTTTTTGTGGCCTGGTCAGAAATTGCAGGCAGACAAAGTTCAATGTTAACAAGAATGTTGCGTCTCTTGATTTTGGTCCACATCCGATTCGATTTGAAACGAATCGCAGCAAATCTCGAATCGAATCTTGCAACGAAACGAATTCAATGGGCAAAATTGAGAAATTGAAGCCTAATCAGATAAAAGAGCGTGAGACTTATGACTATGACTGAGTAGAGCAAGCGAGACAGAGCGATAGAGAGAGAGAGCGAAAAAGAGAGAGAAATATAAAATTGATTAAATATGAAACACGCAAGTTGCGCCTCGAAATCATAGCCAGAAATCGCAGTTAGTAAACTTGCCCCACAGACTGTGGCATAGAGATAACAGAGGAGAATGAGGGGGGGAACAAGCGGCTGCTGGCACAGGCAGCATTTGAAAAATTGAAAAATAAATTGAATTCATAAAAAAAGATTTATTAAATAAAGCCGGCAATTTTGGCAATCCGCCGCCGCCGCCGCCGCTGCTGCTGCTGCTGTTGTTGCTTATCGCCAGCTCAAAATCACACGATCTGTGGTAAGGGGGCGGGGCCAGAGCATTGCAAGTTGCAACTAGCAAGTTGCAAGACTGCGGGGTATCGCTTTTCAATTTTTTTTTCTGTTTTTTTTGGGGACGGGCTGCGCTGCCAAGGTTAAACATCAATTAAATACCGTAAAATTTGTTGTGGCAGGCAGGCAGGCCGACAGCAGCAGCGGTAGGCAACAGCAGCAACACCAACAGCAGCAGCAGCAGCAGCAACAGTAACAGCAACATCAAATCTAACGCCATAGTTTTTGTCACCAACTGTTGCCAGTTGCCACATGGCAAGCACTGAGTTGCCACTTGCTACTGCTGCCTGCTTGCCTGCCTGCCGCATGCTACATTCGGTTCATTTGCATAAAACAAATTTGGTATTAAATGCTAAGCCAAAGCGATAAGATCATTAAACATGCATCCAGTGCACTCAGATTCCCGCCTCTCTAATCGCCTCATCTCCTCCCTTCTACCCCCCTTCCCCTCCCCCCTTTGCGTCTTGTCTATTCAATCTCTCTTTGCTCGTGTGAGAAAATCGCTTAAGCAGCATAGCTCATAGCTTACCCCTGCCGCCTGCCGCCTGCCCCTCGTCTACTGCGTCTCCTTCGCACTATGTAACTGTGATAAGGCTACCAATTGGACACCTTACAAACGTTGCAGTTAGCCAAGTTGTAAGTTGCCATTTGTTTGTGGCAAGTTGCAAGTTGCAAGTTGCCAGTTGTCTCTTGTCTACTGTCTACTGTTGCCAATGTCTGTTGCCAATGGCTAACGGCATTCGCATATTATGAACAAAATGTTGCAAAAAGTAAATTTCATTCATGCCACAAACGAGATGATGCCACACAGTGGAGCATTGCAATAATCATAAGTATGTGATAAAAGATTTGCAGTATAATTTTAATAATATATCGATATATGCATATTCGATTATAATTATATATCGATATCGATTGTTATCGATAATTAAATCAATAATTTTGTTTGCATTCGTGTTATTAGCCAATCAATGCATATTGATAGCATTAAACGATATCGATAATGTTATCGATAATAAAGAAAACATCCCTTCGATTTCTTATGAATTTCAACTTTACATTGAGAATTCATAGAGAAAACTTACAATCTCAATCTTTTTCTTTCTTTCTTTCTTTCTTCCTTTCTTACAGTGCGCACTGATTTCATCCGTTATTCCCATTCTCACAAGCGGCAGCCCACAGCCTGCTGCGCTGCCTCATCAGCTGCAATTGTTGTTGCTTTGTTTGCATAACCTCGGCCCTAATGAAACGTTGGCCGTGAAACTTAACCGTAGCACAGACGGAGGGATTTTTACACAGATATGCAATGAGCTGGAGAGACTTGCAATAGTTCCTGCTGCTGATTCGGCTGAAGATGATGCTGCTGTCGCTGCTGCTGCCGGTTCTACTGCTGCTGCTGCTTGTTGCAGCCTCGTCGTGATTCTACAATTTCTTCATTTTATTTATTTTAACATTGTAGATATTTTTTCTTGTCTGCTGTGATTCTTTTTTTTTTTTTTGCTCTGTTTATCTCTCTCTCTCTCTCTCTCTGTCGCTCTCTGTAGCTCTCTGTCTCCTTTTCGCAATCGCTACTTCTCTCTGTCGCACACTCTCAGCAGGCGCATTTCCCATTTTCCCATTTTACAGATGGCAATGTTGCAGATTTGCATTGGGAAATTAGCCAGAAATTGTCCATGCACTGTGGGGAGGCAAATGCGCAGCTGCTGTTGGCCGCAACAACATGCAACACTTGCTGCAAGTTCGTTGCAAGTTGCAAACACAACAAGCAACGCCTCCATTTCTCTCTGCAGATAACGCATATAAAATTGAACCTGACCCGTTGCGCGAAATGCGAAACGCTTCAGCGTCAACTTCAGCTTTAGCTTCAACTCCAGCTTCAACTTCTGCTTCAACTTCTGCTTCATTCTTCGACTTCAATTCCAGCTTCAGCTTTAGCCTCAGTCAAGTCAATGGCCAATGAAAGTCAACTTTGACCCCGTCGCGCCGGTAGTCGCAGTCGAGCATAGCTGCAGATTTTTGTTTCTTTTTTTTCGGTGTGGTCGTTCAGCCTCCGCCTTCTTCAGAGGTTAATATACTTCGCCTGATGTTTAATGCTTAATGGTATTAAAAATATTTTTAATGAAACATTTGCTTGACTTCGATTTCAGCAAAACTTCTTGCAAAAATTACCGCTACACTGCGCTACAAGCAAAAAGTAAAAATACAAGAAGTGTA
Source organism: Zaprionus obscuricornis (assembly GCA_037044475.1). Lineage (NCBI taxonomy): Eukaryota > Metazoa > Arthropoda > Insecta > Diptera > Drosophilidae > Zaprionus > Zaprionus obscuricornis. The sequence continues at coordinate 174,048 of JBAMBR010003173.1, read as the reverse complement.
TTTTTTTTATATTTAAATAATTTTTTTTTTCTTTTTTTTATTAGTTTTTTTTTAAATTTCTTTTTACATATTTTTTTACATTTTTTAATTTTTTTTACTAATAATTATAAATACACTCACAACACACCCTGAACAAGAATATATATTATATATTTATATATAAAAACTCCAAGTAAATAATAAGCAAAGCTTTACATATGAACATGAAAATCATAAATGAGTTTGAAGTGATTTGAGCTGTAGCCTTAAATACGCTACTTGCCGTTAAGTTTAAGTTTTGTTGTCCAGTGTTGGGGAAGAATTCAACAAAGTAGACAAATTGCATAAAGCAAGCGTGGAAAATTTTGAAAAAGCGAAGAAGCTTTTGTTGTAGGTAGCGAGGGGAGTAAACAGACGCACTCACAAACACATAGACAGACGGACACACAGACATATAGACAGATAGACAGACAGACAGACAGACACAGATACTGGCACAGTTAGACGCCCACTTAGTACGGTAATTTCGAAAACGTGCTGCCTTGATGAGAGATAATCTCATTGCATGTTGTTGTGGTTGTTATTGTTGTTGTTGTCTCCCAGTGGAGATTAACTACAGCAGTCAAAGTTAGGCATCGACATTGAAGATATATCTACTCCCCTACCACTACCACTACCTCTGCAGCTACTCCTGCCTTTATTCAAGAGTCAACTTATGACGTCGTCAGACGAGGATCGTCGCCAGTTGCCAGTTGTCGCTCATCATCATCATCAACATTAGTAACATCATCCTCATCATCATCAACATCATCAGAGGCCTAATGGCCTAATGGAATATCTACATTAGAGCACAAAAATAGTACAGTGAGCACTCGAAAAGACAACGGGCGTACGGGCCGACAGACAGACAAATAGAGAAAGCCAACAGCGTGGTAATTAATTAGGCTGCCAAAACAATTCCCAAAACTGCAACTGCAACTGCAACTGGCTATCGCTTCGACTTGGTCTTGGTCTTCGTCTGTTGCTTCTACTTAGCTCTGGCCTGGTCTTTGTAGTTTAACCTCTATCCGTCTGTCCCTCCCCTTGTCCAACTTGTCCGTTTAACAGCCAGGAGGTTCTCATGGCCCACCCGCTTTACTAGGCCACCAAAAAATAAAAAAAAAAAGAAGTTATCCCAGGCTCAGTCTGAGATTCAGTTGCAGGCATTAGGCATGAGGCATGTGGCATTCCTATCGGCAGGTGACTGGGGCTGCACTTTCGCCCACAATCGAAATTTTTGGAAAGCACTTAAACACTTGAAAAATATTTGAAATTACTATTGAAACTTTGATAAACTTACAAAATTTGTAAGTAAATGCAACAAATAAACAAAACGATAAATTTCTATCGATATTGTTTTATCGATATAAAGTATGACTTTTGACTTGACTTTTTCTTCAAGTGCAATCCACTAACTTCACTTCAACACTTAATGTGACTCGTGCTTCATCACAGATTCAGTTTGAATTCGTTAATCTTTGTGCCTCATCATTGTTTCAACTTGGAGAGTTTGCAACAAATGAGGTCGCTGCAATTGTGGGTGATTACATGTTGCACACACACATACACACACACACAAGTTGCAAGTCCAGCTAAATTGTAGCCAAACTCAACTGTGGGTGGTTCTAGTCCATTTGGTGGGGCAATTAAAACTTCATAAGCGGAAACAAATTACAAGAGTGTAAGGCAAGGCGAGTAGAGAGAAGTGAAGAGAGGGAGGGAGGAAGGTATGGAGGAGAAGAGCTAAAGAGAGACAGCTCTCAAAATTCATCTTGTTGGAGACGTTTGTTTGGGGACTTTGTGGACAGCGACCTTTGATTTATCGTCATTTTCATTTAAAAGGCAAACAACAAGAAACGAGAAATGAACAACAACAAAAACAACAACAACAACAAAACGACAAAAAAAAGAGCAACAACAACAACATCTACTGCAACATCAACATCAACAACAACAACAACAACAAATCGATGTCCCATCGCGCGTTTTAATGACAACGACCAACTCGAAGGCATTTCAACAGCAGCAGCAGCAGCAGCAGCAGAAGCCACAAAAACTTCTATAAATTAAGAATATATATATATATATAAATATATATATATATATATATAAGTATAAGTATAAGAATATATAGATATATGTATATATATGTAAGTATTTATATATATATATATATGTATACCAAAATAAAGGTATAAATATATTTTCCCCTTTTATGTATAAACAGCAGAGAATGAATCTGTCGTTACAGTGCGCCGAAGTATTATTACTCTTGGCAAATAATTAATATTAATAAAATGATTAATAATAAAAGTGACAGTAGAAAAGATAAAGTTTATAGAAAAGGCTATAGAAATAGTAGCAGTTATAGTAGTAGTTCTAGTAAAAATAACAGTAAAATCAAAAATAGAAATATAAGCAGAAATTATGATAAAAATATAAATAAATTCTAAACCAAGAAATAATAATATAAATAGTAGTAAGAATAGTAGTAGAAATTTGAAGAGAAATAATAGTGGAAAGTAAAATTAATTCTGAATCAAGAATTATTACAAATAGTAGGAATAGTATTAATAGTAGTAGCAATATTAAAGAAATAGTAGTAGAAATTACAGAGAAATAGTATAACAAATAAAAAGGGAAATTATACTAAAAATTAAAATTTAATTTAAAATAAAATTAGTAGAAATAGTAGTAGGTGTAGTAGTAGTAATAGTAGTAGGTGTAGTAGTAGAAATGGGAATAGAAATAATAATAGAAAGGAAAATTAATTCTAAATCAAGAATTATTATTACAAATAGTAGTAGATATAGTAGTAGAAATAGTAGTAGTTGAAGTACTATGGGAATAGAAAGAATAAAAGAAATGAAAATTAATTTTGAATCAAGAATTATTACTACAAATTGTAGACATAGTAGTAGTAGTAGAAATTGTACAGAAATAGTAGTAGAAATTGTACAGAAATAGTAGTAGAAATAAAATAATATGTAATATAAAATTGCAAATGAATGCTGAATCAAGAAGTAATAGTACAAATAGTAGTAGATATAGTAGTAGAAACACTTTCACAACATTTTATACAACACAAAGTGCATTGAAATATCGCAATACCCTTGGCGAAGGGCATACAAACAAAATGAGTTTATAGACACAGACAAAAAACAGTGAAGAGTCAACAGTCCACCAAAAAGGATGCCCGACGGCGGCCAGTTGTAAGTGAGCCACTGGGCGATGACTTCAAAACGAGCGACGACAACAACAGCAGCAACAAGCAATGAAAACAACAACGACAACAAACATTGATCGCGAATCGCATATCGAGGACAGGCATAGTCCCTGCCATCACTGCCATTATTTCTGCCCCTGCTGCCTCTGCTGCTGCCTCTGCTTCTGCCTGTGGTTCACTCTTTGCTCCTCATTCCCTTCATTTGCTTCGCTTCCAGTTTCAATCCCAGCTCAGTATTCGTATTCAATTAAAAAGCGTTTATGCTGCAATTGCAAGTGGTGCAAGTGGTGCACATGGGCTGAGGCTGAGGCTGAGGCTGAGAGGGGGATGATGGACGGGGGCGTGGTGATAGGGCGGCTGCAGGCGCAACGGGGTTCAAGGACCCACGGGGCGTATGAGTGTTGCATAGTTTACGAAAATTCAATTTACGATCGAAAGACGCGACACGCTGCAATGCAGCGCAAGTGTTGCCTGTTTTAGCTCTTTCTAGCTAATAAATGGCTAACATCTTTGGCGGTGTTATTTTGCTACGCATTTTCTTCTTTTATTTAGCTTTTTCTTATTAAAATTTAGCTTGATTTCCGCCAAAATATAACTATTTTTTTTTTGTCATGCACAAATAAAACTTGCAACACTAGCTGCAACTGTCGTTGAACTAGTTTTTTTTTTCTCATTCGCATCTTTGCTGCACGTTGCACATTGCACACTGCACACTGCCCGTTGCACGTTGCTCGTTGCGCGCTGCTCGTTGCTCGTTGCGCGTTGCATGTTGCAGTTTCGGCCGCGCGAGTCTTAAATAAGTTATTATCATTGCTCGCTTTAATTGCCGTAATTGAAAGTGAAAATGTTTGCCTTTTGATTTGTGCCACAGCAAAAATGTGTCTAGGTGTCAGCTGGAACCACTTTGCCACATTCTAGAGCAAAGCGTGCAACGCAAGAGCAGACTGTAGACTGTTGAGGGCAGAGGCACAACAATTGTGCTGTGAACTACAGTGCAGCGTGCAGTGGGTCGACTTTGGCTCAAGGACAACGCATAAAAAAAAAAGCAGAAGAAGCAGAGAAAACGAAAAACATAAAAAAAAGAAGCAAAAAAAAGAAGCTAAAAAAAAAGAATGAAAACAACAGTTGCCACATGCGGTGATTGCGACGTTGCCACGTCAATAAAAACTTGTAAAATTGATTACAACAAAATTCCAAACATATTCTGAGCAAAAAGAGCAACAACAAAAACAACAGCAACAACAACAACAACAATTTATTTTCTGCAACACAGCAAGAAAATAAATTATTTTTCAAGGAAACTAAAAAAAAAAAAATACTAAAAAATATTAAAATTATTCCCATAGAATTTTAATTTAATTTTAATTATCTTAGAAAAATAAATTTATTTATTATTTTTTTTTATTTAAAAAAAAAAAATACAAAAATATTTAATGCCAAAAAATTATTTTTTGCAATTTTGAAAAATATTAAAATTATTCCCACAGAATTTTAATTTCATTTTAATCATCTTAGAAAAATAAATTTATTTAATATTTTTATATTTACAAAAAATTAAATACAAAAATATTTTATGCCTAAAAATTATGTTTTGCAATTTGAATTCAAGTTGCAGTTGAAATTAAATAAAAATATTATGTAAATCAACCACAAAAATAAAAGTTGCATTTAGCAAAGTGAAAAAATAAAAAATATTTTATTATTTTTCCAGCATAAGTGAAGAGAGAGAGAGAGAGGGGGGGAGAGGGGGGGTAAGGGATGGCAAATAGTATAAAATTTTATGCCTTATTCAGAGCTTGGTGATTTTTCGAGTTTTTAGCTAAATTACACAACATCTTTGGCTATAAATATAAATCATTTCTTACTGTGCAGTTGTAGCTTTTATTGCTGCTGTTGCTGCTTTTGTTGCTGTTGTTACTCTTGTTGTTGCTGCTGTTGTTGTTGGTCATTTGAAATGCATTTTGCAGTTGCTTCCATATCAAAGTCGTGCGCTGTCAAGTAATGAAGTTGCCAGATCAACAAAAACCAACAACAGCAGAGCAGCAGCAGCAGCGCACAAAAAGCTGTCCACACAAAACAGCAGGCAGCAACTGCAGCAGCAGCAGCCGCAACAGCAACTCCTTGGCGGTACCTGAATCCGTTGTCGTCTACCTGTTGCGCTCGCTGTGGCAAATCGTGCAGACGATATCAGTGATCAACATGTTGCCATGGCCAGAGAGTCGTCGTCGCATCCCTTTGTATTGCAGCTGCAGCATACAGCAACAGTGCAACAGCAACAAATGGCAGCGCGTTGCAACGCGCCAACAGAACATTCGACAACAATTGCAATTGCTACCGATTTTTATTATTTGCTGACAAATGTTGCTACCCGTTGCCATTGTTGTTGTTGTTTTTCTTACTGTTTTCTTGCTGCTGTTGTTTTTCTTTGTTTTTTTTTCTTTAGCTTTTTTTTGGCTGTTCCTAATTACAAGCGTCGAATGGCGACAATATGCCGCTTGCCGCTTTTGATGGCCGTGCTCCACCCGAAAAACGCGTTCCCAGCTAATTTAGACACCTCGCATGCCACACAGCTGCCCCACTGCACTCCGCACTCCGCACTGTTCTTCCCCTATACAGCTTTTAGCTCTTCAATCTGCACTTGCAACACTTCGCTGCAAGTTCTCCTTTCTTTTATTTTTTCTCTCCTGATTTTCTCTGCAAGTCTCATTAAAGTCGCCAACCAATTGCTGCTGTTGATCTCTCAAAAAGTGTTGCTGTGGGGAAATTGAAGTGTGCAAGGGGATAGAGAAGGGCAAGGGGAGAGGGGTGGGGGGAGGGGACAATGCAACAATTATGGCGACAGCCGCGCCGGAATTTGCAACGCTTGTAAGCGGCTGGCCAAAGGCTCATTGCAACCAGCAGCAGTTGTTGCAGCAGAAGCAGCAACAACAACAACTTGCCGCAAGCAATTGTTGCTGCTGTTGTTGTTGTTGCTGTGTTGACCTTCGTGTTGCCGGCGTTGCCAAAAGGAAATAAAGACGAGCGCTAGAAACGAAAAACAACAAACAGTAAAACGAGCGGCAATTATCTTTCTCTTTATTGTTCTTGTTGTTGTTGTTGCTGCTGCTGCTGCAGCTATTGTTGCCATTGCCATTGCTGTTGCTGTTGCTGTTGATGTTGCTGGGCACTTATTTAAATTGCTGCCGCGTTGTAACATTGTTGCCGTCGCGGCTGCCACAGCAATGACAACAACATTGACCGCAGCAGCATCAACAGCAGCAACAAATTTTGGTTGCATGCCACACACGTCAACAAAGGATTGCTGCTGCTGCTGCTGCTGCTGCTGTTGTTACTGCTGTTGTTGTTGTTGTTGTTGCTATTATTGCCCAGCAGCAACATTCTCTGTATCTATATAAAGCGTTAAAGCTATATACTGCTGATCTAGCTTTGAGTTGTTGCACATGCAATGCATGCAACACTTGCAACACTTCATGCTTCATCTTTAATCAAAACATATTAAAAGTGTCAACATTCTCACGTTAGCTCAGTTCTCACTTCCTTTCTCTATCCCCTCTCTCTATCTATCTATCTCACTCTCTCTCTCTCTACCTCTCTCTCTCTTTCGTTTTGTTTCTGTCTCTTTCTTAACATGCGCAACAAATAATTATTATTAACACCAAAAGCAGCCAATAAGAAAAATGCTTCAAATGATGCAGCCGCTGTTGCTGCTGCTGTCGCTGCTTCAGCCGCTGCCAGTGTTGAGCAGCGCAATCAATCAAAATGCGCTCCAGATCCGCAACCAATGCGTAGATTTATATCAGCGCCTTGACGATGTGTCAGCAACTGTTGCTGTTGTTCTTGTTCTTGTTCTTGTTGTTGCTCCGATTTGGCTGGCAAAGATTTGCTGACAGAGCAAAGAAAACGAAGAAGAAGAAGAAGAAGCCGACGAAGATGATGAAGAAGAAGAAGAAGATGCTGCAGCAGAAGCAGAAACAGCAACAGCAACAGTTGCTGCTGCCACTGCCGATTATGAGATGATTGCTTAAGATGACAACAAGCAGGCTGAGATTGAGACTGAGAGACAGACAGACAGACTTAGAAAGAGAGCGAGAGAGAGAGAGAGAGAGAGAGAGAGAGACAGGAGAGGGTAAAAAGACAGAGACTTTGACTGAGTCAGTGGCTCTGCGTTAAGCTGAACTGAGCTGCAACTGCAGCAACAGCAGCCGCAGCAACGATTGCTGTTGTGTCTGTTGGCACTGTGCAAGGAATGCCCCAGCGAGTGGCAGCAATAAAAATGACGTTCCAGATTATTGCAACGAGCAACGTGCAACGTGCAACGTGCAACAAGCAACAACAAAGGCAAAACTTTAACTAGGGAAAGGCAACAGTGCCGCCGGCAGTGGCGGCGGCGGCAGCAGCAGCAAGTTAGAGCAAGGGACATGAGCGACGCGACGTAACGCGATGCAATGCGAAGCGATGCGATGCGATGCGACGACAGTTGAACGTGTTCTGTAGCTGATGATGCTTACGCGCTTTTCAAGTTCCACACATAGTTGCTGTCATTATTAAAGACATTTTCAACTACATTCTAGTAGCTACTTAATAAGAAGAAGAAGCAGCAACAGCAGCAACAGCAACAGCAAAAGATGCAACAGAAGTGGAAACATACCAGACGTAGTCAAGGGCGTACGACAGGGGGGCGTAGGCGATGGCGGGCGGGAATGCCAAGGAATGCCACCTCACACGCATTCGACAGACTCGACAGACACGACTGAGAGAGGCAACTAGTGAAATGGCAATACATGCAGCTACACTGAGAAAAAATACTAATAAGAACAAAATGAAAAAAAAATAATAAAAAAAAAAATCTCATTTTATTTTATAATGAAAATACAACGAAAAGAAAGTTTTGCAATTTTTAAAGTATTTTTTCTCTTTGATTTTTTTTTTTTTTTTTTTAAGTCAGCTTGTGCTTAATCTTAAACTCATTAAAAGTATTATTTGTAAAAATTCCATGTTATATTATTTTTTATATTTATTTCTATATTCTGTATACTTTTTTTATGTGCCTAAAGTCTTTCATTAAGTCTAGTTCGAGCTTAGTTTAAGCAGACATAAATTTCTTGTCTTGATTTAAAGTGTTTCGCCAATAAGTTTGAAATGAGTTGCGCCCACTTTCTCGCTGTGTAGGCGTGTACTTGGCGGCTGTCAGCGACTGTCCGCACTCTGATTGGATCGCCAATGAGATTGCAGAGCAGCAGAGAGTGGGGCTGGAGGGGAGGTAGAGAGAGAGAGAGCGAAGGTTGCTTGATTTGTTAGCTAAGCTGAGACAGACACACACAGAGAGATACAGACAGACAGACAGACAGATAGACAGAGCTTGCATTATATTTATATTTATTGTGTGTAGGCAGCCGAAATCCAAAAGCAGCAACAGCACCAACAGCAACAGTTGCTGTTGCAAGTTAACAATTTCGCTCTAGGGGCAAGAAATTGATGAGTTAATTAACGCGCATCGCCAACATTCCGGGCGACTAATAACCAAGTTGTAGATGACCACAACGTGGAGGACTTCATGCAGCAAGAGCAACAGTCACAACCACAGCAGCAACATACGCCATATTTATGAGGCACAGCAACAACAACAACAACAACAACAACGACAACAAGAGCAACAACAAGAAGAAGAGCAACGAGTTGTCGATCTGGCACTTCAATGTCAGTTGTTTATCACGTTGATAATGATGAGAATGATCAGAGCATAATGATCATTATCTAGACGTAATAATCACATTGTTCACAGACTGCTGCTGCTGTTGCTGCTCTTGCTGTTGCTGCAGACTACTGCAAGCACTCTACTGCAGTATCATTTGCTGCAATGCTGCAAGTCTTTGCAATGCATTTCTTTAATTGAGTTTTGCTGCAACTGCAACTGCAAGTCGACTCTTTATGGCCATGTTGCTGCTCTTGCTGCTCTCTCTGCTGCTGATGCTGTTGCTGTTGCTGTTACTATTGCTGCTGCAACTTCAACTGCAACGTGGCATATTATCACACAACCATTAAATATGATGAAGACTGCCGCAGCAAAGCACTGACTGCTCTCCTCTTCTCTCTTCTCTCTCCTATCTCTCTCTCTTTCTCTTCTCTCTGCTTGTTGCTGCCGATGCTGCTGCTGCTGCTGCTGTTGTCGTCAACTTTACGCATTTATGACGCGTTTTCTCATAGACAAAAGGCAAACAACCGCAGGCTCCACTCCATGTGTGCTCCGAGTGCTCCATGTGCTCCCTGGGGCCATTACGCATACTTTTTTTTTCTTCTGCTCTTTTTCTTTTTCTTTTTTTTTCATTCAACTTCTTTGGCGCAGCAGCAGCTATAGTGGTGGCGGCAACAGCAGCAGCAGCAGCAGCTCTAGTTGCAAGCTCAGATCATTATCAATGATCTCTCTGTGGCATTTGCTCTTCTTCTATCCATCTATCTCTCTCTCACTCTCTCTCTCTCTTTCTCTTTGTCGCTCTCTCTCTCTATCTTTGTCTCTTTCACATGTTGCTAGCCAATCCATAGATTCATCCATCGCGCATTGCGCATCTTTGACTGACACAATGCCAATGCTGCTGCCATGCACAGTGATCATTGACTATGAGCTCTGAGCACCGTGGACTGTGCACTTCAGCTATGCGCTGATTGATTGCTTCGCTTGTAAATATATGCGCTACACTTGGCGAAAAACTTGCCATAGACTTTAGCAGTATAAAATTTCATTTTACATTGTTGTTGCTGCTGCTGCTGTTGATGCTTCTACTGCTGCTGTTGTCTTAGCAAATTTATTGCCCAGCAAATGTAGCTGCCACAATCCCCCTCCCCCGCATACTGACCCCTCCCTCTTCTTAGCTGCCGTTGTATGATTAAAAACGCTTTTGTGTAAATTATTAGCTGCAAAATTCTCAGTTCAAAGTCATTTGCTGCACCAATGTTGCTGCTGCCTCTGCTGCTGCCGCTGCTGCTGCTGCTGTTGTTGTTGTTGCTGCTGTAGTTGTCGCTCATAATTCTCGCCTTGAGGTTTGCCACAGGTTGCCTTTCAACGCCATCGTCTGTTGCTTCTTCGTCGTCGTCGTCGTCATCGTCTTTCTCTGTGACTTTGTCTTCCTCTTGATCGTCTTCTTCTTCTTCTTCTTCTTCGGTGTGAAAATGATGTATGTTGCACTGCGGTTGGTTTCGCATTGCAGCAACAGCAGCAACAGCAGCAGCAGCAGCAGCGGCTATAGCCATAGATCTGACTTGCTTTCCTTCTCCCTCTCTGTATCTCTCTCTCTATCTCTTTCCCTCACTCTTTCTTTCTCTATTTCTCTCTTTCTCTCTCTATTTCTATTTCTTCCTCTAAAGTTTCTATGCACTTTCAGCTGCTTGTCGGCGTTTACTTTGAGCGCTTAAACAAAAGCTGGCACGCCCTTGCCGCCCCTTTCCTCCCTCCTCACTCCTTTGCACTCATTCTCTTGCCTCTTGTGGCAACAACTAAATTTCCTTAATATTTCCATTTGCTCTGGTTGCCGCAGCAGCAGCAGCAGCAGCCACAACAGCAGAGATTGGGTAACAAGCTACACGAGCTTGCAACTTGGCAACTTGCAACAGTCAGCTTGCAGCATGGCAACTTGCAACTTGGCAACTGACCATGACAATGACAATTTATTGACATTTACCTTTGGCCGCAGCAATAACAACAACAACAACAACAGCAACAAAAAATTGCCCTCAACTTGCAGCAGCACAGCAACAACTGACAGTCCAGGGCCACAGACAACATGAGGCTTGCAGCATAAGATGTGGTGGGAGGGGGAGGAGGAGGTTGGAGGCAACAACGTCAGGCTGTTTAACTGTCAGTTATCATTCACTCAAAGGAACGCAAAATGACAAAAATTGCAACTGCAAAAGGAATTCAATGCGAATCGTTGCTGCTGCTGTTGCTGCTGCTGTTGCTGCTGCTGCTGCAGATGCAAATGTTGCTGCTGAGTTACGAGCAACAGTAAGAGCAGCAACAGCAAATCGAGAAGCGGACAATGGGCACAGGATGTTGTCTCAAGGTCTATGCCATAACTCAGCGATTGCCCCGTTTTCACTCACAATTAAAGCGCGCCGCGCACCTCGTGTTACACTGCAACAAAAAATTGTTGAACAAAAAAAAATTGACAGTTGAGAAAGGTTAAAAAAAAAAAAATATTAAATTATTTTGTTCGTCTCTTTTTTTTGCGTGTAATTCAAGTTGATTTTGCATCTCTTTCCCTCACGACTTGCTATCTCATTCTCGCACAGTATGTCGCATTTGCAATTGCCACAAATTTGAAATGAAATATTTTCGATGCTGCTGTCAGCGCGAATTCTGTTGACAACACATTAGCAACTGTTGCTGTTGCTTGCTGCTTGCTGCTTGTTGCTGTTCGCTGTTGCCTGTTGCAACTGTTGGCAACATGTTGTTGCTTGCCACTGGACGTGGCATGCGCCGCACGATTTGCAATTTGCGGCTAATTGAACGCGTGCGCAGGCGCAGTTTGTTCTCTCACGCTTCCAACTACCTTTCTCCCTCTCTCTCACTCTCACTCTCCCTGTCTCTCTCTCTCTCTTTCTCGCTCTCACTCAAATTACACACTTGCCACATGCAGCAAGTGCCTGGCGACAAATGCAGAACGACATATGAAAAAGTTAAAAACAAAAAAAAAACAAGTAAGAAAGTTATAGTCGAGTGTGCTCGACTATATAATACTCGGTGCCCAAACGTATATTATATATTTATTTAGCTCGTGCTGCGCACTCGCCAATTTTAAGTTAATATAAAAAAAAAAAAAAAATTTAAAAAAAAAAAAATCGTCTCGAGAATCGAACCGCGGACCTCATGCACGCGAGTTCAACCCTCTAACCACTGAGCCACGCTCTTCACAAGTGTGAGAAACACTGAGTAAATGTTGCCGTCTTATGGGGTGAGAACAGCAACTTTTGAAATTTGAATTGTGTATAACTTCCATGTTTATTATCCGATCTGTACCAAATTTGTACACAACGTCCAGATAAACATATTCTAACTTTGTACCAAAATTCAGTTCTGTAGCTTGGCTGGGTGTGGGTGAAGTGGTGTGTTCAAAATGGTTTTCATCGATTTGTGGAGGCGGAGGGGGGCGTGGCAAAAATCCAAAATAAACTTGATCTGCCTGCAAACACTACAAACACTATGCAAAAAAAATGAAGTCTCTATCTCTTATAGTCTCCGAGATCTGTGTGTTCATACGGACGTACAGACGGACAGACGGACAGACGGACAGACGGACAGACGGACAGACGGACATGCTCCAATCGACTCGACTGTTGATCCTGAGTCAGAATATATATACTTTATGGGGTCGGCCACGCCTCCTTATGGGTGTTACATACATTTGCTCTTGTCACTAACCCAATATACTCTTGGTTCCCATAGGGCACCGAGTATAAAAAATTGAAAAAATATAAAAAATAAATAAAAATAAATAGAAACTTGAAACTGGACTTGAAATTGGTTTTGAATTGAATGAATTTCGACAGCGTCGCAGCGCCAACTGCAAACTGGCCCCGCGACAACAGCAACAACAACAACAAGAACAACTGCAACCAGTTTACAATTGCAACTGTTGCAGAGATGGAAACAGTGGGAGGCAGCGGCGACTCATATGAGAACTGGAACATTAAAACAAGAGAGAGAGAAAAATAATATATATTTTCAAGCGATATCAGAGACTATATCTATGCATATAGTAACACAGCAGCAGTAGCAACAGCAACAACAGCAACAGCAACATTAAATTGTGCGTAAAATATTTAAATATTTCCAATTAAACTTAAGTCTCAATAATCATAAAATCTGCGCTTAAAAATAAAGTTGAATTTTATGACAAAGTTTTGCATAAGTTTTATGCGCAAATCAAAGACTAGATGCGCTGCAAATTATATTCATTATATATATATATATATATATATATATATATATAGTATATATTGTCTATATATTTATTTTTGGCATATAGTTTTATTAGATATTCGATTTTATAAAGTTATCATAAAAACAAAATAGTTAATAATAAAACAGCAAATATTTTAATATGAAAAACAAACGAAACAAAATAAAAATTTGAAGCTTATGGCAAAAAGCAAAAACTATTTAAAAAATTTTAACAAATTATTTTAATTATTATTCAAAGATTTTTGCAATATTTATTTTGTATTTTGCATATAAATAATTTAATTAATTTTTAAATATATATTTTTTTAAATATTTTGTTTATTTTCCAAAGTTTTGTTTAAATTTTTTCTCTCTGTTTTCCTGCTACATCTGTCTCTTTATTTCTCTATCCCTCTCTTTCTTTCTCTTCCTCGCCTTTCCCTAAACTAAGATTAGCTCATCAGTTCGCTTTAGCGACTGCCAACTGTAGCATTAAAATGGCTGCCAACTGTGGCAACAGTGACGCAGCAATTGCCACGACAACAGCTGCATGTGGTGCGAAAAAGAAGGCAAGAGACACTTACAGAGAAAGAGCAAGCGAGAAAAGAAGTGTGCAAAGAGCAAAGCGAAGAGAAGCAAGAGGATAAGGAAGAAGAAGAAGAAGAAGGCTCTAATTAAATGGGTGTAGCTGCTGAATGGTGCTAATAACCAACAGGGCCAAGCAACAGCAGCAGCAGCAGCAACAACAGCAGCAACTGCGAAACGAGCAGCCAACGATGTGGAAAACAAACAAGTCAAACCCAAAGGGCTGAAGTTCTGCTTCTTCTTCTGCTTCGTACTGCTGCTGTTGTTGTTGTTGTTGTTATTGCCACCTGTTGCTGTGTTCATCGGCTTGCCTCCTTTTTGCTGTTATGATTGTTGCGACGCCATGTTGCCACATCTGATGACAACACCCCCGAACAGCAATAACAACAACAACAACAACAACAACAACGGTAAATATCTTGTCAGTTCTGGCAAGAATTTTGCTGCTGCCTCAAGTCAACTAGGCGCAGACAGATAGAGTGAGAGAGGGACAACGTGTGAAAGAGATAGAAATAGAGCGAGAAGCAGACAAAGTGCCAGACAAATTGTTGCCTACAAATCAATTAAATTGCTAATGCAGCGCGACAACAAACAAAACGCCAACAACAGTAGCCACAGCAGCAGCAACAACAATAACAACAACAGTAACAACAGCAACAGCAGCAGCAAATCGTGTATTAGACTCCACAATTTAATGGAGCCACATTCCAGCTTGACTCAAGCTTAGCAAAGCGCCATTGTCGTTCCCCAATGCCGCCAAAGCAACCACAAGAAATGCATAAAAATATTGCAGATTGTTTTTTTTTCTCTTTTTTTTTCATCAGCTTTTGTTTTGTTTTCAGCTTTTTTTTTACTTTTTAGTCAACCTCAATTCAGTTAAAGCTCGTAATAAGGTGCCCCCCACATGCACAGAGAGAGAGAGAGAGAGAGAGAGAGGAAGGCAGAGGTTCAAGTGCAGTACACACAAAACTCACGGACAGCATCAATTACAACAACAAGAGTAACAACAATATGCGAAAGCAGCAGAAAAAGAAACAGAAGCTGCAGGCAAGCAAAAAAAAAACATAAATAAATTTAAGAAATTTATTAAAAAAAACTTGGGATACATAACTTGGGAAAATAATTGGGGAAAATAATGGGAATATATAATGGTAAAAATACTGGGGAAAATAATGGGAATATATAATGGGAAAAATACTGGGGAAAATAATGGGAATATATAATGGGAAACATACTGGGGAAAATAATGGGAATATATAATGGGAAAAATACTGGGCAAAAATATTATATAATAAAAAGAACATGAAAAATAGTCAAAGAGAAGCAATAATGCAATACATGCAGAAATAGTGGGAAAAATACTAGGGAAATATTGGGAAAAAATAATAATGAAAAAGTGTAAGAAAGAAAAAGAAAAATAAAATAAAAACCGAGCAAAGTAACAGAACAATAGTGGGAAAAACTATAGAAACTATGCTGAAAAAATACTGGTAATATTATAAAATAAATGGCAGAAAGTGTATTTAAAATATTCAAAGAGAAAAGTTAAAAAAAATTATTATATTCCCATTAAACTTGGGCAAAATGTGTGCAGCAGCATTAAACTTCATTTGGTCAAATTATGAGCAATCATTGATATTATATACATATACATATATGTATTATAAAGTAACTCTAACTGTACAAATTCCTAATTTTATAATCTACAACTACTTTCTAGCAGAATTGTATTTCAAGTTGACATGATATAAACCTTTTTCTCTGTAGTTATCTTCCTACAACTTTTTCAACTTTCTTTCACTGCAGTCGATGAAAATTCCGACATAGACTTCGACTTGAACTCAATCTGAGTCTCAAGTCTAGTTCCATGGACTGCTGCAGTTGCTCGTAATGATTTATGCCGCCTGCTTGAGCTAATAGAAAGGTCGCCACATGCCTTCTGCATTCTGCCTTGTGCCATGTGCCTTGTGCTTTGCGCTTTGCGCCTCGTCTAGCGACACCTGCGGCCATTTGGGGCAGTTGGAAGGCGCAAGGTGTCAGTTACAGTCAGACACTCGCCATGTGCTCGAGAGAACGAGTCTTCAACGACTGGCTCGGCTGCTGGTTTCATCGTCTCTCCTCAACTGCAGATAACTTAATTGGGTTTTTCTGTCGAAAAGGCGGCTAATGCCTTGCCACGCCCATAGAAATGACCCAATGTTGTCTCTCTGTTGTCTCTCTTTCTCTTTCTTAATGGGCATCATCCCGTATAAATTTTTGTCTGATGAAATCCAGCATAGACTTGGAATTGGATGACTCCATGTTCAAGTCGTAGCCCTAATTTGAAGCTTTCTTCTGCTGTGACCGAGACTCGAGACACCAGACTTGACTCCAACTCCAACTTCTACTTCGCCTTCGACTTCGACTCCAAGTCGAGTTAATAAATGAGCCCGCATTTGTCATGGTCAGGTTAATGTGCGTCTCGTCTTTGTCTCCTTCTACTTCAGCTTCTCCTCTGGCTTCTCTTTCTTCTTCGTCTCCAGTTTCGACAAAATTCGCACAACTTCATTAGGCATTTCACTGGGCTCAGAGTTCTCAGAACCGGACGCAAAGCCTTCAGCCGTAGGCATACATTTTTACAGTTACGCTGCGCCATGCGGCACACGCAACGCTCCACGCCCCCCAAACGTATACGCCTACGCCCAAATTGTGTTAAAGCAAATGCTTCGTTTACTTTTTGTGCTCAAATTACGAGTTACAGTCAAATGATTCGTCATATTCTTAAGTCTAGTTCATAAGTTTAAGATAAAGGGAAATAGAGGTGGGGGGGATTTGGTATTGTCTGTACTTAGACCTCAGTGGGAGTTGGCAGTGTGACCTGAGATGCAGCAGCAGTAGCTCGCATCTCTTTCAGTTCTTGTTGATGTTTTAATGTCACCTCCAAAAAGCTCAGATACTCTTCATCGATATCATTGTCATCGTCCGCTTCATCGTCAGTGTTTTCTTCTGGTTCCTCAAATTCGTCTTGCTCCTGTTGCTGATATCTCTCTTGATGCTGCTCATTTATTCTGCAGAAACTGCGCACCTGTTGCTGATGCCATTGCATTAAACACTTGTAGGTATTGCTCCAGATTTCCTCATGTGCCACAGTTGCATTAGACATTGCAGCTACCGCTGCCTGTGCCGCCGCTGCTGCCCTTTGCTTGATGCGCTGATGCTTACGTTTACGCTGCTTACGTCGTTTCTTCTGTTTCCCCATTTCCATTGCTTCTGCTCTGCTTTTATTTCTATATTTATTAACAATTTATTTTATTTGTTTGTGTGCATAATTATGTTTGTTTACTTTTTGTTGTTGCTGTGCGTTTGTTCTCTGATGTTGTTACTTATCGATTAGTATTTGTCTATCGATATGTGCAGCAATAGGTTGCCATTTAGCGGTCAACAGCTGTGCGGTAGTGTTGCCAGATGCGCAGATCAAGTTACACACAATATTACTTTGAACAATAGATGGCGCTAGAAAATTTCGTTAAGTTTAAAACACATTAAACAATTTTGGACAAACTAAATTGAAAAAAAGAAGGAATAAATAGAAATTAATAATACTATATAATTAAAAACCAAAAAAAAATCAAAAAAAAATTTTAAAAATATATGAATTAAAATAATTATTAATATAACTTTTTGTTCTTTAGACAAGTTTATACTCCATGCAACATTTAGGTTTAAGCAACTGCTCTGATATAATGAACTTAGTTCTGTTCTAGATACAATTCGATTTGTATCAATAACATAAGTTCCAGTGCTTCCTTCCTTTCATACATACACACACATATGGTAACCCCTTTCCGGCTGACCAGTTGCTTAGTTTGTTCCGTTTGCTCAGTTGACTGACTTCAATTTGGCAGTTCTCGTCAAGCCGAGGAGAGGGCAAAGATTGTTATTGTTTAGCAGTTGTTCTTTTAAATTGAAATCCCATGTGCTTATCCATTACCAATGATAGCTGGCTGGGACAGGTCGAAGGAGTTATATGCTCGGTTGGGATTAGGGCGGATCAATTTGCTTGTGGTGCGAATGCAAATTGGCCAGCGGTATGATTTAAATGAGGCAAAAACAAAAGGCGGAAGCGTTTTTAGACCAAGTGCATTTCTCTGCTTGTTCTTTCTATTGCTCTCTCATTCCGGAACACATAACAAACAATAAATCCTCGTCTATTTGTATGTCTATTTTTATGTGTGTGTGTGTCCCTTTTGCGGTTAGCGTTGAGCTTTGCCTGCTTCATTTCTATGCTGTGGCGGGACACATAAAGGAAAATTAGGTTTACACCTACAATTCCAATATGTTCATAAAACAATTTAGAGATTTACAAGGGATCAACTTATATATGGTCCACTCAATGCATATGTATATCCCTCTCTCTCTCTCTCTCTCTCTCTCTCTCTGTGTGTGTCTCTCTCTCAAGCGTACACTCTGTCTCCGTCGTCCGACGCCTTCAGCTCCCTTTGCTTATGTGTTTACTTTGCCAAATGCTGAGCTGAGAGTCTGAGTGAGGCAACAGAGCAGTTTGAGTGGAGTGTTGGGGCATAGGTTGTGGGGCGAGTGGAGCGTAGAGCGTGGGCGTGTGCTTTTTCATTTTCGATAAAGTAATATGCGCTGATAATACATGAAAAACATCCTGCGGCCAGGATTTGCCAGCACTTATTCCCTTTTAATGGACTCGGGAGCTGACAATTTTTATTTTCCCTCATTTTTTTATTTTGCCAATTTTTTTGCATATGTTTTGCACAGACAAGTCAGTGGCATGCCAATTTTTGCTGGACTTCTCAATATTTATAATATTTTTACTATTATCTTTATATGTTAAAATTATTTATTTTATATTTATATTTATTTTTTTAAATTTCTATTTCAAATAATTTTTTTTTGCATTTTTTTTTATTTTACATTTTTTTTTAATATTCATTATTAATATTAATACTTAATTATTATTTTTTTAAGTTATATATTTATTTATTTAGACAAACATAATTATTTATTAATTTCGTTCATTTATTTTTTTACATATTTATTTATTTATTTACATTATTTATTTATTTTTACATATTTTATGTTTCTCCGAATTTATCTTTGAATTTTTCTCTGCAATTTTACTTGAATTTCTCAAGAGTGGAAAACTTTGAGTACGCCCATGTATAGGATAATGCCCCAATTTGTGAGTTTCCTGCTGGGCGCATTATGATTTTATTATTTCTTTATTTCTTATACTCAAAAGTCTTGAAACAATTTTCTCAGCTTCAATTTTTCTTGGACAACAAAATGACAATTTGGCTTTGTTGAGGCTGCAAAATTGATCCTTGCTGCAAGGAGATGAAAACTGAGAGCTCATCTGGCAGGTAGAATGTAATATATAGTTATAGAGATATAGCTACAGATATAAGGCATGAGATTATAATGCTTGAGCGCGGGATCAGCCAAACGTAGAGCAGAGTAGTATGAACACAGAAGCCGGAACAGCGAAAAGGTTTACAATGAAAAGGTTAAGGCAAGGGGCAAGCGGCAAACGGAAAGCGGAAAGCGCAAAGAAGCAAGAGCAGTAAAGAGGTAGGGCAAGTTAGTAACTCTCATTACTTTAAATGGATTTCAATTAAGTTGCAAATTGATCTCAAAACAATTGAATCCCGTTGAGGCGTTTTTCGAGTGGCACTCGGATCGGGTTCAGATTCGGGTTTACGTTCGCTTTGGTTTTACTGTGCTTTGCTTTGCTTTACTTTGCGTTAACCCACGCGACGCATTCTAAGCCTGCAACCCTTAGGAACGTGCAACAAAAGGACAAAAGAACTTGGACTGTTGTTGCTGCTGCTACTGATCCAGTTGTTGTTGTTGTTGTTGTAGTTGTAGTTGTCCTAGCTTGAGTTGTGGTTGTAGGCGGAATTTTGTTTTCATTCATCGCACAACTCATTTCAGCTCTCAACTCTCAGCTCTGTAAGCGATACGCAGCAGCAGCTGCCAATTGCTGGGCGCAGCACTTGAGAACGCAACGAACGAAAGCAACGGTCCCCCCTTTGCCCCTTCTTCTGCTCTAGATGGCAATAGTGATGACTGTCAGTTTTCCCAGCGCCTGCCAAGTGGCAAATTCAACTCTGGCGTTGACAGGATAACGAGATTTTCAAGTGGCTGCAACGTACAGTGGTTCAAGTACTAGCAAAACTATATGAATCTTTGTATATAGATCAAGTCTGTTATTGCTCATTTTGCGCCACTGTGCGCCCACTTCACACCCTTTAAGTGGAGGGGAATGAGGAAAAACAGGCGGGGCAACTTCTTCTTGGCAGCTGTTGAAGTGTGGTCAGTGGCATGCAGCAGTAGCAGCAACAGCAGCAGGCACAGCTCAAGTCCAGCCCAGCCTAATCTCTGCTAGGTATTAACGATTTTTCTCGCAATTAGTTACAGAAAATTGCAAAGAGAACACAGCAAATGCCAAAAGGGCAAAGTGCATAAAGAAAGAGAAAAGAGAACAATAAAAAATAAATAAAAAGACAGCGCAAAAAAAACAAATCAAAGCCATTTTCCAAAGACTTAAGCATGCCACAAATGAGAACAGTAGCAGAGTGAGAAGAATGAGAGAGGGAGAAAGAAAGAGTGAAAGAATGCAAGGCAATCAAATGCGCATCAGCGATCAGTGCAACAAAGTGAAGTAAAGAGAACAAAGACTCTCAAAGCGAAATTGGCTCCATTGGCTATTCTCTCTCTCTCTCTCTCGCTCTAACGATGCTCTGTTCTCTGTTGCGGTACATCGGGGCTTATCCGGGCTGAGCCTTGTTGTGAATTGTACGGTCAATTGAAAAAACGATCAAACTTCGGTTTAAATAATACACAAAAACTGGGCAAAACGGCAGCAAACGGGACACAGGACGCAGAGTTCTGAGCGTGGGATGTAGAATGCGGGACTTGGTTGTAAAACTGAAATGAAATACAGGACGGACGACAAAAGTTGTTGGCTTTATTTTTGGCATTGTTTTTTATGTAGGCAAAATAGAGAACACGTCGGATAACAAGCAAAACAACATGAATAGAGAACAAGAGAAAGGGAGTGAGAGATGTAGTGAGAAACGAAAAGAGAAAGGGAGAGAAAAAGAATTCTGAGCTCCGACAATTGTACAAACAAACACACAACACACACACACACACAGTGAGCCTAGCATGAGCCTAGAAGAAGCCTAAATACACAGTGAAAAAATGGAAGTGTAAAAAATATTAAAAAAATAAAATTTCGACAATTTTTTTTTTTAATATTAAAAAAATATATATATAAATATAAAAGAAAATGAAAAAGAGGAAAAATAAATAAATAAAAATATTATAGAAAATTACATATGAAACTATAATTATTTGCCTTTTTTTTTATAAATTATAAAACATATAAAAATATAAATATTATTTATTCATTTTTATTTTTTTAAATTTAAATTATTTAAATTTTTTTTTTAGTGTCTTTGAGAGTAATCTAAGGCTGAGTTCGAGTCTTGGGGCTGTTTCAGCCTTCAGTTTAATTTCCTTTTGCTGTTGCTATTTCGACAGCTCTGTTTTCTTTTGCTCTCTCTCTCTCTTTTTCCCCCATTCTGTCTCATTCTCACATTCTCTTCAACTCTTTGCTTTTGGCATCTTTTACAATCCTTTCGTTTGTCTGTTTTGTCGTTGTGTTGTTTGTTTGTTTGCCAATTTGCGCCCTGTTTGGCTTTGGCTGTGCCTTTTGTCAAAGGTGCGGAACATGGAACACTCTGCAAACGTAGAGAAAACAAACCTAGACTCACTGCAATAACATAACCCGAGCCACATTCTGATTCTGATTCTGTTTCAGATTCTGATTGTAATTGTGAGATTTGTCAAGAAAGAGTTAAGGCAAATAGAAAACTCCTGTAACTTTCACACAAACAGATACAAACACAGCGGCAACTTCTGCAGGACACATTCAGGACTCGTTCATGATTCGTCCAGAGTTGGCTAATTAATTGAGTTGAAGTAATTTACTGTTGTTCTGGTCTCTCTTTCTCTCTGTCTCTCTTCCTCTCAACTGCCTCTAGCTAATGATTTATTCACATCTTCAGCCTAGACCAAAAATTGTATGTTTCCGTTGCCCAATTTCTATTTCCTTTACCGTTTCCCAGTTTCCCATCCATTTCCAGTGCAAATATTTACCGCCGCCCTCAAGGCGCATAATTTAAATTTTTAATTACGCATCAAATCAACAAAAATTATGACAGCATCAAGATGATGAAGAGAAAGAAGAAGAAGCAGAAGATGAAGATGAAGAAAAAGGCAAACTTAAGGTAATATAAATAACTTAAATAATAATAAATCATTTAATTAATTAAAATGTATTACGTATAATTTAAGATCCAAAGGATACCCACCAACAGCTGAGATAAAATAGAAAATCACTAAGCTTCATTAATTAAATTTAATATTAAACTTTATTTATTTAAATAATATTATTTTATTTATTAATAATATTATTTAATATAAATTCTTAATATTTTATTATTATCAGTTTAGTAAACTTCTCTGTAAAAACGTTTGAAAAAAAAACATTGAAAATTCTTAAGAATTCTTCAAAATGTCTGTATAATCCCTATAAAAATCTTTTAAATCTTTTGATATTTTAATAGCTAGCATATCGAAATTGTAAGGATGCCAAAAACTATGGTAAATATATGCTTTATATGTATGTAGATCGTGAGTCTGCCCCGAGGCCGGCAAAGTGTGGTCTTGTTTTTGCTTGCACAGCAACCGAAGGCAGCTGCCGCCGCAGAGACAAAAGTAAGCTGTATGAAGAGAATGCTCTTTCTCTCTTTCTCTCTCTTTCTCTCTCTCTCACTCGGTCATTTTATCCCTGTGCCGATGATGAGGATCGACAAACAGAGATTTCACTATTGTCGATCGACCATTTTGTTGTTGCGTCTCTCCTCACGCCCCGCTTCATTCATCCACATTTTCCATCAACGATTTCGGTTTTATTGCACCTTTTGTTGTTGTTTCTCTCTCACTCTCGCTCGCTAACTGGCAATCATTCGCTCTCTATGTTTTACTTTATCCCTTGATACTCTGACAGCAGCTGTTGTTGTCTCTGTCACACATTGTGCGTAATTCTGTGCAATTTGCACGATTTACGCATATCGCTAGATTAAACTGATCCCTAGGCTTGATCCCCGATCCCCGTTGCCTTATCCCTTGATGATATTCTTCATGTTGCATGTTACTGTATGACTGTGGCTTCAGCCATGTCGCAAAAACTTTTCAGGCGATAAAAACGATATTTGGATTAAACATTTAATTGACTATATAATAAAAACCGGTTCGCAAAACAAGTTCGGGGATGCTCCTGCTCCTGCTGCTGCTGTTGTTATTGCTCAGCAGCTCTGTTAAGGATTAGCTTGTGACGTCATATGCTTGGTTTCTATTAACATATCAATGTCAACATCAGCGTCAGCGTCAACATCAACGTCAGCGTCAGGCTGATTTCTCGATTCTGATTTCAGATTTTTCGATTTTAGCGCTTGAAATTCGCTTAAATTTTTAACAAGACAAATACGCAAAGCTCACACACCCACACACACACATATATAGACACACAAACATACAAGCACACACACACACACACACTCAGTACAAGTAAACAAAGAGAAAAAAGCGAAAAGCAAGAAACTTTTCTAATTTCGCAGCAAAAAGCACAGAGAAAAATTTTGCCGTCGGCATCAAATATTGCGAGAAATGGAAACAAATCGAATTCGAAAATAAAAACAAAACAAAAAAATCAACAAGAAGCAGTAAAAAAAAAAGAGATGAAGCTGAAGCTGAAGCTGAAGCAGCAACAGCAGTAGAAAAGAAGAGAAAAAAATCAGCTAAAGGCAACGCTTGGAAAAGTAGAAAAACCTTTTATACCGCAATTGTTTACACAGTCCTTTTGCCAATTGAACTTTTCTGCTGCTGCTGCTGCTAGAGAGAGCAGAGAGTAGAGTAGTGGCAGTGGCAAGGATAAGGGGCAAGTGGAATCAAATAGAAAACGTTGCCAAATACGCGCACGCTGCCAACAAATACTTAGACAGAGAGTTAATTTAATTTGTTATTTAAAATTCAATCTACGAAACTAAAACAAAAAGCGAACAACGAGAAACAAAAAAACGGCAACGAAAATTTGCAACAAAAAGTTGCAAAAAAAAAAACATCCGCAAAAAAAAAAAGTTGAAAAAGAGAATACAAAATAAAATGAGAAAAAAATTAAAATTAGAAGAGAAAGAGATGGAAAAAGAATAGAAAGAAGAAAAAGCAGACTTGGCATGTGTCCTGCACAACTTTTGAGCTTATCGAGGCGTGTATATGTGTCTCTCTATGTGTGTGTGTGTGTGTGCTGTGTTTGTGCCCCAATTCCCGACGGCAGCTTGCCACATGTAAGAAGTTCAGAGCTAAAACAAATAGTCGACATTGCACAAGGCAGACTCCATACTCTTACTCTTTGACAAACCTCCAATTCAACTCCAACCCTGACTTTGAGACTCTCGGAGCTTCAACTCCTTTGCCATATACTGTCGCTGACTATTAACGCTCCAATGTGCAGCAGTTGTTGTTGTTGCTGCTGTTGTTTTCTGACTCTTACTTAATTATTCAATAATTTCTAAAAGCATTGGCAACATTCGACATCGAAGGACACACAGGACAAAGAATGTGTTCACACAGTTCGTTGTCGTCGTAGCATATATCGTAGTACTAGTACTAGCCATCATATTCCATTCTCTATTCTCCTGCCTTTATTCTTCTCGTCGTCATTCTTCATCCTTCTGATCCTTTTGCCCTTATAATCAGTTGGATACATACGAAACGAGCGAACGAGCAGCTTTCGTCACACATAAGCTTCTCCGAACTCTATATAGATTACATGCAAGTACAGTAGAGACTCAAATTGAGTTTCAAATCTAAGATATTTCTTCTCTATTTTACATTTCTAAGCTAAAACGAATTCATATCATTCCATGAACAAACGTAGCCCTTACCGCTACGCTATCTAACTACGGTTTTGACTTTTCATTTTGAACATTTCATTTTGTATAGCTAACGTTGGCCTTAGGCTGCCTTCACTGTACCAGTTGACATGGCAGCTCTGTCACTTGGCCGCTCTGTCTTCCTGCCATTGTATTTAACATTAGTCTAAGCTTAGTTTAGTTAGTTGCTTTTGCTGGTGCATTTGACTGTTGTTGCAGTGGCAAGCGATGCCACAGGGCAAAATCATGTGGAAACTTTAGATTAAAATATTTTCATATGCACATACACAAAGAGAGAGAGAGAGCGAATGAGAGAGAGAATGTGACACATATACATATTAGTCTCTCAGTGTGTGTGTGTGTGTGTAAGCAAAGTTTTCCAACAGTTTCTATTCACATTCCGTTTTTCGTTTTCTTCATTTTCCGTTTCCATCGAATTAATCAGGAAAATGGCGCTGAGTCCAGAGCTGACGAAGAGAACGACAACGACGACGCCTCAAACACATTCCCCATTGCTTCTTGCCATCTACTGCTCTGTATATAAGCGCTGTCTTACCCCGCCCAACCCCCTTTATCAACATACACACGCACACACTCTCATACATACACACCACTGGAGGCAGCGTGCGCCCCTGATTCCAACAGCCAAGCGACGCAGGCGGCGAGGATTGAGCGCATAATGATGTTTATGTGTTGCCAAAAACATAAAAGCATTAATTTAGTCATTATCTTCTTAAGATACGACGGAGCGCAAAGCAGCGCAACGCAACGCTGCGCAGTCAACTGAGCTGCTCGCCTCACTTCAGCTCAACTCTTCCCATTGCGATTCTCAGTGTGCTATGGCAGCGCGAACTCCAACACATAATTTTCAACATTGGCAACATTTTTTCATAGCACAAGTGTGAGTGAGACATCGCGATTGTGCACTCTCTTTCACACGTACAGGGGCCGCGGGGGCTGTCAGTGATGACTTTATCTGTATAAATAACTGTCAGTAGCAAAAAGCAAAAGCAAAGCAAAAAGAAAAAAAAATAATCAAAGAAATAAAGCAACAGACAGAGAGCCAGAGTATGAGAGAGAGCGAGAAAGCGTCTGAGAGAGAGATAGAGAGTGGTGAGCACGCCCACAAAGAGACAATTGAGTTGTATCTTTCAGCTCGCGCCATCTTTGCGTTAACGGGTAACGGTAAATGAAGATGTCGCAGCAGCAGCATTACCAGCTAAAGCAACAGTGGAAGCAGCAGCTAAAGGGCGTCCACCATAGCCAAAGCCACCACCAACACTCCATACACACACACACACACACACACACACAAACAAACGAACATATATAGAGAGAGAGAGAGCGCCCGCTGAGAGCGCGCTCATTGAATATGCTTGGGCGTGACTGAACTAATACAAGCTGCACGCTGATTGGCTGAACGAGCCAAAAATGTCTGACAAAGAGAATGAGAGTGAGAGTGAGAGGGCTGAGTGCTGAGTGCTTGCTTTGCTGTGTGCGTTGTGTGCGAGAGACGAATTTAACTACGACTACGATTGAGACTATGGCTCGCCTCGGCGGGCAACTTGTCGTGCGCGTCAGTTCACAACAGTTTCGCAGCTCGAGCGGACAAGAAGGGTTCAGATTCATAGAGCAATTATCAGCTATCAGCTATCAGCAACAAATTAAACACTACAAATTCACGTCGCGCGTGCCATTATAATTGACAGTGTGTGTCAGTGTGTGTGTGTGTGTATATATATATATATATATATCGTGTCGCGTCGGGAATTATCGTGATTATTATTATAATTAATCTTAAGCAAGCTTTATCCAGACAAAACAGTTACATCAAAAATCCGCCAAAATTCTGTCCTCATTGTGGAGCACGCCGTCGCAGCTAGCGTCCGGCAGCGCCAGCAGCGATAACAGTAACGCGAAAGCCGCCAAATTTAAGATAACCGTTGTGAGCACTCCCAGCCCCTCACCCGGATCTCCACCCCCGACACCGCCACCTTTATCCAATCACATTAACATGGTCGAAACGAATTCTCCGCCGGCTGGCTATGTGCTCAAGCGTTGTGCCAGTGATCTTGGCGAGCAGCAACCACCACGACAAATGCAACGTTCCCGTTCGCCTACCAACAACAATGCCACAAATAACGCTGCCTATCATCTGACCACGGCCATGTTACTCAACTCCCAGCAATGCGGCTATCTGGGCCAACGACTACAATCTGTACTACAGCAACAACAGCAGCAGCAACAACAACAACAACAACAGCAGCAACAACAACAACAACAGCAACAGCAGTTACAACAACCTCAATCTCAGACACCATCATCAGATGATGGCTCACAGTCGGGAGTGACGATACTAGACGAGGAGCAGCGATCACGTGTGAGTGGACCCACTGCAGCATCAGCGGCTGCTGCATCACTTTTCACTATCGACAGCATTCTGGGCTCGCGTAGTGTTGCAGCTGTTGCAGCAGCAGCCAGTGGCAGTCACAACAACAACAACAACAGCAGCAGCAACAGCTTGTGCAGCATCAACAACAACAACAACAGCAATAATACCAACAGCAACACCAACAACAACAATATCAATGGGTTGACATTGGGCTTGAGTAAACGTAGCACTGAATCTCCTGCTTCACCCAATTCCAATTCCAGTTCAAGCGCCGCCGCCAGTCCGATACGACCGCAGCGGGTTCCTGCCATGTTGCAGCATCCCGGCTTGCATTTGGGTCATCTGGCAGCAGCCGCAGCGAGTGGCTTTGCTGCGTCGCCATCCGATTTTCTAGGTGAGTAATAAAATTGGAAACAGCTGTAAACTATTCACAATCCTCTAATCTTATCAAATCTATGTATGTACAAAATATTTTGCTATTTTTTGGGATTTTTTTAAAGTCGAATTTATAATTTTTACCTTTGGAAACGATTTATGTAGATTTTCATAGTTTTTTCTTTGTTAAAATACGTTGAGGCGCAAAGCACTTAGCCTCCAATTTTCCCGCCACGCCCCATCCTAAACATTAGCTTTATCCTCTTCGTGGTGCATTGATGCGGCTTCGGTTTGCTCTGAGCTGCAAACACCTTAAGGAGCAGGATCCGTTTTAAAGGGATTCCATTCCATCTAGCTCAACTCAAGCTGAATCGCATCCTAATGTCAGCTTCCGATGCTTTACGCTCTCCTCCTCCTCCTCCTGCTCTTCTCCTGCTTTCTTTAGACTGAATGGCATTATTCGTAATTAGCCATTGATCCGTGAAAGATGATTTTGCATTCCGTTCCATTTTGCGGTGAGAGGATTTGCATTGTGATTCGTTTCGAGCCCAAGGCTATGGTCTAAAGGGGGTGGAACTTCTTTATAAAGCAAGGTGGTCGTAAATGGAGGTGGAGTTGGATTTGGTCTTATGTTGATTCGAGCATAAAAATTCTCTTGCCGCATTTTTATGCAAAAAAAAATCTCTATCGCTAGCCCATGGCCCATATTCACATTCGTATTCACTTTCGTATTCACATTCAGATTCAGATTCATATTCAAAAGCTTCGCCGCTACCTTGGCATGAATATTAAAACGTCAAAGTTTTTTTGTCGACAACCGGAAACGGAAGCCACATTGATGCGTTGCTGCTTTCAACATGGCGGCTGATGCTGTTGCTGTTGCTGTTTTTTCAGCTTTGTTATGCGCATTTTTAAGGATTTTCTTGCCCCATCCCCGCCCTATACTCTCCAACATCCCTTCACCTGTGTTATTCCAAGCTCAATATGAATTTCAACCTGACATATTTTCGCTTTTTAAAATATATTCTTCTTTTTCAACATTGCAATCTTAACAGTTGCCTACCCGAACTTCTATCCAAATTATATGCATGCCGCAGCCGTTGCCCACGTCGCCGCCGCCCAGATGCAGGCGCACGTCAGTGGGCATGGTGCTGCTGCAGCCGCTGCCGCCGCTGGACTCGGTGCACATGGTCATCATCCGCATCATGCACATACACATCCGCATCTGGCGCATCATGCGCAACATCACCTCGGTCTAGGACACTTGGGACATGGTCCCCCACCGAAACGTAAGCGTCGTCATCGCACTATCTTCACCGAGGAGCAGTTGGAGCAACTGGAGGCCACGTTCGATAAAACACACTATCCAGATGTGGTCCTGCGGGAGCAATTGGCTCTTAAAGTCGATCTCAAGGAAGAACGAGTCGAGGTAAGCACAAAAAACAGATTTTATTAGGGGTAAAGGGGAAAATCGTATTGTAACAATCGATAAAATTATCGATACTAGTAGCATAAAAAGTCACCACCAAAAGCTTGTATTAGTATAAAAATGTAATACACAAAAATTATCCAAATTGATCAGAAAAACAGTTCAACTCCATTTTCCAATTTAAATGAAAAACTCTTAAAATTGTTGTTATGAAATTGGATTTCTCAGTTTTAAAAAGAGATTTTTCTCTGCCATTAGCTAAGAGCTTTCAAGTGTTTCATCTACTTGATCGACAGTTTTACTGGTTTTATAACAACTTTTTGTAGCAAATTCAAAGTTCTCGTGCTTTAATCAGATTCTCATTAGTTTCACGCTTGTAATTCTCAGCCCACGCA
The DNA here is from genome assembly GCA_037044475.1 of Zaprionus obscuricornis. Taxonomy (NCBI): domain Eukaryota; kingdom Metazoa; phylum Arthropoda; class Insecta; order Diptera; family Drosophilidae; genus Zaprionus; species Zaprionus obscuricornis. Next base: position 144,685 of record JBAMBR010003173.1, on the reverse strand, counting down.
TTTATTTTTTCTTGATACGCAGAAATTGTTCCGCTCAGTTTAATTCCATGAGTGAAACCAATTGACTGCTGCTGTTGCTCTCCGCTCTGCCTCAGCACCAAGCGAACTCATCAGCATCCTTCCATCTGCATTGCAATCTATTCTGTTGCTTCTTTAATTTCTCTCTCCTTCTCTATCTCGCTCACTGCTTGTCTCTGTGAATTTCTCAATGTTTATTTAGTTGTCAGCGTTTAGCATTTGTCGGTCTTCCTTCCTGTCTTCCGTCCGGGTTGTCCGTCCGTCACTCCCTCCATCCACAGGATAACAGCAAAACAATGCCAAATGATTCACTTAATTTGAGTAATGGGCCACGTTATGAGCCCGTCAAGCGTCAAGTTTGAGGTTATGCCGTATCATTGCCAATGTAAACATCATGTTTGAGGTTTGTCTTTCCTCCGACCCTCCGACCCTCTGTCCGTCAGTCATTCCGTACACACAGAGACGTAAAGCCTACCCGGGGCTGTGCTTACAAGCAACCAACCAAGCAAGAAAGCAACCAACCCTCCGCTCTACTCCGCTGCGATTCACATTAGGCAAATCAGTTCACTTCATAGGGTGGTTCAGTTCTCCTTCCTTCCGCCTCTCAATTCTCTCCTCTTCTCTGTGCTCAATTCCCAATTCAAAGTCCATTAGTGACCCGAGCAAATAAACAGCGACAAAAATAAAGTTGACAAATTTAATTTGTAAGCAATTTATGCTCTGTCGCTGATAAGCGCTGCCTCTACTTTCGCCATCTCTTTCTCTGCTGCTGTTGTTGTTGTTGTTGCTGCCGTTTTTGGGTGTGATTAAGTAAAGCTAAAGGCGGCTACTCGATTCGAGCATCTTTGATAAGGATTAACAACGCGTCCGTTGCTTGTTGTTGTCACCCGTGACAATATGTTGCCTGGCTAAATGAGGCAACAGCCTTGCACCTTATCCCATATTGCTCCCCCACCTACAAAGCTTATTGCCTACCCCTTCTACGCTCATGGCGAAACACACTAAGTGCGACATTTGTTGACATTTGCGTGTCGTGGCATACAGCAAAGGCGTGGCATGGTCTCAGCTAAGGCTTTGGCTTTGATTTGCTTTACGGGTTGGTTTGGGAATGTTGCAGTTTTGATGTTTGATGTTTGTTTACTGCTTTGCTACTTGCCGCTTGCTGTTTGCTATCGAGCTTAAGACAACTTACATTACTTTAGTATTATACCTAATGATGATGATAGCCCGCGGAACAAATTGACGCCTTCACACGAGGCGTGTCAGGCGCCAGGCGACAGGCGACAATTTGACCGCGAGCGATATTTCTAAGCGGATTACGAAAGGTTTGGAATAGGAATTTAGATTGAAATTGAGATTGTAATTGAAATTGAAATTGATAGCGAAATCTTTGAAATGATAAAATTGAATCACACAGGAAAGAAGAAGAAATTTAATATATGGCTTCAATTTGCTTAATTTGGAAAACTTATTTTAGAATAACTTTTCCCACTGAGCGGCTTAAGTAATATGGTTGGAATTTCGGTCTCGAATTTTATTTGGAATTTCGAACTGAAATTGAAATTAAAATTGTGTTGATAAAATTTCTCAAAAGCTTAATTGAGAAATTGGAAAAACTCTGCAGACGACAACAAGGCAAAATGTTGCTGCATCATTTGAGTTGTTTTATGGTAGGGGGAGGTAGAGTGGGAGGTGGAGGTCGAGGTAGTAGTAGTGGTAGAGCAGCGAAGCGCTTAATTAACATACAAGACAAAAAGAGACTTGAAACTTGTCTCTGACAGCGAAAAAAACAAAAAAAAAATCAAAAAAACAAAATTAAATCCAAAAACGACAAAAACGGAAAAAACTGAGGAAAGAAAAAAAAAAGAAACGAAAACCGAAAAGCAAATCCAAATCTTGTGCGCAGTCATCGTCGTTTCGTTCCGTCATTGACTTAAGCAGCATAATCAACTTGAGCGGCGTCTCTCAGCTCTCAGCTCTCTACTCCGCACACTCCACTCTCAAATTTTGCTGCTGCTGTTGCTGATGCTGTTGTTGCTGCTGCTGCTGCTGCTACTGTTTAGCATATTTGCATGCCAAGTGGCAACACTTGAGCCCACTCCGCCCATGTCCGCATCTGCCTCTGCCTCTGCCCCTGCCCCTGCCTTTGCTTCTGCCACGGCTACCTCAGCCACTGCTCGCGTTGGCAATGCCATAAGTGGCAATAATTATTGAAAATCTTGCCTAAGACAACAGCAGCAGCAACAAATTGAAAGAGTTGACTAGACTTGTTGACAGTTGCGCCACTATACGACTTGCATATACTCTGTAAAAAATTACTCAACAAGAAATTTGTTAAGTAAATATAATAGAATTACTACTCTAGTTTCAATAACTGTTGAATATTTTAGGCATGCCTTTTAGTGAGCCAATATTATTTACAGGGTATTAACAAAACAATCACACAATGCGTTTTGAGTTCCCATCGCCATTTAAATGATCTGCTTATTTTGACTTCATCATTTACAATTATTATTTTTATTTAGACACTCGAGTGGTTTCCCTTCTCTCTCTCTCTTTCTCTCTCTCTCGCTCTCTCTCTAGCTCTCTCTCTCCCTCTCTCTTTGTATCTTCCTATCGCTCTTCACTCCCTGCTTTTGCTTGCGAAGTAAAACAGTAGCTGCGAGTGGAGAGTTATGACCACACAACCAACACAGACACATAGACAGAGAAGACAGTTCAGCTATGTTCAAGTCTCAGTCTCATCTTGTCTTTTCATGTTGTTTTTTCGGGATTCTCGCATCGTTGCGTTGCGATGCGCCTAATCCCGCAGCTCAAGTGATCGAGGTGATTTCGTTTTCAGATTTTCTATATTGCTATTGGAATTCTTCATTCTTTATATTTACGTTCTTCTGTTCATCATTGTCAATATTAAGCCTCGTATTTCGTTTCTTAGCCAAGTCAATAAACTCTTCTTCGAGCGCAGCGCAAATATTTATCTTTAACCGCGTCGTCAAGTAAAAATTAGTAAGCAGCCTCCTCTCCTCTTACTCTTTCTCTCACTCCCTATTCTTTCACTATCTCTTTACTCACATATTGTTGTTGGTTTTGTTGTCTAGCGTCGCGTCGTATAAAGAATGTGCAAACTCATCGTGCCAGGATTTGCGCCCGCACAAGAAAAAAATAAAAATAAAGGGATCGAGAATTGAGAATTGGGAATCTAGAATCGGGGACATCGAAGATCCCTTACACGCCGCTTTTGAAGTTGCACAATCAAGTGTCAAAGTGGCAAGCTGAATTGGGTGAACTGGGCCACCTGCGTTGCAACAGCAACAGTCACAGCAACAACAATTAGCAGCAATCAATGAATGTCATTAATATAAATATTGTTATTATATTCATTTTGATTATTATTATTATTATTATTATTTTTACTATTTTCATTTTTATTGCACTACTCTCAGTTTCTCAGCGTCCCTTCCACTTGCTCTTCCTTTTTGTGCTGCTTGTGTGTTTCCCTTTCTGTTTGTTTAGTGTTTGAATCAAATGAAATTAAAATGGCAATGAGCTGGAATCAGCAGATTTTCGTTAATTTTCGAAAAAGCAGCAACAACAACAACTTACCGCCCGAGGTGAAAACACACAGTAAAAACCTACCCAGGAAAAAAAAAATAATAAAATAATAAAAATCACTCAACGCACAGTGGGCGGAATACCACTGTATGTAATCATATTAACTAAGTGCGCCACTTAATCGCGTAATTTCACCACTGTGCGTTTGTTGATACTTTACTGCTGCACTGCCCGCAAAACTCACACGCACCACACTCTACGTCTCCCCCGCCATAACTAACTTACACTCACACTCACACACACACACACTTATACTTTCACTCATGCTCTCTTTCTATGGTGGTGAATTCATCCGCCGCCTTGCTGTTTTTGTTGTTGTTATAATTTTTCATAATTTCCATTATTCAAACACTTGAGAGCAAATTGCGAAATCTCTCTGTGTATCTGTATATGTGCTTATGTGTTTGTGTGTCTGTGTGTGTAAGTGAATGTGGTGTGTTTGTCGACAACGTTTAAGGGTCGCTACTCGCAATTCTCGCGGGACTTTTGTTGCGCCGCAAAGTGCGTTTGTGGCCCCAGGGTACAGCTTGCCGATTGTGCGGGGGATGAAGAAAGAGAAAGGGGGAGTCACGTCCTTTTCTTGTTTGCTTTACAGTTTTGGCTGTCGAAGCGTGTAACCATAGACAAATATTATGTGTGTGTGTGGAGTGAAAATTGGCCTGGAAGCTGCATAAATTTACACAAAAAGCGCTAAGCTTGAGCTAAAGTAGTGGAAGGGGGGGACAGGTGCACAACGCTAAGCTCTTAAAAGGTCGCCCAAGATAGATTAATAAATAGCTCTTAAAATGTTTTCTTTGGGTGATTTTCTACTTCCTTTCTTTTTTTTTTGAGGCATTTTTCCACAAGAATTTACATTTTTTTATGTAGAATTTTTTTATTTTTGGACATTGTGCAGAAATTGTGGACATGATCTGACATGATTGTAAAGGTATTATCGCTCAAACGTAAACAAAAGCTTGACTCACCTCACTCAGCACTCAAATCCAACGCTCTATTGTCTTGCCGTCCCTTGCGCACTTAGCGGCTTTCAGCACTTCGCATCAATTTACCGCAATTATAACTTTTTTCATTTTTGTTTTGCACAGACAAAAAAAAATTGAAAAAAATAAAACAACCTGCAGAAAACAATAAGCGAACGACACGCTTTGGCGTCAATTTTTGCACAAACACACACACACACACTCAGACACACACTTATTAAAATTTGAAATATTTGTGAATTTGATTATTAATAAGATTTTCAGCATCATAAATGCTCGCTAAACTCTTCGTGATATTGCCTTCCCTTGCGCACTTGAAGGCTCTCTTGCATTGATTTACCGCAATTTTCACTTTTGCTTTGCACATATAAAGACACACTTAAGCTGCAATAAACGGCTAAGAAATGGCAACTTTGGCAACAACTGATGGACACAAACACATGTATACATATTTGAGACACAAATATTCGCCAATTTAATTATTAATAAGAATTTCTTTGCTCACTTGGCACTTCATTGTGTTGCCATTCCTTTATTTACCGCAATTTTAATTTTTTAACTTTTGCGCAGCGCAGATTTTTCTAACTGCAATAAATGGTTAAGAAATGACGAAATTGCCAACGATTGCTATATACAAACACTTATAAACATAGAAAACACCTCAAACAATAATAATATAAATATTTTATGACAATTAAATTATTAATTGAACACCAAAAACACAGCAATGCAAAATGACGCCAACTTCATTCAATTGCGCGGGAACAACTAGAGCAAATGGCATCATTATCGTATTAAGGTTCTCTCATACATTGCGATGCTCTCACAAATGCAGCGATCAGTGACGAATGCAGGCTGTGCGGTCTTGTCTTTGTTAATTTGCGTATTTATTTCCAACTGATTGACGTTACCTCTCATGATGACACCATGTACAAGCTTAAGTAATTGAGGCACTCTCACTCTCCAATAAGAATGTGTGTGTGCGTGTAAGTGAAGGGCGCTTGTATTCATGTTCTGCGTCTTAGCATTGTTCTTGTTCTGTCTTCTTTTATTCTTTTGTTGCTCTCGCAATATTAGACAATCTCTCCCTCAATTAAATGCGCGAGTAAATTCTACATTGTATTGCAATTGAGCGCAAATAAACATATGCTTAGCGTATTGTATGCATGTGTTGATTGAGTGATCTATTGTTTGAGTAAGTGAGTGAATGAGTAAGTACTCAGGGTGCAGGGGTCGCCTTTAATTAGTGTAACATAACGTAACGTAACGTAGTTAAAGCATTTTTTAAACTGTCTGTCTTCCTTGAGGCTTGTTACAAAATCAAAACCAACTACTACTAGTGCTGGGTAGATGCGTAACGAGCAATTTTCACGGCTGCGCGATTTTAATCCAACAACACGAAACACATAACAGGCAACAGTAACAGTAGCAGCAACAGTAACAATAAAAACAACAACAACAACAGCAATGTACAACGACATTGTACACTTGTGTTGTTTGGTGACGAACTTTCCAACCGACTTGCGTTGCCAATTTTCACTAATTAGAGCGACGAACGTTGAGCATCAAGCGTTGAGTGCAAAGGCAACCGCCGCCATTTTGTGCTGTTTGCCTGAGGCTCCACCTACCGAAAAACAAGAGCGAGTCATTCATTGCGAGAGTGAGCGATTGAGTGTGTGAGCGATGATTGTGTTTGCGATTGTGTGAGAGAGAAATACACTTTACACACACACACACACACACACATTGTAAACACAACAGAAATTTTTAGTCTGACTTTTGGTAACAATTTTTAGCGTAGTAGAAAAACATGAAAATTAGGCGCACAGCTGCAGCGATTAACGAAGCGCAAAGTTATCATAGCGTCAGGTCAACTATGCACACACACATTCACATAGAACACACACACACACACATACATATGCATAACATTTTACGCTGAGCTGCATTTGGTAATCCTGTTGCAATGAACGGATGTAGAGGGGAGAGTAACACTGGTCAGCAATTCTCGACGCCAAAAATCAAACAATAACAGAAAATGGCTCGTGTACCTTTCCCTCCCTGCCCTTGACCAATCCTTGCTCTTTATATGCTACGTTGTCTGGCCATAAAGCGCTTTTGTAGTTAATTAAAAATCAACTGCCGTCGGTCTGTTTGTTCAATGGATTTCATGCACGTTTCCAATGCGTTACGACAGCCTCAGTTTCAGTCTGTTCCCGCCGCAATTCTCTTTCCCAGCTCTGAGAATGTAGAGGAACTCTTTCAGTGCCTTCGAGTGGATTTTCGACGTATCAGCGATTTATGCGCTTTTCGCCTGAAAAATCTGTGGCAATATTTGCTAGGCTGCTGCAACTGTTGTTCCCACTACAACTGTTCCCACACATCACTACACTCCACACATCTCAAACTCTCATACAGATCTGGCCATGCATGCCAAGTTGGTCGCTTACAGCGGCGGCCATTTTGTTGTGTTTGCAAGCGACGTTTCAGTTTCAGTTTTTTTTTTTTTTTTTTTTTTTTTGCTGGTTTCCGTTCTCAATTTGCATGCGCTCCATTTTCATTGATGGGGATAAGCCGCTGTTACCTTCTCGCGCTCCGCCACCCCGAAACTGTTTCCTCATCTTGTGTTTATTTAATTTGCCAAAAAATGTTCACTGCGATTTTTTGAAGCAAACTTTGACGCGATTCGCGTGCGCATTTACTGCAAAAAAAACGCGCTGGCGGCTATTGGGAAAAATTTTTGTGCGTTAGTCAGATTTTAAACGGGTTTATATGAAGAGTGCCACATTGCGGGATGAGGAGGTCAGAGGTCACGTGACCAGGCACACACACACACATACACGCGCGGACAAACGGATAGAGAAGCTAAAGCCATGTACGGCCATGTTGGCCGTAGAAATTACGGGATTAGGTTTTTTGCCTCGTCCCTCTCCTCCGCCACGCCCACACCACTAACGCCTTTGGCTATTGCGGCTGTCGGATTAGAGTTCAATGCAGGATTTGCCTGGCTCGACTAACATTTAATTAAAATATGAAACTTTAATAACGCGTCGGCAGCGACGCTCAACCACTCAACCGCAAGCGACAAAAAACGCGCGTTTTTTTTTTATTCATTCTTTTTTCTAGTTTATTAATGAATTTAAAACGCAGTTGAAAATTGTTGCATAGGCAACAAATTCAATTTTATGGCCTGACATTGTTTACATAATTAAGCTGTTTGGCTAAATTCATTACACATACCCTGTAACTTCGGGTATATGCGTTATGAGCAGCGAAGAAACAAAAAGCAAAAACAAAAACTAAGAAAATTTTTCTTTTAAATTATAAAAAAAAATTTTTTAAAAATATTTGCAGTTTAGTTAAGCTTTGGATACCCTGTAAAATAGTGAAAAATTTAATATTGAAATTACAGGGTATAATTTAGTCAGCTATTCATTAATAAACATTTGAATTTTGACTGATTTCAAACTGATTTCTATGTGTTTTAATAATGTTTTAATAACTTAAGCTCATAAAATTATGAAATTATGAAAATAAATAGAGACACCAAACATATCACACACACACACACACACACAGACAGAGAGAGAGAGAGAGAGAGAGAGAGAGAGACGCACGTAAAACACTTTAGGCAAAATTTACTCGAAATTTAATTATTTGAAATCAAAAATTTATTAGAATTTCATATTAAATTTGTTCATCATGTGGCAACATGGCAATGTGGCAAATGCAACATGACAGCTGCAACGAGGCGTGACCATGCCCACTAGAGCTAAAAGGCGTACAGTGCTTGGCGTTGCCAACTGCTGGCAATTTGCCCAACAGTTCAAAGGTTGCCACGACGCCGCCATTTTGTAGCCAAAAACCTAAGCAAATAAGCCAAGGCAACGGTGATGGTGACGGTGACGGTGACGGTGACAGCGGCGGCGACAACGATGATGTCTCTTTGCTCTCTCTCTCTCTCCCTCTCCTCCCTATCGCTAATGTCTCTGACAGCTGCAGAAATTTACACAAATCAAAGGCAAATGGCATAAGGCAGGGGAAGGGGAAGAGGAACGGGAGACTAACATGGAAAGAAGAAGATGTAGCGAAAGTTGCCTTGCGACGCCTGCTACGGCTGGTCAGTTGCTGCTGCTTATAAGTTTAACGCTTTTCTCTCACCGACTGCTCAACCCAGCAGCAGTCAACACTTATATCGCTGCCTCTCCTCATCATTCTCCTCCCCCCTCGTCCTGCTGTTAGCTATGTGCTGTGTCATTGGCTGCCCACTTCCCCTCCCCTCTCAATGCTCTTGTTTCTGTTGCTATCTCTGCAGTTGTCTTCTCACTCGCACTCTCTTTCTATATCTCTCTCGCTCACTATCTCTCTCTCTCTCTCTTTCTCCCTTTCTTTCTTTCTGTTATTTCAACAAATTCAGTCGATTTGCTGCATAAACATTTCCAAAAGGCAAAAGGCAAAGGCAAACAAATGCTGGGTGGGGGGCGGTAAGGCGTGGCATAGCGTGGCAAACTTTCGCAATGATAACAGAAATGTGAGAAAGAGAGCAATGAAAATGAAAATGAAAACGAAAATGAGAAAAACGCAAGCGGAAAAGTTTTTCCTCAACAGCTTCAGCAGTTAATTTTTCTAATTAAACTTTTTGCCGAGTTTTTCACTGTTTGGTAACAAAAACAAAAACAATAATAACAAAAATAATAACAATAACAAAAACAGTTGCATTTCAACAACAACAACAACAGCAACAAAAATTTGGAGTATTTATTTAACAAACAATAATAAAGCGAGGGTTGATTTTGCAAGTTCCAAAATTGCAATTGGCATTTGGCATTGGGATTGGGCGCTCGACGTGCTCCACCCCGTTGCCAAAGAGACAACAACAACATTGCGAACTGTGGAAAATGACAGCGCAGAGACAGTTGCTGCATATGCTTCGTGTGGCAAATACTGTTGAGTTGGTGGAGTGCTCTGCAAATGTTGAAGTAATGGGAGCCTGGGGGAAAGCAAAGGGGAAAGGTAGAGAAATTAACCCTTAGATTTCCCCTTTGATGCGAACATTTTTTTGCGCCTTTTTGTTTTTAATTAACTAAGTAGCCGGAGTGCCAAGGGTTGTCCCGGGCGATGCCAAAATGGGGGCGTGGCTCAGCGCCTAATTAAAATACACAAAAAAAAGCCACAGAGACTCAGATTGAGAGAGAGAAAGAGAGAAAGAGTGAGAGAAAAAATTGGATGCTTTTTACTTCAATTACAGTTACAATAAGCTTGCTAATTAGCCAAAAAAAAAAATTAGCTGGAAAGAGACGGAAGGAAAATTTAAGAAAATAGCTGGAAAATGGGGCAGAAAATGAAGCAGAATGAAAGCAAAATCTGAGAAAATGTGGAAAATAAAAAACTTCAATTGAGATAAGCCCAAACACAATGCAACCTTAGAAATGCGCTGCACAGTGGGCAAAACTGAGCAATATCTGCTTTCAAAAAAAATGTATGCCTTAAGGCAAGAAAATTTCAAAAATTTTATAAATATTTTTAACTATTTTTACAATAAAAACAGAAGGCAATAAATTTTAAAGAAATAAATAAAAATATTTTTTAGCACAGTTGAAATTTTAAAATTCTCTAAAAAATTTTCAACTGAAGAAAAAATTTCAAAATAATTTTAAAATATTTTACTGATGCTGTTGGAGCACTGTGCATCAAGCCAAATAAAGCTGAAAGAAAAATCTGGAAAAATATACAAATTGCTTATGGGATAGGAAAAAGTACAAGAATGAGGAGGTGGAAGATTTTGGAGTTGGGGGTTGCGGGGTGACTATAAAATATAATTTGAAAAACGGATGAAAGTGTTTTTGAAGCCGTACAAAGAAGGTTGCCTTGACTAAACCTTGGATTCAACTTACTCACACTCTGTCTCTTTCTTTCTTTCTGTTTTTTTTTTAGGTTTGGTTCAAGAATCGACGTGCCAAATGGCGCAAACAAAAGCGTGAGGAACAGGAGCGTCTGCGTAAGCTGCAGGAGGAGCAATGTGGCAGCACCACAAACAGTGGCGGCAGCAACAATAACAACAACAACAACAACAGCGCCGGATCGGCCAATGGCACAAGCAACAATAGCAACAACAATAACAATGGTTCATCGCCAATCTCAGTGAAATGTTCGCCGGAGCATTATGCGACGCAACTGATACACATCAAAAGTGATCCGAATCACTATAGCGATGCGGATGAATCATCAGACCTGGAGGTAGCCTAAACCATTGGCGAACTGTATATAATTATAAGCATCAACTGCATCCGCTACTGAGCTTGGTACTGCTGCGGTTCCTGCTGAAGCTGATGACTTGACATCATGTTGTGGATCTAGCTTTAGCTTCTAGCTCCGTATCCTAAAGAAGCTGATGTCACCCCATTAAGTTGCAAGTCTAGCTCAAGCTCGAGCTTCTACTATTGCTCTGATGGATCCTACTGCTCCTACATCTACCGATAACTCCTTATTTCTTCTGTTTCCTTTATCTTCCCTCTCCCTCACTCTCTCTCTCTTTTGTTTTGTATATACATAAGTAATAGATATAAAAAATAAATCTGTTGTTATTTTAAGTTGTTGAAAAAGAAGAAGAATAAGAAGATAAGTGCAGAAGAAGAAGAAGCTGCTGAGAATTAGCCAAATGTACAGTCACTAAATCTATGTGTAGTTCTATGTATATCTATATGAATGCGTGTGTGTGTGTGTGTGTGTGAGCCTGACATGCTGTCAATATGTGAATGATGTATGTGTGTGCGTGTGTGTGTGTTTGAATTTTTATCTAGTTGTTTTGTGTCAAATGTGTCGAAAAAAAAAAATTAAAATAAAATAAATAAATCACAATTTAAAATAAGTTTAAGGTTTGTTTACGTTAGAAAGAGACAGAGAGATTACACGATAAATCGATAATTCAATAAATTGTTCAATCGATAATTTATTACTAATAAGTTGTCGATTCCGATAATTCGATAAATTCACAAATACCTTAACAGTAAAGAAAGTGTCAAAAAGTTTTCAAATTTGTTTTTTTTTTTATCAATTAATGATACGTCGATAATTTGATCGACATGGCTTCAATATCTGAAAAATCTTACTTTAACTTACCTAGTCATCTATTTCTTTCTCCATCTCTCTCGTTCTCTCTCTCTCTCTATATATATATATATATATATATATATATATAAATATATATCTCTTGATACAGTAAACACTCGCACATTGTACACAGAATTGTGTTCAATTTAAGCCACAAACTAAAAACTAAAAGTTATCGCTCTAACTGTATAACTTTACTCCCCCGATATTGATAACGATTACCACATAATGTAATGTTAATTTCTAACTTATTAAAAAAAAACAAGCAGAAACAAACAAATTTAAAACCAAAAAATCAAAACAAAATACAATGAAAAAAAAATAATAAAAAAAAAAAAATTATTAAAAAAAAGTCAAAAATGTAATTTCAATTTTCGAGGTACAAGAAAAGTTTCAAGCAATTTACAGCTGTCAGAGGGAGGTGTTCATGGGCGCGGGAAGACCCAGCTGCCGATTGTTCACACCTGTACAAAAGGAAATGCTTCTTGGCAGCCCCGAGCACTGGCGTAATATGAGCAGAAAAGTTATGGACGAAAGATACAAAGGATACGGCAAGAAGAGAACATAAGGATCTGGTCAATGTCCAATTGGAAGCCCAAAAGAATTTTATCGCACTTTAAGGGTCTCGTTCGAAAAGCAATTTACAGTTACTTTTATCAGTTGCCACTACTGCAAATTACACTGCGAGAAATTTTGCCAGAACATGAGAGAAAAAGTCCTTAATTTGTCTGCCCATCTATTAATTTTAAAAGGAACTTGCCTTGAGCTATATTTATGTCAGCACTGCCGGACTACTACACTATAATGTATAGTTACCATGGAGAAATTGCTCAGACATGAATTTTTACTACTAAGAACTGACAGAACTTGTGTTTAGTAGCGATTGTTGTGAAAGTCATACTACTGCCATCTAGTTTTTTACAGTGTAAATTTCTCTTCAACAACATTTCTCATTCTTCCTTTTATTCGGGGGACTTTTGATATGCTCTATGCTACAAATTGATTTGCATTTTTGCACAAAACACAAGCAAATCAGTAGCTTCTTCTCTTTCTATCTCATTGTCTGTCTCTTTTTGTCTTCTGGCTGTCGGTTTCTTGTAGTTTTGTTTTGTATTTTGCAATTTGCAGTTGATTGAGCATTTTAACAATGACTTTTCCGTATCGTATCGCATCGCATCGCATCGTTTTAGCTGTTATTGTTGTCATGCCTGCTACAAGCTGCTCTTTCTCTCTCTCTTTTTCCCTCTCTCTTCTCCTTCTCCTTCTATTGCTAACAAATTGTGCTGTCTATGTTTCGCTTTTGTCTTTGCTTTTCACTCACTCTCTCTCTCTCTCTCTCTTTCTCACACACACACATACGCACAATCTCTCATCATCATCATCTTTGTCTTGTTATTTTCCTTTGAGCACAGGACACAGTTGACCAAAAAATTCAAATTTCTATTCTCCCCCCCCCCCCCACTCCTTCTATTCTTTGCCTTGTCATCGCCATTTTGTTTCGCTCTCTATGTTCCCGTCAGTTCTGTGACTCGACTATTTGCTTAGGTCTCGCTTAGCGTTTGTTTAGCTCATCTCGAGTTTCAGTTCCAATTTTTCTAATTTTCAGCTTTTCTGAATTTCGGGCTGTATTTTGTATATGTTTTCAGGCCCCCTACCCCAACCCTCTGCTTAGCTTGCTTAATAGTTCGTGTAAAAATCTACAAATATTTGCACTCTATTAATTTTCGATTTTGATTTCTTCACAATTTTTTTTTTTTTTCTATCTTTTTCTTTCTGTTTTTCTACTGCACGCTTCACTTCTACGCTTTTTCCCCTCTCTATATATTTCTCTATGTTTTGGTTTTATTTTATTTTGTACTCTATCAACAGCGAAATTTAATATAGTCGTAACGCTTCTCGTTCACACCGGATCCTGACGCTATTTACACAGCGAGCCAACAAATTTTTTTATTCGTTTTTCTCCATTTTTTTTGTGTGTATTTTTAAAATAAAAAATTATACCAACATTTTTTAAGCGTCATATTTTTTCAGGCACACACAAATATATATATGTATATATAAATATATATATCTGGCATATATATGTATATAGTAACCATTATTGTATGTGGTGCATATGAAATATTTACCCATTAAATTTGCCTTTAATTAAATGAAAGTCGCTTCATTTTTTTTTTCCTCTCTGCTGCTGCTGCTTCTTCTTCTTTCCCCATTTCCGTTTGTTGAAATATATAAAAAAAAAAATATTGTTAATTGCAATTTATTCACATGAACACCTCGTGGCGCCCAGCGGCAGTGGTATGGGCAGTGGTAAAGGAAGGGAAGAGAGACAGAGAGAGAGAGAGAGAGAGAGGGAGGCATAAAAGCGTTTCTCGCATTGATTTTAATATTTCATTATTTAATTTTTTCCCCCTTTTTTCCCCGTCACACTTCACAAATAAAATAATGGAGTTCGCGCAGTACGAGTATCTGCTGTCCCTCTCTGGCTTTCTCCCTCTCTCTTTCTCTCTCTCTCTCTTCACTGCATATTCATTTATATAGCCAATGAATAACTCATTTGGTTAAAAGTCATAAAGATTTCAGATTTCTGTATTTCCATATCAAAGCTTTGCACAGAGCAAAGAGTGCAGTAAATGCCATAGAACATTCATTCATCACGTTGCAGCAAAGGCAAGGCAAGACTACAAGAAGCTATATCCTTATATCTCTCAGTTTCAATAAGTATAGAATAAAAATTGTTCAAAATTTTCCTTAGCCTTTAGAAACTCAATTGGAAAAGTTGAATTATTGGAGCAATATCCAATTTTGAACATGAATTATGTTTCCAGTATTATCTAGGTTAGTATGATTTTATATCAGAATTTTATTTCAATGTATCTCTGGCTCTATAACAATATGTTTATATTTTTATATCATACTATAACAAGTTCCAAAATCAATCGAACGAATCTTTATCATCAGCTTGATCATCCTGAATTCACATGTCTCTAAGAGACTTTTGATAGCTTTACCTAGACAATGTTCTAAATATTGTCAAAGTATTTTCTAAATAGTTCCATAATTATGGAACTGTCGATGAAAGAGAAACAAAGAGAAAGAGAAAGTCCATAGTCCGTGTCCAACGCCACTGTCCGAGTTCTAGTCCTAGTCAGAACCATAGTCAGTCTTAGTTGGCCATGGGGCAAATTGTGAATAGATTAGCAGGCAGCAGGTGGCAAGTGGCAGTTGGCAGCTGCAGCATAGTGTGGCAAGTGAGGCAAGTGCGGCGTCGGAGGTGAGTTTAATCCATAAAATGTGCGATTATTGCGTTTATGCGGCTCTAGGCGAATTCGATATAAAATATAAACAAACGTTAGAGAAATTACAGGACAAAAGGCACAAAGCGCAGTCAGCGTTGCAGTAGCAGTAGTAGCAGCAGCAGCAGCAGCAGTAGCAGTACTAGCTGCTTGTGTTATGCTTGCCACACATACACATATGTATACATTAAGAATTGGGGCAATGTCTGGTTCCCCCTGCCTCTAGCCAGAGCTTTACCTTTCGACATCAATCTTTGTCGCTTATTTGACTATCGATTAAAGTTTGTGGTCCTTGTGCATACAGCCGCAAGTGTCTTGCTCCTTGTTTCTGCACGTATTGCCAACATTTCTCCAACATATCCTTTCAAATATGCAAGAAACATTTTCGATTAATTTCAAATCATGTTGATGCATGTCTGACAGCATCAAAGGAAGACAGAAAGCGTGTAAGTGAATACCTGGAAGGAGATGGAGACAAAAAGGCGTAGTCTATGTAGAGTTCCGACTACGACCGAGGGTGGAATGAAAGTTACCCAACCTACCGTTCAGTCTCTTATTCCATATACCATTCAACCCTGAGACAGTTCTACGCGCTTCAATGCATTGTATTGTCGCGCGGATTATCCAATAGCAACCAGTCGCAGCATGCGGCATTTGGCATGTGGCCTGACTGTGGCCAGTCACCCGCTGTGCATCAACTTATCAGTCATTAGCTCATTGTCTGATATTTACTACACTAAAAAAAAACAGCTCTTAAACATTTTCAGTAAATTATAAATAAAACTCCTAGATAACATACAAAATATTCTGAAAATTGTATTTTTATTTTCTTAAATTGATTTGCACTACGTTTTTTTTTCTCTGTGTATAAGTCGTGGCAAATGGATGAATGGAAACCGAAAAATGGCTGTCAGCCATATTCCATTCCCGAGTTGAGCATTAGGTGGCGCCAAACCAGAGCCAAATCCACAAAGAGCTTATGAAAGTGTTAAGCTCAGACTCGGATCGGTTCTCTGTTCACAGTTCCCGGATGCCTAAGTCCCTGAGTCGCAGGATTCCAATACGCGCGGTGCCGAGTGTTAAGTCAAAAGTTGCAAGCTTATGTTAAGCCCTGCGACTGCGTAGGTTGCCAAAGGGCATTAGGCGCCTGCTTTGCCGAGCTTAGGCCTTCAATGCAGCTTATGACCAAACAGATCCCAACCAGGGCCATTGCGCTAATGACGCTAAATGGAAATTATGACTGAGTGATGAAGCAGAAGCTGTAGCAACAACAGAGCAACAACTCTTGGTGTTGGAAGTTGGAGCACACTTTAGCCACCCAAAAGCAAATGTTATTTTCGAACAAACAACGAAACAAATGAAAGAGAAACCCGAAATCCATTCAAATCATACAATTAGTTTGCACTAATCCGAGCCACAAATACCACATGCGAGTCCCTGAGGCATGAGAGAGGGGAGTATGAAGGAAGATGGGAAGGTAGCTGGTAGTCGTCCTTTGTTACGCATTACCAATACACACACACGCAAAAAGAGAGAGAGAGAGAAAGAGGGAGAGAGGTGTGAGCACTCTGCAAAGGAATCCATAGGAAGCATAGGCAGCTTGAACATATCATGATATTTAGTTGAAGGTTTTTTGGCCATTTCATATGTGTTAAGAACTTGTATCCCGTTCTCTTTCCCACACATCAACTTGAAATTCAGTTGAAATTGGGCTAAGAGCTTAGAGACTATCCGAAGTCTTAATACTCTCAGGAATATGAACTTTATGCAGCTTAGAAAGTTGAAAATAAAGCTGAGAAAACGGTATAGCCCGGAAGAATCAAGGATTTAATGGATAATAAGCCTGATTATGTGACAGGATATGTGATAGGAAATCATATGGTCTGATATTGTATGATATGATATGAAGGATACGGATATGGACATAGAATGATATTATATGATAAAATAGGCCGACTATCGTCAGATTCAGCTTTCTATTTCTTTCTTGAGCCAGATAACTGGCAATATATATATTTTAAAATATTATACATAACCTTGGAAAAGAGCACGCAATGAGAGTCGATCGATAAATCGAGAGATTACAACTAACATAGTATAGAAAGAAGAAGATAATGTTAACTACGCTTAGAATTTGGCTAGATAGAGATATTACTATTACTAGTTCTATAGCTTCTTAGTCTAGTCGAGTCGAGTCCAGTCAAGTCTAGTCTAGACTCCTACATCGTGATGATTGTGTTGATGCAGCTGCTCCACCAATTCCCCAATGCCATCGACACCAACACCAATGCTGAGTGAAGGCAACGACTTATCCAGTACAAGCAGGGAAGGTGGCGATTTAGGCTCTGTATCGCCATGAGATGAGAGCATTGACGAGAGGCCACCAAAACTGGAATCTAGGCACAAGGAATGCAGCACAGCGTTATCCGTGGACAATGATTGCGTATCATAGTTGACGTTGGCAATGGAGGATGAGGAGCAGGACACATGCGTTAAGGGTGATTCGTGTTCCATGCTTAGGATGCAGTCCGCCTTGAAGCTATCGATCGTAAATTGATCAACACTAAGGAATTTCATCTCATCGTAGGCAGTGGAGCCATCGGTCATGTCCAGATCCAATGAAGCACCAAAGGCGCTTGCCAATGCTTGATGCTGCACTGCATCCAACGAGCAAAGCTGCTGCTGTTCCAGTTCCTGATGCGGGTGCGAATGTTGCTGATGCTGTTGTTGTTGCTGGAGCTGATGCTGCTGTTCAAGCTGTTGCTGCTCCAACTGTTGCTGCTCAAGTTGTTGCTGCTCAAGTTGTTGCTGCTCCAGCTGATGCTGTTCAAGCTGATGCTGCTCAAGCTGATGCTGATGAGTCGTTTGCTCTGATTGTGTGGCAGGAGTGGATGGCGGATAAGTGGACCATTCCATGGACAAGCCGTTGCCGCCACGTTCCAGGCCCAAGTGATCGATATTAAGATTAAGAAAGATATTAGGCGAGAGACGCGACGGCGACAGAGCGCCCGTGCCATAAGGTGCCTTCAGCTCATTGTCTAGCGAATTGGATGACTGCGGCGGTGTATCTGGCAATAGAGTGCCACCTCCAGCTATAGCAGAAGAAACTTTAGAAGACTTTTCCAGCTTGCGATTCAGTACATTGAACTCACCCAAAGCACTATCCAGTTGTCCCAGCACGGCGCTATCATCAAATGCCACATCTATATCAGGTCCTGAGCCTGATCCCTCCTTGTAGTCTCCAACTTTCTCCTGCTTGCGCCACTTGGCGCGTCGATTCTGAAACCAGACTTGAACACGCGCCTCTGTCAGTTCAATGCGCACGGCCAGTTCCTCGCGAAAGAAGACATCCGGATAATGCGTACGCTGGAATGCACGCTCCAGCTCCTGTAACTGCAACGTATTGAATGTAGTTCTGGAATTGGCAAAACGTTTGAATTGTGAATCCAGCTATCAATCTATCACAAGGGCTACAAATCATTTGATGTACTAGTTCTCTAAGTTTTTGACGTTTTCTCAAGGTATGTTTATGTGATTCAGTAGTCGTACTACGAATTACTCCTACAAATATTCCACAACTATTAAAATCAAAGTTATTTCTTCAGTGTTCTTCCACTGGTACTGCCCATGGAAGATAGCTTTTTCTCATTTTCCAACTCTTTCGGATTTATATCTCCTTCCACAATTAATCCTAAAACACTTCCTAACCTTATTCTTGACTCTTCTGACATACAACTGACATACAACTTCCTGAGGAAAATAGGTTTTTCTCATGATCTAAGTCTTTCCGATCTACATCTTATTGCACAACTGATCCTCAAACAGCACCAATTCCTTTACTAAGTGATAGTTATATCACTTTCGGTAGAAAAAAGTTCCTCCCACAATTGTTCCTCAGACTCTTCCGAGCGAATTGAATATTCACGCAAGTGTTAGATTTGGGCTTTAAACTTGTTATATGTCTAACCTTATATAAAATCAAAAATTCCTCAAATATTGATTAAATACCCGAACTATTGTACAAATATTCCTATCAATGATTGAAATCTTTTTGTTATGTTTGGACGTCACATCGGACTACAAAAAGCTCAAACTTTTACTCCGAGAACACTTCGATCAATTCGGAAAACTCAATGAACTATTTTTATTCGTAGATTTGCAGGTCTTGTCTTCCGCTTATTCTTCTACTTTTAGGCAAACCTGTATCTTCTCTGCTTGCGCTTCATTGTGCCTTTGTCCATGCGTATCCTCAGCGTATTACGACGTCAGTAAGTCTGCTATATAATACATATACTATATATACTCTCGATATTTATATATATATATATATACAGTAAGCTTCTTCTTCTTCGTCTTTTGTGGCTTTATATGATTCGTGACATAGTCACAAACTGTTTTTTTTTTACTTATTGTCGTTTTTTTTTTTGATTTTAACGATTTTTGCTACGAATACGCGACACTTTTTAGGGCTTCCTCCCCCTTTTTCTTAGCTCTAGCCAAGCGGATAACTGTACATGCTCCAACAGAGCAACAATAACAATAGCACCAAGAGCAACAACAACAACAATAATAATAATAATAACAATGATAACAATAACAACAATTAGAAGTTTCTTTTTTAACCCGTAAAAGAAAGGATGTGAAATCTTCTATCTCGTTCGCACGCTTTAGCAATGACAACGACAACGACAACGAATTCGCTGCAGTTTGACAACCACATTTAAAGGTTTGACAATCACAAATCACGAGTCACTGTCACTGAGAGCCGCGCACGCCTGTCAAACTGTATGTTGAGCCGCACCGTGCAAGACAACGACGCGCATAGAACTGAAACTGATGCGAACTGAACGCGTCTCGTTCGATTGCTCGTAGGATTGCTCGGACTATGCTCTAGGGGAAGCCCTAGAAATGCGCCCCAAGCCAAAGCGTACACATCAAAAAATGCACCTGAAATGCCGAAGACTGAACTGAGCCGCGGCTAGTGCTAGTCGAGCAGCTCATGAGCTCATACTAAGTAATGTTGCTCGCCCGCAGGGAGGGGTGACTAGTAACAGAGAAATGCGAAGGGTGTGCTGTTGTGGAGGTGAGGGAGGGGAAACAAATGTCTGGGTCACTAGGTGATTGTGTGTGTGTGTGTCTATGTGTATGCATGTGTGTGTGTATTTTTTTTTCGGCTAACCTAAACACTCAGGTTTCTCAGCCGGGCAGCAAGTCTAGTTATAAATAGTCAATATGCCACGCCCCCGCCCCCAGTTCATACTGACCAATATTGAAAGTCCTTTTGTCATTGTGTCAACACTTGAGCCTTTTGTTTGCCCGGATGCTGCTGCTGCTACTGCTACTGCTACTGTGGCTGCTGTTGCTACTGTTGCTGTCCAGGTGACGCACCATCAAACATAATGGACACAAAGACACACATGACAAAAGGTAATCCGAGCGTCTCATTGCCATTGTTAGCATTGGCTATAAAAGCGCCGTCAAGATGCCGTCAGCGGCGCACAACGAGTTCAACTCTGTCGCGGCAAGGATCATAGCGCAATGCCTTGGGTAAGTTTCCAAATCATCAGGCAACTTCAATCACAAATGGATGCTAAAATCAATCTCCAACTGTAGTTGGCCACTTTGCTAGCAGCACTGTCTCTGTCGCTGTCATTGCCGCTGCCGCTGCTGCATTGCGTCGCTGGCAATCGCTATGCAAGCTACGATGAGGATTTGAATGCTTCAGCTACGCTATTAGCCAGAAATCTACCCAAATTTTGGCCAGAGCAACTGCAGTCAGAGCCGTCGTCAGCAGCGGATGCTGTGGCCGATATAATGCCCGGCACATCGAAAATGTTGAACGCTTTCTTTGGCTTGACGCAACCGCAACCGCAACAACAGCAGCAGCAGCAGGAGCAGACAACAGCGCGTCCCACAGAGGCAGCACTTAATCCTTACCAGCTGCCGCCCATGTACTATAATGATTTCTATGAGGATCTTTTAACCAGCAAACGCAACGATGTTCATGCCGCCGGCTGTGACTGTAAAGTGATGGTAAGTAATGAAGCAGCAGTTGTTACTCATATTCTCTCTCTCTCTTTGTCTGCTCTCGCTAGAACGATCTACGCGATTTGGGCAGCGGTAACTTTCCGCGTTATCTTATGAGCGCCGTCTGTGAATCCAAATGCACGCAAGGCTCCAATTGCAAACCCTTGGAATACAAGGTCAAAGTTCTAACACTTGGCCCCGATCTAACATCAGCCAAGTCCAGCAGCAATTCACGCCTCTGGCTGCCCGAACAGCTAGCAGCACAGTCACCCCAATGGCACTTTAAAACTGTCACCGTTACCGCTGGCTGCTTCTGCACAAACTGAATGTGCAGGAAAAACTTAAGAAAACAAAAATAAAAATAAAAAAATATTAATTTCATTATTAAAAATTACACAAAGCGCAAAAAAACGCCAAAAAAAAAGTTTCTTTATTGAGTTTTCGTTTATTTTGAAAAATATTTTCAATATGTAAAATAATTCGATTTTTTTTTGATTTTTGATATGATTCGAGTTACGGTTACTAAAGCTAAAACTCAGGCCTCCATTTGCTTAGGGAAATTTTCGAGGATCTAATAGTCTAGAACATATATAGCTGCAAAATTGTACAGATATTTTTGTCATATAGTAAAAAAAACAGTTAAAACAACTTGTAAATTGCAAGAGAAAAGTATTGAAAACTTTAGTTAAAAAGCACAGAAAGAAAGAGTTTAAAACTTAAACAGAAGCCTGAGGATACATTCTTCTTCTTCTTCTTCTTATTCTTTTATATATCAAGGCACTAAAGAAAGAAATAAAGTTTTGAGTGTTACATTCTGATTCTACAAGCTACTGGAAATGTTACGAAGTTTTAAAAATTTGCACAAAAACTAAACAATAAAAATACAGTAGAATCCGGTTATAACAACTCCGCTTATAGTGTCTAACCGGTTATTACGATGAAAACTCAATGGCTTGGTTGGTTCCCATACAAACTCCTTTCGGTTAGTGCGTTTTCCGGGTATAACGACGTAAAATCATCGTTCCCTTGAAAGTCGCTATAACCGGATTCTACTGTATGTAAAAAATCTTCAATTAAAGCTATTGCTAAATATAGCTAGTAAAGTAGCTAGAAATAGCTAAAACTTAAACAGAGGCCTGTAGATACTTTCTTCTTCTACTTCTTCTTCTACTTCATCTTCATGTCAAGGCACTTGAGTAAATGGACGGAATATAAATTTGAGTTGCATTAATTCTACAAACTACTGGAAATATTACGAAGATTCATAAAAATTGATAAATTACTTGGCAGAATTTCTTGTTCTAAGTGTTGAAATTGTGCGTTGGGCGTTGTACAAATGAGGTTCAAATGTGCATGTGCTGTGTGTGTGTGTGTTACGTTGTTAGGGCGTAATGCCACGCCTTGTAAATAATGCAAGCCACACAATGCCTGCAAGTAACGTTAGCAGCTTTCCTTGTGCTGCTGTGGCGCCACTCTGCAAAAAAATTAAACATAAAGCATAAGTCTAAAGAAACAGCAGAAACAGCAATAGTTGAAAAACTTACGATGACAAAATAGTTGCATCTGTCGCCTTGGCAACATTCGTTGCAGGCCCAATCTTCGTACCAGATGTGTGTGCAATATAGTTGCATATAGCGACGTCTCTTCGATTGACACTGCTCCTTGGTCATGCAACGTTTCGACACATAATATTGCTTCTTGGCGCCCTCCGAGAAATATGGTTGACTGCCCCAACGTATCTCAGTGGCACAGGAATTCTCAAAGGGTTCACAGGTTTTAATGGTATTCAGGCATTTCTCTGTGTTGCCAGTCTGATTGGAACATACATAACATTCCAAGCCTGCCACAAAATGCACTGCAACATGTGGAAATAACATTGTAATAGTTGTTGTTGTTGCCTCAGCAAGGTGTGGCTGCACACTTACCTTCGCTGCAGAGATAAAACGTCATTATCGCCAGCACAGCAATGTGCCATGATTTCAACATGTTGCACGTTGCACTTGTTGCTTCACTTTTACTTATAAAATGCAATAAAAATAAATAAAAATTGTTTATATTGTAATTCAGTTAAAACAGCAACAGCAACAACTGCGACATCAACAACCACTCCCAGCTATCGGCATTGCAATAATCGCATATCGATAACGATCAATTTCCCAATTAAGCAGCGGTGAGCAAACAGTTTGCAACACTGTTTGCCGCCATAAGGAAATCAAATCAAATAAAATTTCATTTTCATTACTTCATTTATTTATTTTGCTATATTTATTAATAAATTATTAATAATTTTTTCTTTCATTAGTCAGTGTAACAATAAATGTAACCATTATTTTTCTCCGAGTGCCGCTTTACAGCACTGTTGCATTCATAAATTAGCCGCCATAAACATAAATAAAAATTTATTATTTTTATTATCATTGTTTTATTTTTTACCTTAATTGCAAAACGCATTAAAAATAAAATTTATAAAAAAAAAAAACCAGTTCAGAAATTTTGGACGGTGATTAATCAGAGATAAATATTTAAGTATGGGAAGAGGAAGAAATTTGAACTTGGCTGCTGCGACAAGTTCGCAAATAAATAAATAAATAATTCATTGTATTTTCATTAAATTGGCATTTGATGTTTACAGTGCTTGTCCGGCCGGTCGTCTGCTGTCCGCTGTCCATACAATTAGCACTTCAAACTGAAAATAACCAATATTTTTTTTTTTTATTATCAGTTGCACGTTTTGCAACACTGTTAGACTTGCTGATTTTTTGCGCCCGTTCTCGCTTGTCTTGTGCTGCCTGCCTGCTGTATTGTGCTGTGCTGTGTATTGTAAGTGCGCGACGAACCGGAATCGCAGTCACCATTAGGCTAATTAAAAAATGGCCAAAAAGGAGCAGGAAAATGTGATAGCAATGCCCACTGTGCCGCTGGGCTATTGCAAATTGGGAACTCAAGTGGCCGGTCATACATTTGAGGCGAGCAATGCGGCTGCCGTTGGCATGCTGCAGGGTCGTGAGACGCGAGAGGGTCGCGTCTTTAAGCCATTGGGCAAACCTGAGTGCGGTGTGCGGGAACTTAATTTCTATGAGTCATTGGCGGCGGCACTGAAGGCAACAGCAACAAAAACAAAGCTAACGGCGGCAACAGGTGCAACGTCCGCCGCTGTTGCTGACAATGACCTCAATGGCAAAGGTGATGATAGAAGAGAGGGAGAAGCTGACTATAACGATGCGAAACGTGACAAAGGAGACAATGACAGCGACTGGCTGTTGAGTGCTTTGGCAGCTCATGTTCCATGCTACTATCGCCAATTGCAACTGTTTGTCAATCAGCGCGAAATAACGTTCCTTGAGCTAGAAGATCTAACACATGGCATGAGCAGGCCATGTGTCATGGATGTTAAGGTGGGTCGACGCACCTGGGATCCACTTTCATCGCCACACAAACGTTCTATCGAGGAGCAAAAGTATGTGATCTGTAAACAGAATCTTGGCCTCTGTCTGCCCGGATTTCAAGTGTATCAGCAGCTGCCCGGAGAGCAACAGCCACAGCTCATACGGCATGGTCGTGACTATGGCAAAAGTCTTGATGTCGAAGGATTTCGACGAGCCTTGGAGCTCTTTTTCAACACTAGCTGCACATCGAGCCACATTCTGTTGCAGGAAGTGTTGAGGCAACTACGCAGCATTCACGCCTGGTTCAAGCGACAGCGACTACTGCATTTCTATGCCAGCTCATTGCTCATCTGTTACGACTTTGATCAGCTGCAGTGCAGCAAGACAAAGTTGTCGCAGGCAAAGCAGCAGCTCAATGGCTATCATAATCATAAGCAACAGCAGCACCAGCAGCAGGATCTGACATTTAACCCACCGATGAGCACAACCACTGCAGCTGATCAATGGATTCGTGTGCGTTGCATTGATTTTGCACACATCTTTCCAGCTGCCGATGCGCAGCCTGATCACAATTACATGTTCGGCCTGCAGAGTCTGATTGATATTGTGGAGTCAATGCTGTCACGATAGCAGCTCAAACACTTGCTCCAAATTCCCAATCTAAACCCAAAACACATTTGTATTATCGCTAAGCCAAAAGATTAATAAACAGCTGAGCTGTAAAAAAAAAAACAAATAACAAAAAAAAACACCTACAGAAATGGAACAAAAATAAAATTACTTAATGTAAAAGTAATTAAGCTTAAAGTAAATAATTAATTAATTAATTATAAATATATATTCATGAATTGTAATTGAAAAATTAAAATATTTATACACACATATGTAAAATTTAATTCATTAATTAACAAAAAAAAAATAATAATAATAATAATAAATTACATTGTATTAATTAAGCATAAAAAAAATGTAAGAAAAAATTTATGAAAAAATTCATTTTGAAAGTGAAAAAATGCAATTAAAGGAAAACTCAATTATATTTAATTATCGCAAAGAAAGAAAAAAAAACCTTAATAAAAATAAAAATTATGTGTAGTAGAACTTAAATAAATAATTACTTAAAAATTAGCATACTTATAATTTCAAAAATTAATAATAAATTAATAAATTTTTTTTATTTTGCAAATAGTTTCATTTAATTAATTTTTATAAGTTAGTAAATTAATAATTATAATTTTCTAATTTATTAATTATAATTAATTAAATTATTTATTAATTATAATTCATTAAATTATTTATTAATTATAATTAATTAAATTATTAATTATTATAATTTATGAATTATTATTATTATTATAATTACGAATTCCTGAAATCACAGCTGTACAAGCTTGAAAAAAATATTCGAAAAGTGATTAACAGGCTAAGTAACTGTTAACTAATTAACAGTAATTTCTGACTATAACAAACTGCTCTAAATTTACCATATATGTATATACAGTCGAGTCGCGATAATTCGTACCCTGTTAATTCGAAATTCTCAATAATTCGTAAACATTTCTGTTCCCTTGAAAATAAATTCAATAAATAATTTGAAAATAATTCGAAATACTCTATAATTCGTAAAAAATATGATCTCCGTGCCATTTCGAATTATCGAGACTCGACTGTATATATAGTATGTATATTACACTACGTAGATATTCAAGCTGTGTTCGACTGAACTGAGCGACCGGCAAAGTAAATATAATAAATATAAATAGTTTAGAGGCTACATATAGTAAATTAATAAATTTCAATGCGAGATATATTTTTTTTCTGGGTAGAACGTTCTACTTGTGATCCGCTGAGATAGCAAGTACTAGAGCTAGAGATACAGTAAGTTATAGCCGAGATATCGGCTAGCTATATAATGAAGGTATAATGACGTGCATTGTTTTGTAGCTCTATATGCCATTTCTGGAGATAGTAGGGGGAAGGGGGCGTGGCAAAAATCCTACGGGTACAGCGTGTATAATTGTTATGAAATTGCAATTATTGTTAAATAAATGAAGCAAAATAAAAAAGTAAATTCTGGC
Source organism: Zaprionus obscuricornis (assembly GCA_037044475.1). NCBI lineage: Eukaryota > Metazoa > Arthropoda > Insecta > Diptera > Drosophilidae > Zaprionus > Zaprionus obscuricornis. The sequence goes on along the minus strand of JBAMBR010003173.1, from coordinate 118,178 downwards.
GAATGCAACTAACTCAATGAATGAGTCAAGATATATATGTATATATGTTATATATATATATATATATATATACACCATATGTTATGTATATAAATATATATATGTATATAATTATCTATAGCTTTGGCTTAGTGCTAGCGTTAGCAATAGATAAGACAACATTAAAGACTTTTTATTTTTGTACAGAGTTTGCGTTTTATTAGTTCCCAATTTTTTGTTTGTTGTTGTTCTTGTTGTTTGTGTTGTTGTTGTTGTTGTGATCGCATCTTATCAAAATTAACATTTAATTGTAATTAATTGTAATTATAGTTTCAGCTGGCTGACTTTTGGCGGCAGTAGCTGCTTTAGAGCATGTAGTCCAGTTCATAGCGTTCATATTGATTCTTCGGATCGTTGGTTATGCGCGGATAACCAGCAATGAGCGCATCCTGACCGCCAATGTATAGCGAATTGTAGATTTTCCAGTAGACATCACGCACCTTGCGTGCCGGATGAAATAGACCTTGCAGCGTATACTGCAATATCTTAATTGAACCCAATGAGACACGCAGACCATCCACAGAGTCCATAAATGCCTGCACCAGATGTGGCGATGTCTCAAAGATGTTGGGCCAAACATAATTGAGCAGATGTGTCAAAGCATCCTCACAGCCAAAGCCATAGACACCCAGAGACATATGCTTAATGGCCGAGCATGCAGTCTGACGATGCACCAGATCACGATCCATGAGTGCATCCTCAAGCAGTGGACAAACTGCATAGATATAATCTTTGCCCATCTCGCCAATATACTCGAAGAGAAATGAAAGTGATTTCAGGACACCATTCTGTACATTAAGTTCCGGCACACGATACTCGTTCATAAGCGCAGGGAGCACGGTGAAGGGGCGACAGGTTTCGGCGACAATGGCAATGGCAACTGTTGTGCAGACACGATTCTGTCGTTCCTGCACCTTCAGATTGTTCAGCAATGTGGCAAGCACATCGTGTGGTCCAATTGCTTTGGCAATGTAACCAAAGGTGTTGACTGTGGCGCGACGAATTGCCTTTTTGTGTGCCTTGAGCAGCTCAAGCAGCTCGAAACAGATGCGCATCCATTCACGTGCTGAAACATATTCGGGACCACGATCCGCTATGCGTCCAACTAGATCAATGCAATTCTCTTGCACCTTTTCGTGACGATTCTTCAAGATGGGTGTTAGGCGGGGCAATAGATCTTTGATGGGCGGCGTCATTTTGGTCATGCCAATGACATTGACAATTGCCTTCAATGCACCCAAAATGCTGCCCAATACCTCAGGATATTCTTCACCCAGATACTCATAGAGTACAACACCCAAATGTCCCATTAGTTTCTCCTCCTGACAGGTCTTCATGACGACGGCAATGCGTGAGATAAGATCCGCTGCCTGTTGACGAACTTTGGCGGATTTGTTATTCAGACGCCAAAGAATTGTACCGCAAATCTGTGGCAAGTATGGCTTCACACGTTTGCCCAGCTGATTGACGATGGTGCCGAAGCCATTCAACATGACGACATCTTCGGTGGTCTGTTCCTGGAAGGCATACAGTATGCCATCGATAAGCTGCTCCTCGAGTCGTGAATCAATATCAGCAGCGCCAAGATTTCCCATAATTTTCTCAACTGTTTCCATGACCATTTTACGATATTGTTCATTCTCATCCTTGAGATCATCGACGACACGATTGATGATCTCGGAGGTGCCTACCTTGTTTGCAATCTCTACTGTAGTATCGACCAATTGGCGATAGTTGCGTCTATCCAATGCCATGCGATGATTCCAGAAGAACTTGAAGAAATGCGGCAGAATCTCTTCCTTAATGTACTGTGGCTCAACACCATCGGTAGCACAACATTGCTTCACCACCTTGAGCACAATCTTCTTCATTTCCTCGTCGGGCGATTGAAATTCACGGATGAGAATAAGCATCACCTCACGAGTATAATAATTGGCATATTCGGCATCCATCAATGGGATGAGGTAACCAATAGCCTTAAGGAATGCAGCCAATCCTTTGCCACGATGTGTTCGGATACCTTTCCACAAGGGTTTCAGTACAGAATCAAAGGATTCAATACCATACGGTGTGGCTGCCTCAGCGAGTGCAGCTATTGCCAGCGCAGTGATTGTCCGCACCTTTTGCTGCTCATCGACCAGACCATGCTCAATGATCTCCACCAGCGCCTTAAGATGCGGCAAGATGGCGCAACCCATAAGTATGGCAATCTGTTGTACAATCTTGATGCCCGTGTGACGCGCTTGCCAGGATTTCTTTGACTTGCAGACGGCCTTAAGGAAGGGCAATAGCGATGGGATACCCAAAGCGGATGCAACGACAGCAAACGCACGCGCCGTTGTATTTCTGACGTATTCATCAATGTTATCAATATCAGGACGCATAGTGGAAATCATAGTAGCCAAGCCTGCAGCCTTTGCCAAATTCGATATAATCTCACGACCTTCAATACGCGCATAGTAATCCTCATCGATGAGCAGCGGTTCAATGACGACAAGAATCTTGTGCACAAATGGACGCACAAGATCATCCAATTTGTAGAGCACACGATCAATGACTTTGACCAATAAATGACGCTCCTGATCCTCCAATGTGGGTGACATAAGCAACGGTAGAATCTGATTGAAAAGTGGCCCAGCGCCAAATTCACGCGCCTTATCCGTCATCTGACGCAATGCGGATTTACGCATAGGCGGTGAACCATTCTTAATGGTTAGCAATAGTTTCATAATCTTGCGCTCCTTTAGCTCTTCGGGTGAGAGTGCATCCTCGTTGACATCCACAAGCAGTTTATCGAAATATTGTGCATCTTCGGGCTTCATGAAGGGTAAATTTTGTCCCTTGGGTTGATTATCCATAAACTTGGCATTCTTATCCTCCACCTGGATGAAGAAACCAGCTGGTGTGCCAGCAATTGGTGTGGGTGTGGCCATTAGCTTGCGTCCAGGTGTTCGCAGTGGCACGTAGCCTGCCGGTGGTGGCAATATCTTATAGCCGGGTGGAAACATTTGATCAAGTTCCTCATCTGTATATGGGCGATTACGCTCATCGATTTCCTTCTCCCAGCGATAGGCTTGTAGTTGTTCTGGTGTCATTGCAGCCAATGCTCCCGGTGTGGGCGTGGCCATAGCCATGGCCTTGACGCCCACGGGTGTGCTGCCTCCGGGTGTAAATTGAGGTGTGGCATGACCGGGCGTTGCATGCGGCGTCATGCTTGGTGTCATGGCGCTTGAATTACTAGGCGTTATAGCTGGCGTTGTATTCGATGGTGTCTCGTCCCAGCGTGAACGACGTTTTGAAGCACCTGGCGTGGATTCAATGGAGATGCTCTCACCGGCTCCACTGCCAGTACGATCGGGCTTTGGTGTTTCGGCCCAACCGCTGTGTCCGGGTGTCTCACGTTCTGTCTTTGGTGTCTCATCCCAGCGATTTCGTCGTGCTGATTTCTCGTGTCCCGGCGTCTCGTGGCCGGGTGTCATGGCATGTGCCGGCGTTGCATCCCAGATGCGTGTACCCAAACCGGGAGTTGCACCAGGCGTTTCGCTGCCCTTGTGTCCTGGAGTCTCATCCCAACGATGATCTCCTGGCGTTTTCTGCAAGATATTCTATAAATTTATATCTGTCAATGGTTTTTTCGATTTACTTACATCTTCCCAGGAGGGCGTGGCAGCGCTGCTAGGCGTAGCAGCTACTTTGGCAGGAATGAAACTTTCGCTGACCGTTTGATCCCAACGTCCACGTTTGCGTCCACCATCCGGCTTAGCAGCAACATTCGATTCACCATTGGATGACTTTACCAATGTACCATCTTTGGATTTTTCCATAATGCGACGCCTTAGTTCGGACTCCTCACCCTTCAGCATCTGTTCCCGCATAATGTCTGTGTAGGTGCGGGAACCTACATCAGGAGTTTTGCCGCCATCGGCAAATGGATCCGCACGATCGGGTGAAATGATAATACGACGTCTCTTCTGTCTATATTCATCCTCACGATCTGCAATAGTTGGACGACGTCGATCCGCTAAAGGATCAATATCCTCTTTGCCCTGGGTAACATCCTTCAGCACTGAGGTAGGGGCAGTATATGTTGTACGTTTCTGTGGTACCGGAAATCCATCATCTTCCTCATCCTCATCGCCTTCATCATCATTTGCCGCAATCGATGTATTGTAGCCCTCGTAGCGGCCCTTTGCCCCCTTCCCCACAGCGGCCTCATCGTCATACAGATCCGTATCGAAAAAGCCGCCGCTGTCCAATAAACCAACACCCGCTGCAGCTGCATTTGTCTTTGCTAGCTCTGTCTTCTTTGCCTGAATATCCGAGATTTGCGCCTCAATATCTACAAATGAAATAATACACAAAAAAAAAACTCATAAAAATTGATTTGCTCTTTTAATGGCGCTAAGCGAATTGAGGACAACAAAAAAAATAATTGTTAAATATTATCGGCGCCGTAACTTATTTACTCAGTGAACTCTTCCATACTTTACAGAGCATTTGTTGCACTTGTTTTTCAACTTACCTTCATGAGTACGCGGTATATTTTCCATTTTTTACCAATTTCTCGACAACAAACGTATGAAAAACGCGTACATGAAAAATTGTGCGACAGTATTGTGAATGCTGTTCAACAATATGCAATTTTACAACACTGTTAGCCGCTTATCGTTTATCACTGCTAAATTGCTAAATGCAAAACAAGTTATCGATAACAATGCATTCAAATTCTCGCTCATCTCTAACTGTTAGCACGTGTTGTTTGTTGTTGTCTGTTTTGATTCTCTGTCCAGGCAGAAATAATGTTGGCGAAAAAGCAGAAAATGGAAACGGAGTCAGAGACAATAGTAGCACCACACACGCTACAGGCACGCCTCATCTCCGACACAGGCGAAGAGGCCGGCCCACCCATAGATCTACCCTCAGGCATCACAACACAACAGTTGGGTCTGATATGCAATGCGCTGCTAAAGAATGAAGAAGCGACTCCATATTTATTCTTTGTGGGCGAGGATGAGATTAAAAAGTCACTAGAGGATACACTTGATCTCAGCAAAGTTGATACAGAGAACGTCATCGATATTGTCTATCAGCCGCAGGCAGTTTTCAAGGTACGCCCCGTGACAAGATGCACAAGCTCTATGCCGGGTCATGCTGAAGCTATTGTTTCACTACACTTTAGTCCAAATGGCGCACATTTGGCCAGTGGCAGTGGTGATACTACTGTTCGTCTTTGGGACCTCAACACGGAGACGCCACATTTCACATGCAGCGGTCACAAACAGTGGGTGCTGTGCGTCGCTTGGGCACCGGACGGTAAACGTTTGGCCAGTGCCTGCAAAGCCGGAAAGATTATTATTTGGGATCCAGAGACGGGACAACAGGTGGGACGCACATTGACGGGCCACAAAAAGCACATCAATTGCCTCAGCTGGGAGCCGTATCATCAGAATCCTGAATGCCGCAAGCTTGCATCGGCCAGCAGTGATGGAGATTGTCGCATCTGGGATGTGAAATTGGGTCAATGTTTACTCAACATTGCTGGACATACGAATGCAGTGACTGCAGTGCGCTGGGGCGGCGCTGGCATGTTATATACCTCGTCCAAGGATCGCACGGTCAAGATGTGGCGTGCTGCCGATGGCATACTCTGTCGCACATTCTCTGGTCATGCGCATTGGGTGAACAACATTGCGCTGAGCACAGACTATGTGCTGCGCACTGGACCCTTTCAGCCGGTCAAGGATCGCCTCAAGGGCATCGATAGCGTGGACAGTAAGTGATGACATTGAATGTTCTCATGGAATTCTTTATAACAATTTGTTCTCTTCCAGCTGAGGAACTACGTGCAGCTGCTCTGAAGCGTTATCAAACTGTCTGCCCGGATGAGGTGGAATCACTGGTGTCCTGCTCGGACGACAACACATTGTATCTGTGGCGCAACAATCAAAACAAATGCGTAGAACGCATGACGGGACATCAGAATGTTGTAAATGATGTTAAGTATTCGCCCGATGTCAAGCTCATTGCATCCGCATCCTTTGACAAATCCGTGCGTCTTTGGCGTGCACATGATGGACAATTCGTAGCCACATTCCGGGGTCATGTGCAGGCAGTGTATACACTCGCCTGGTCAGCGGATTCAAGACTCATTGTCTCTGGCAGCAAAGATTCAACATTGAAAGGTTAAGATTAAAATCTCTTCATAGACAGTATCTAATCTCTTCCTGCCTTCTCTGTAGTTTGGAGCGTGCAGACTAAGAAACTGGCGCAGGAGTTGCCTGGACATGCTGATGAAGTCTTTGGCGTCGACTGGGCACCTGATGGTTCACGCGTTGCCTCTGGCGGCAAAGACAAAGTGATCAAGCTGTAAGTCCAAAAATTTCTCGACAGGATTAACAAACACTAATCACATTTATTTTTATTGCATTTACAATTTCTCTCTTATAGCTGGGCCCATTGAGGTACAGAATCCTATGTACATGTTCAGACACGTTTTATACCATATATGTAAATAAAGCGATTCCTTTTGGTTATCCTACAAATCCTTCTGCTAGACATTTTGTAGCCTTATGCTTTGCAGCATCTCCGTTAGAGAAGTTTCCATTGTTTCTGCATTGCGAAAGTATGTGTCCGGCACAGCCGATTCCGAGAGCAATGCTTGAGCGGCAGCCACAAATCCAGCTGCCACACATTCGTCCAGTGTATGCTGCTTAAGCAGCGCTGTTATGAAGCCGGCACAGAAACTGTCCCCGGCACCAGAAACATTAACAATGTTCTGCACTTTGGGTGCAGCATAAAAGCGTTGTGTATGTCCGCAACTGGGAGCCGAGAGTGTGAGCAACTTGCTCGAGTCGTCCAGCGCATCCGAGCGCACGCTCAGTAGCACACCATGGCTGCCCAATGTGGTAATGATGCAGTTAAAATGCGTTTCGATCTGACGCAACAATGGTTGCGTTTTAGCCAACAGTTTGGAGCACTCCATGTCAGTCTTCACCTGCCAGTCAACGGGCTGTGCTGTAATGGTCTCCACAATAGTCTTGAGCTCGTGCAGATTAGGTTTGACAAGACGTATGGCCTGAGTGAGCTGTGTGTTCAGTTGGAAAGGTTTGCCGGCAATGAACATATCCGTGGGCTCAAAGAAGACGGGCACCTGGAAACGTTCGGCCAGCTCCAAGGTGTGTGTCATGGTCGACTGTGACAAGTTGCTGTCTATAACAATGAGCGGTGCCTGTTGAAAGAGTTCAATGCGTTCCTCTATTGCTGCTGGTGTAATGCTGCTATGCACATCCATGTCACCAAGGATTAGTTTACAGTCACCGGAGCGATCAAAGACAACGGCACATAGGGACGTTGCCTGCTCATTGTTCACGATGAGAGAGCTGTGCAGTGCTGGTGGCATCATTTGTTTTAGTATGGAACCAAATTTATCATTGCCCACGGCAGAAATAAGATTCACATCGCCGTGCAGCTTATAGATGCCTTCGGCTATGTTGCGTCCCACACCGCCGGCTGCTTGCTTGGCCACCGATGTGTAGGTGGCACCATCTAGCTGCAGCGCATGCTGATCCTTGATACGAAACGAAAGATCCAAGATTGAGGCGCCTATAACTAGAGGTTTCTGCTTAAAGCTGCTCTTGCTACTGATTGGAGTTGAAGCTTCTTTTCTTTTGTTGACCAGCGCACAGGCAATTTCTGCTGCAACGGATGCATTATTCTTGATCAGCGCAATGTTCGCCTGGAGGCTGCGTCCCTTGGTAAGTTTGGCAATGTGTGCGAGTAGGAAAGGCGTAACCTCTTTGCCGCTGACACCTTGAGCCTGTGCCTCGGCATTGGCTTCGGCAATAGCAGCATCTATGGCTTCCTTTTCAGCTGCATATGCCGCTGGAATCGGAACTCCAATCAGGACACCCGACTGCAGCTGAAGTTGTCGCCAGGAGCGTAACAGTTCAGCTGCTTGAACAGCAGTAGGTAGATTGTAGGGCACCTTGGAGCCACTGTCACGTGTATAGAAATCGGGAAAGATGCCACCAGGGCTATCAAAGCTGGCAACGCATACGCCTTGTGTTTCCAGATACTCTAAGGTGCGTGGAATGTCCAGAATGGACTTGACACCACTACAGACAACTGCAACGGGAGTGCGACCAAGTTCCACCAGATCAGCAGAAACATCAAGTGTCTTATGTCCTTCACGGTGCACGCCACCAATGCCACCGGTGGCAAAGATTTCAATTCCCACGCGATGAGCAATAATCATTGTGGCTGCCACAGTTGTGCCGCCACTTTGACGCATTGCCACCACATAGGGCAGATCCCGTCGAGAACATTTGATGACCTGCTCGCGTGGCTTCTGTGCCAACTGCTGCAATTCCTCTGCCGTCAGTCCAACTTTAATGCAACCATCAATAATTCCAATGGTCGCTGGCACAGCGCACTTTTCCCTTACGACCTGTTCCACTTGTTGCGCCGTCTGTACGTTTTCGGGATATGGCATGCCATGGGTTATAATCGTTGATTCTAATGCCACAATTGGTTGTTTCTCTCTCAAGGCATATTGAATTTCTGGATGCACCACAATATGTGTCGCCGTTGCAATTCTCCGGCTTCGTATTAGAGATTGAGCCCGAGAGCTGAGCGCATAACATTTCCTTAGTAGCATTTATGTTAATTTCTTTAACTATTGACAAAAAATCAATTGCAATTAGTAATAATTACAAATGTTGGCAAACTTATTGCATATTTATCTGTACACGAAATATATTGTTTATAAAATTTGCAATCCATGCGGTTTTTTTTTAATAGCAACAACAAAAACTGTTTACACTTAACAGCTGATCGGCTGCAACTACACGTGATAACGTAATGAAAACTTTGCTAATTTTTTATTAGTTGTCGTTAAAGTAAAACAATTAATTTATTTATTGTTATTTAGTGTAGTCTTAAAATAAAGATTATAATTTGTTTTGATTTGAGTTTTATTTACAAATTCAATTACATTTCATTTTCATTCGATGCGGTCACACTGTAAATGTTATTGCTATCGATAACGATAACGACGTCGATACTTGCAATATTCAACTAATTTGCGCAATTTGAGCGTCGCTTTGATTTTTTTTTTTTATTAAAGAAGTTAAAATTTACAAAAAATGGATTTTAAGCAGAATGCATATACTTTGGATTTCTTCAATTTTACGCCGGAGCTATTATCAGCAGAACGTAAGTTGCAACAATTACATTACACAATCTGCATAGTAACATTATCATGCCATCCCGCCAGGTAATCACTTGGTCAAGTCACTTATCGGCAAAGCTGTCGAGTCAAGCATCAAAAAAATTGAAACTCCAGCAACATCGTTACATTTAACGGAGTCCAAGGATGCAGTCATTGAACTTATGTTGCAGGCCTGCCAACCAAAACTTGATGCACTCGAGGAGCTGGACAAGCGTTACTTCAATGTGCCGCCGCATGTGCTGCACATTAAGGACTTTGAGCTGAAGGAACAATTTACTTCCGAGGACGAGGAGCAAAAGAAAGCTGAACTAGAGAAACTCAAGTTGCAATATCGTCAGGTGAGTAAACTCTAAGCTGCCAAGTGCAACCTCCATTAATTTTCTGCTGCCCTCGAAAAGAACATGTACATGCTGGCAGAACTGGAATCAGAGCAGGAGAAGTTTACAGCCATTGAGCCATGCGTGCAGAAAGAATTAGAAATGCGTGATGAAGTCTACGATGCCTGCAATAATGCAAATGTAGAAACTACATACAAACTGATAAACAAAGTGATGAATTATCATGAGAAGGCAACTATGACAACTAAGGAAACTAATGCCAAGTAGCAAGTGCTGCCACAAACTTAAACTAAGTAATTAGTCAATAATCATTAGCTTAATATTTTTATTACTTAATGTTTAAGTAATTCCCGAGATTTTCCTAGAGAATATATATGCATCAATATATATATATATTTATATATCTGAGCATTTCTCGTTATTTTTGAGCTCTAATAGCCCGAAGGTGCCCTGAGTTAATGATGTTTCTATTTTTGATGTACTGCCTATGTGTCCGTCCAGAGCGTCGTCTCATCGTCGTCGTCATTGTGTTCCCCATCGGCAACATAGTTCAACAGCCCGACAGAGTTGTACGTTTTGGCAAGACAACAACGCAGCCACACGCCGAGTTCTGTCACAGCTACGGTTGCTACTGCTGCTGCTGCAGCAAACAGAACTTTGCGAATCTCATGAAAACGAAACAGCAGCAGCATCAGCAGCCGCAGAAGTTGAGAACTTTTTCAATCTATTTATAAAATAGTGCGAGGCGGCAGCGGCCAGCGGCGACAAAAAATTTATTTGCGAGGAGGAATATTCAAAAACAAAATTGAATAAAAACTTTTGATGTACACCGAAGACTTTATACTCTCTCTCTCTCTCTATACATATATAAAAAAAAATATGTATAGAAATTGTAAGGCAGTTAGTATTACTTACCAGCACTAGATGGCGCTAATTTATTTGCAATGATCACAATTAACAGTGACAAACAGCAGTTCGTTTACACAGAAAGAAAATTAATTCTTTTGCTCAAGTTCATTGGACTTTTAGTTAGTGTATAGAAATGCAAAAAAAATCAAAAATAATTATACGAAAATAAAACATTCGAAACTGTAAGATTCGCGGCGACTTTCGGCGTTATTAATAAAAGCAGCGCTGCCTGCGCGGCCAGCTATGTATGCTGCTTGGGATGTGATGGTAGATCGGGTGGTGCCTGGGCGGGCTGCATTTATTCGCATTCGTCGCATTCGCTTGTCGCTATTTCGCCTGTGTGGAGTTGCACATCCGTCGTCTCTAAAAATTTGAATTTATATAGACTGAGGTAAGACATCTTGGCTCATCTTTATGTAATATGTATATCTCTCTCTATATATAGTATATATATATATATATATATATATAAATATATATATATATAAAATATTTATATATCCAATAAATATATCTATATGGTTTTTATAGTTAACATGAATGTGGAGAAGCTAAAGCGGCTGCAGGAGCAAGTGCGCATCGGTGGCAAGGGCACGCCCCGTCGTAAGAAGAAGGTTATGCACCAGACGGCTGCCACTGATGACAAGAAGCTGCAGAGTTCATTGAAGAAATTATCGGTTAGCACCATACCCGGCATCGAGGAGGTCAACATCATCAAGGATGATCTCACAGTCATCCATTTTAACAATCCCAAGGCACAGGCATCGCTCTCAGCCAACACTTTTGCCGTTACTGGTCATGGCGAGACAAAGAAGATTGTCGATATGCTGCCAGAGATTCTGCCTCAGCTGGGTCAGGAGACTGTCGTCCAGTTACGCATGTACGCCAATTCTATGTCCAATACGCAAAAGACAACGGAAAATGGTTCAGCTGTAGCGGATGATGATGATGTTCCCATGTTAGTCGAAGACTTTGATGAGGTAGCCAAAGTAGAGGCAGCCAATAAACAGCCGGAACAAAAGTCTACTGAGAAGCCTAAGGATGCCAAGAAATCAAACAAGCCGGAACCGAAGCAGCAGCAGCAACAGCAGCAGCAGCAGCAAAAGAAACAAGAAGCAAAACCAAATGAAGCCGCCAAAAATGCAAAGGGAAAACAGGATAACAAGAAGACACCAGCCAAGAATCAAGAGAAGGAGAAGAAAAAGAGCGAATCGGAGAATGTTAAGGATGCTGCCAAAGCTGTTGAAACTCAGCCAAAGGCTGCTCCAGCCAAGGAAGAGAAACAGCAGCCCGTAAAAGCAGCTCAGCCTCAAAAAGTGGAGCAACCTAAGCCAGTCGAGCAAAAGGCTCAATCTCCGCCAGCTAAGCCTGCTGACAAGGCCAAAACTCCACCAAAATCGGAGCCAACAACACAACCGGCTGCAGCTGCTCCAGCAATTGCTCCAGTTGCGCCAGCCAAGGCAAAGACACCACAACCGGATGGACCAACACCAGTTCCCGCTCCTGCTCAGCCATCACCTGCTGTTCAAACACTGGCTCAGATCGTTGCCGCTGAGCCACCGAAGCCAGTCGAAGCGAAACCTGAACCCAAGAAGGAAACTGCCGCTCCGGCTCCAGCTTCAGCTGCTGTACAAGCTGCACAGAAAACCACCGAAACTGCCCCAGCAAAGGAAGAGAAGCCCATTGAGAAGCAGCAACCAGTAGCAGCTCAAGCTCAACCGCAGCCTGCTTCGCCCAAGGCCGAAGAGAAGGTAGAAAAGCCTAAGGAGGAACTTAAGACTCCACCTGTTCAGGCCAAAGCAGCATCACCTGCTCCTAAGCCAATTGAGGCACCTATTGCTGTAGCCCAGCAGAAGCCTGCGGCACCGCAACAACAACAGGCTCCAGCACAGCCAGCAAAGCAGGCAACACCAAAGCAAGAGACGCCACCACCGGCCAAACAAGTGACGCCTCCCGCTGAGAGCAAACCAGTCCAGCAGCAAACACCAATTTCGGCACCTGCTCCCCAACAAACTCAGCAGGTTGTTGCCGTGCCCGAGAAGAAGCCAGAGGAAAAAGCTGCCACACAATCGACGCCAATTCAGCAGCAGCAACCTAAGCAGGCAAGTCCCAAACAGGTGACTCCACCAGCTGAAGCCAAGCCAGCTCCAGCTCAGGCACAAGCTCCAGCTCAGGCACCGGCTCCAGCTCAGGCACCGGCTCCAGCTCAGGCTCAGGCTCCAGCTCAGGCACCGGCCCCGGCTCCAGCTCAGGCCCCTGCGCAAGCGCCTGTTCAAGCACCAGCTCCGGCTCAAGCTCCAGCTCCAGCTGCAACCCCGGCTCCAGCTCAGCCACAAAAGGAAACCGCTGCTGCCAATGGCAAGAAGCAGGAAGCAGCTCAAAAGCAAAAGCAGCAGCAGCCGGCAAAACAAGGTCAGCCACAGCAACAGCAGCAGGGCCAGAAACAGCAACAAGGCAAAGGTCAACAGCAACAACAGCAGCAAAAGCAACAGCAGCAGCAACCACAGCAGCAGAAGCAACAGCAGCAGCAACAACAGCAAGCTAAGCAACAACAACAGCAACAGGCAAAGCCACAACAGCAGCAGCAGAAACCTCAACAGCAGCAGCAACAGCAGAAACCTCAACAGCAGCAGCAGCAACAGCAGGCTCAACAACAGCAGCAACAGCCTCAACAGCAGCAGCAGCAACAGCAGGCTCAACAACAGCAGCAACAGCCTCAGCAGCCTCAACAGCAGCAACAACAGCCTCAACAACAGCAGGCTCAACAGCCACAGCAGCAGCCGCAACAACAACAACAGCCAAAGCAACAGCAGCAGCAGCAACAAAAGCAACAATCTCCTAAGCCTGCAGCTGGCCAACAGCAGGGCAAAGGTAACAAGGCATCGCCACCAAAGCAACAGCCGCCCAAACAGCAGCAACAGCAACAACAAAAAGCTGGCAATGGCAAACCAAGAACGCCGGCAAATACGCCAAATTCGCAATCGTCTCCCAAGGCGACGCCATCACCAAAAGCAGGCGCTTCACCTAAGGCCGCCTCCCCGAAGGCTGGCACACCACCAACCCCAACGCCCGCACCACAAGGTGGCGCTAATTAATTTCTGTAATGCATTTTTTAAACTTTTAACGGTCAGCGCTGAAGCAATGACATTTGCAGACGTTGCTTTTATCGATAATTCTGTTTCGATTATATTTGATTTTTGAAAACAACGAAAGATGGCGCCAATTTATTTTCAACGATCAGCTGAGAAGAAGCAGCAGCACTATACTAATTGACAGTCAGCTGTTAACGCAGATCGATAACGCGCCGATTCGATTTTAATTTTCTGACGATTACATTTTATATTGAACAAAAAAAAATAAAAATTTGAAAAAAAAAACTCAATTATGTGGACCAATTGCAGGGCTCATTAAGCTCTTGATTTGCTGCCTAATGTCTAATTTTCGGTCTTTGCCTTCTCCGGATTAAGTTTCCACATAGCATAATTCAAGGCCGTGGCAAAGCCCAACCATGCCATATATGGTACAAATAAAAGTCCCGCGGTTTTGTTGATACGATGGAAGAGAACACCGCACGCGCCGGCAGTGGCTGTCAGTGCGACAATGTCAATCAGACCCTGCGTGTATATGTGAGTGTGTGTGTATAAATGACAAGCATTAAAAGATAACAAAGGTAAACAGTGACAACGATGCCTCAACTTACGCCCTTAATGCTATGCTTGCCAAAGAATATCGGTGTCCACGCCCAGTTAAGCGCCAATTGTGTGCCATAGACCATCAATGGCAATTTAGCATCACCACTGAAGCCACCGCCATCACGCCAGACCAGGTAAGAACCATAGCCAATGCCAGAGTAAAGTGTTACCCAAACAGGCGCAAAAAGCCAATTTGGTGGCTTGAATGATGGAAAATTCAAGTTTGCATACCAATTGGGAATATTCTGTCTGGTCAGTCTGCCATTCACAATGCCGCCCAGATTGGGCAGGATAATGGCGCCAGCAATTTGTAGCGCCTTTACTTTTGCACATTGCTCAGCCATTTTTTCGGTTGTTCTGTTGCGTGCGCTGTAACTCAACTTAACTGTAAAAACTTCGTTGTAATAATGAAAAACTTTGCCGGTGATTTCATATATCCAATACGTGCCAATGCGCATTTACATCTGTTTGTGTGTGTGTGTGTGTGCGTATGAGTATTTATTTTGTTGTTTGCGTGTGAGTTTAATTGCTGTCTGTGCGCTCGATGCTTGCGAGTTTTCTCACTGTGTGCGTGCGTGTGTGTGTGTTGTGTGCTGAGTGACTTTTGCACTGCAACACTGCGCAACAAGTTTTTTGAGATAGTGTGAATGAAATATAGAATAATAAAATGATGAAAATGAAAATATTTGGACTGCATTTCAATATAATTTTAATAATTAATAAAAATAATATAAATAATATTTGAAGAGTTTATAAAAAAAATTATAAAAATATTTACAAAATTAAAAAAAAAACTTTTACTTATAAAAATCATTAAAAAAAAATTTGCTCAAAAAAAAAAATTTTAATTTGATAAAAATTTGCAAAAAAAAAAAAAAAAAAGTAAATGTATACAAATAATTTATAGGTGCTTGAAAATATTAACATAATTAAAAAATTTTTAAAAATATTAAACCCATATTTTTTTTTATACTTGTTGTGTTGCCTAGTGCCTTCGATTGATTGATCATGTGAAGGGCTCGATGGAGCGTTAAGACATGAAATTATAATCTGATTTCTGATTGTGAAATATTTTTCAGACTAATTACACTTGATATCAAACTATATTCTAGATTGCTGTAAATATGGCGACCAAGGTACAAGCCAAAGGACAGAGCACTAGGAGCTATTGGTTGCCATGGAAATCTTTGTTTTGGCCACAAAAGCAGCAGAAGTTTTTACTAAGCTGAAGCCGCAAAGAGATGACGCTTTATTTTGATACAAAAATTGAATTTCTGGACTTGGATGCAGTGAGCACCATCAGTAGTTGGCATCCGAATGAGCCGCTCTTTGCTGTGGCCTCATATAGTCATGAGCGTGGAGGCAGCGTAACCATATTCGCAGACACTGTAAGTGAAGAAAAGGAACAGAAAAGCAACAGAAACAATGACTAATTCTTACTTATTGCAGGGTGAACCACAACGCGATGTTACATATCCAGTGCATGCCACATCCCAGGCAACTGCTCTGTGCTGGCATCCAGAGAAAGCATTGCTAGCTACAGGCTGGGAACATGGCGACATACACGTCTGGTTTGCCGGACATCGTGAATTTGCAAGTGTCAGTGGTCCGCACAAGGCTCCAATTGTTCTATTGGAGTTCAGTGAGCAAGGCGGACGCATGGTTACAGCAGATGCCATGGGCTTGGTGACAGGTTGGCGCTGTGATGGACAATATCAGTTCTTGACCATGTTCTCGCATGATCTACGTGAAGTACTGCTGCTTATCTGCTTTCGACGCACTGTGGAAAGTGAATTGCGTGAGGAAATAGCAAATTTGGCCAAGGCGGCGGTGGCTGGAGATGAGAATGCATTGGATACTCTAACCAATTGGCGTCCACGTACTGCGGCACGTAGTCATTTGGGTGTCAAGGATAATCATTGTTTTTATGCCTGCACACAAGGTGGCGTCGTCTACTATATCAATCAAGGTGGCAGCTGCACGGAGATTATGAAAAGCGGCGCACAGCAGCCGGCAATCCTACAGATGTTATGGCATCCCAAGAAGTAGGCATCCCAATGATTTCTCTTTAGACTCTCTAATTCTCTCTTTCGCTCTTACAGAGATGCTGTCATCTGTCTGCTGGAAGACTTGACCATTACGCTGTATCTGGTGGAATCTACCGGCATTTTGACGGAACTGGAACGCGTTAAGCTCAGTGGACGCGCTGGCTCCGTCAAGTTAGGTGCCATTACTTGGGCAGGCAACAGCTTGGCCATCATAACCGGTGAACTCTCTGTTAGAATGTGGGACATTGAACGTAGTGATAACTATTTGCTCAAAATGGATTTACCCAGCAGCGCTGTGGGCGTGGCAGGTGGCAACTCATCGCTCTCCAGCTCCTCTATATACAGTCCCGAAAGCAGTGGCGAAAGTGCCAACAATCTGTGCCGCAAAATCTCCAAGTATGCGCAATTCTCTGGCTCTGTTTCTGGTTCTGGTTCCGGTTCGAGCGCCACAGAGATCTTCACCTGCCTTGCGTACAGCAATGATAATCAAACACTTTGTGCTGCCACCAACTTAGGTAATCTTTACACTTGGAAGCGCACTGTGAGCTGCTTTGTTGGCGCTCCAGAGGATGCCTGGCAGCTGGGCAACATCTCAACGTTATCGCGTCAAGGCGCTATCAAAAGTTGCAGCTGGGGATTCAATGAGCTGGCCAAGTCTTGCATCTTGGTCAACTGTCTGTCGAGTGTCTTCATGCTGAAGGAGCAGCCACTACTAGCTCAACATACGCGCAACATTTGGGCGTTGCAAAGTTCCGCCAAGTCAGTGCAGCTGACGCACTGCAGCGGCCGTCAGTGCCAGGTGCAAGCAGAGTTTGCTGTCACAGCATTGGCGCTCAATGAACTCAACTTGGTGGTGAGCAATGGACGCTCCATTGCATCGTATAGTCTACAAAAATTGGACAAATCTCTAGATGAGTTTGAGCAAATTCTGGAAGCATCAGGTGCTGGTGCAACTGCTAGTGCCACGCCCGCACTTGTTGTACGTCTACTGCAAACATTTGCTGCCGAATGTCTTGTGCTCTGCCTGCATCAGCAGAACATTTTCTGCTTAAACTCCAATGACATTGTCGTCTACTCTGTGGGCGGCGTAATCCTGCAAAGAATTCTGGGCAATGATATTGAAGGCAAAATCATTGGCATGGATCTTACTGCATGCTATCTCTCAGTGTTTACCATGAATGGCTATGTCAAGGCATATGATGTGAGTCGCCATGATCCCAAGTTGTTGTTTCCCAGCAAATCTGGACATGAAATCTTTGATGACTTTGGCGAGTTCATCATGGTTAAGTGTAACAGTTTGGGCAGCCATTTGGCGCTTGTCATTGCGAATCGTAGCTTTACGCCGCTGCATACGATTTACTGCTGGGATTTCGAGCGTAATAATCTCTTGGAGCACAACTTGATCATGGAAAAGGAAACGGAATCTCAACCAGGTTCAAGCTCTAGTTCTAGCTTGCCGGTGCGCATTTTCTGGGACACAGAAGAGCCGCGTCTGCTAGCTGTGGAAGTCAAGTCGATGGTTATGTTGCAACAACAGCCACAGCAACCAAGTCGTCCAGCACAGCCGCGTCCATCTCATTATGTCACCTCGCAGATCCTGGTCATGTTCTACTCCTCAAATATGAATGTGCTGGAGACACAATCAATGCCGGAAGCTGCGCAACTCTTAAATCTATGTGTGCCGAACGTTGTCTGCCTCCAGGTGAACACAGTTAAGGAGCAACCTCTGCAAGATTTCGTTGATCTGCAGCAATGTGATCCGATCACACGTCGCCAGGTGCTCAACTTTAGCCTGCACGTGGCCGAGGGTCAAATGGATCTAGCTTTCCGTTGTGTACGCTCCATACAATCCAAAGTGATCTGGACAAATCTAGCCAAGATGTGCGTGCATACAAGTCGCCTGGATGTGGCCAAGGTCTGCATGGGACACTTGGAGCAGGCACGTTCTGTGCGTGCATTGCGCCAGGCCATGCAGGATGAGGATCTCGAGCAGGAAGCCAAGGTTGCAGTGCTGGCCATAGAGCTGGGCATGATCGATGAGGCTAAAGAACTCTACAAACGCTGCAAACGTTATGATCTGTTAAACAAGTTGCTCCAATCCATTGGCCAACTAGATGAAGCATTGCAAGTAGCCGAAACCGAAGATCGCATCCACTTGAAGCACACGTACTATCAGAAAGCGCAAGCACTGCGTGAATCGGGTGACATCAAGGCTGCCATCGAGTACTACGAGAAGACACAGAATCCCGTGCAGAACATTACCCAACTACTGTTGCTTGAGCAACCGCAAGCCATGAAACGATACATTCAAACCACCACCGATCCTAAGCTGCTCAAGTGGTGGGGTCAATATGTGGAAAGCTCCGGCGACATGGATGCCGCTCTAGCTGTCTATAGCAAGGCTGAGGATTGGTTCTCGCAGGTCAAAATACTCTGCTACTTGGGCAAAATCAGCAAAGCGGATGCTATTGCTCGACAGTCGGGTGATCGTGCTGCATGCTACCATTTGGGGCGACACTATGAGAATGTTGGCAAGTACCAAGAGGCAATCATGTTTTATACGCGTGCACAGACCTTCAGCAATGCCATACGCATCTGCAAGGAGAACGACTATCAGGATGAGCTCTGGACTGTGGCAAGTTCATCACGTACACGCGACAAGGCCATAGCTGCCTCTTACTTTGAGGAATGTGGCAATTTTAAACATGCCGTAGAGTTGTATCATCGTGCTGGCATGATACACAAAGCGCTGGAGCTGGCATTCGAATCACAGCAGCCGGATATTCTTGAGATCATTGCAACGGAATTGAATGCTGAATCGGATGCAGAGCTGATCAATCGTTGTGCCGATTTCTTTGCCAGCATCGAACAGTATCAGAAGGCGGTGCAACTGTTGGCCAAGACAAAGCATCTGGAACGTGCGCTCAGTATTTGTATGGAACGTGGTGTGCCCATCACTGAGGAACTTTCGGAGCTACTGACACCTGGCAAAACAGACTTCGATGAGCCGAAACGTGTTGCCATCTTGGTGCAGTTAGGTGAACTGTTGCAACAGCAAGGTGACTATCATAGCGCTACGAAGAAGTTTACGCAGGCAGGCGACAAAGCGCGTGCCATGAAATCTTTGCTCAAATCTGGCAACACGGATAAAATCATTTTCTTTGCCAGTATGTCGCGTCAGCGTGAGATTTACATCATGGCAGCCAACTATTTACAGTCATTGGACTGGCAGAATGATCAGCAGATCCTCAAGCATATTGTTAGCTTCTATAGCAAGGGACAAGCCTATGATTCTTTGGCCAATTTCTATGCGATTTGTGCACAGCTTGAGATCGAGGAGTATCAGGATTATGAGAAGGCTCTGACGGCCATGCAGGAGGCATCCAAGTGTTTGGAGAAGCTCAGCCATGCCCAGCACGCCTATAATAATCTGCAGCGCACTGTGGCCGATGTTAAGTGCATCCTAGAGATGCAACAGGCACTGCGAGCGGGCGATAATCAAACTGTCATAGGCGCCTGCCGCAGCATGTTGAGTAAGTGCAGCCTATGGATGCTTGTCTATAACTTTCATTAATCTCTTCTTCTTGCTTCTAGTCAAACCCGAACAGCCGCCCATACGCCACTCCCACATACTGGCTATGCTGGTGCGTGCACTTGTCTATAATAAACAGTTTCCGGAGGCAGGACGCGCTCTCAAGGAGCTGGCTGTCAAGGATAATTCATGGAGTGCTTCAGGTCTGGTCGACAAGGCATTGGTTCAACGTGTCGCCAAGGAATGCGATTTGGATTTCGATTTGATTTGGAATTCGGGACGACAAGTGAGCTCAACGCGCACTGCACCAACAACTGCAGGCACAACAATCTCTATGACAACAACAACAGCAACGAGCAGCGATGACGACGACGATGCTGATGACGAAGAGATCAGAGAGGAATTGCATTGAATTAACAGTCATAGCTCTAGGCACTTAAGCTCCAAAGTTCCAAAGTTCAATCTATATTCTAATGAGCAAAATCAATGCAACTACAGATCGTGATTCCCTCACGGTGAGTTTCTCCGGTTCCGCCATAATTTATTATCAGAAAGTAAAGGTGTTGGAAAATTTAATATGGGAAACCTGTAGACTAACTATAGACGAACCATTGACTATATATAGAACCACATCCCGATCCCCATACACATCCCCAACCCCTCATTCAATGTGTCACAGTTCTTTAATAAACAATGAAATTTCTAATGAAATATTTTAAAAACATTTTTTTTTTTATTATTATTATTCTTCACGCTTCGAGGCTAAAAATATTTTGTTGAATTCTTTAATATTTTAAGAAAATACACAAAGAATTTCAAGCTATATATAAAACAATAAGAATTAAGATTTCTATGCACTTCCTAGAGTATATTAACTTTGATCAACAGTTTGTAACACAAAGTTTTATAGAGCGCAATTTGAAATTTGGAGAGGTAACCTTTTTTAGCGTTAACTAATATATAAATTCAAAGTAGTAAAATTAAAGCAGCATATAGTGTAACTGTCATAGGAACGATCGGTCATAAAATTCCATTTTCATAAGTTATTTAGCAAAGACTCCGCTGACTATATGCTCTAGAAATATTCAGTATAACTCTATGTAGATTTTAGTCTAAAATTAGCAGCAAGAGTATTAATTATTCGGCATGTCGCTGATAACGATTTTTGTTTTCTGTTTTTAAAAATTTGCATTAAAAATGAAAATTTTCTTTCCATGGAAAAATAATACTCAAAACTTATTTCTTAAGTAATCAAAAATCAATTATAAAACTTGTCGTGAATTTATATTTTTTCTTACACGTTAAATCATAACAAATTAAAAAATAAAAAACAAAAACAATTCAAGTAAATATATGTAAATGGAGAATATGTAAATAAATTATAGGTTTTTCCATAACATAGGAAAATCTATCGAATTTCCTTATAGTGAAAACAATAATAATAATAATAATAATAAATTAAAGGGGAATTTAAATAGGTGACGCCTCAATATCAGTTACCAATTTGTGCTCAGGTGTCAGGTGAACCACATATGGCAGATTTAAATATACAAACATATAAACTTTAATGTATTATTTAATTGTTTATATTATTCTAGAATCTAAACTTGACTTAATTAGCTGAACGTTAAGTATCATTAGAACGTCAACAAGATATTGTAGCGCAAAAACAACAAAATGATCGTCGAGTTTGTGAATGAGCAATAAGAATTTCACAAGATCATTTCACACACACATACACACACACACACACGCGCGCAGTCACACTCACACCAAAACACCTGAATACAATATGAGTCGAGAATTATGAATGAATTTTGTTTTCCTTACGTTTCGCTATAGTAAAAGCTTCGTCAGTTTCGCGTAGTATATGAAACCGCAAACCCAAAATAAATATAAATATGAATATGAATACAAATACAAATACAAGTAGAAGTATACTAGGGATATCTGTGGCGCCAGTATTTGTTGTTGTTGCTATTGCTACTAATGATCATCATGATGATGATGATTCACTTGCACTAAATGCGTCCAACGAGCAGACTATGAAATCACAATTGTTTCTCGGAATTCCACGCTAAATTCAATTCAATTTCAATAGAGCAATCGTCTATTTACCGTACTCATCGTAACGCTCGCTCGTCCATCTCTCTCTCTCTCGGTATCTCTTACTAAAATTCGCTATCTCTTTGAACTGTCGAAAGCTTTAGGTTTGTATTGAACGCGTAATGCGCGTTTCCCATGAATGAACCGAAATCCGACGACGACAGCGACGACTTCTTAAACATCCAAACAAGTTCAGCATTGGCCAAAAAATGAAAGGCGCCAATAGCAACAGCTATATGAGATTTGTGACAAGACTCATGCCGCTTTTCCAGGAACGATGACAACGAATCAAGCAAAAGATCGAGAGAACAGCAGAAAGAGTGAGAGACAGGCAGAATGAGAGAGTGAGAGCGAGAGCGTGCGAATTTATGAATGAATGAATGAATTTATTTAGCCAACTGCCAAACGACCTTTAGGCCCATGGGCAGTGCCAGTGGGGATGCCTATAATTGCATCAGCTCTAGAAACATTGATAAAGTATGAGCTAAACATCGAATGGCATATGAAATATGTAGATAATGTTAGTCATTAAAGACTAATAAAAACTTGAACTGTTTTTGGCTAGGCATAAATAAGGGTTATAAATATAAATATGTAATTAAAATACATGATAAGAAATTACTCAGCAATTATGTTTATCAATCGATTTGTTTATACAAATATTATATAGGCAAATTTATCAATCGATCAATTTTATTAAGCAAACTACGCTACGTCCCTGCTCGTGCCTGGGGAACTCCATGACACGCTCGCTAAATTTGTTTGTTTGCCTCGCTTCGTCGCATGACTCATGCACCGACGCGTCGTATCGTAAGAGTTAGCGACGTCATGCTTGCGAATGTGTTTGCCTAACTGAGAGACTGACTGAGCGAGAGCGAAGCGTAGATTGCAAATGATGAGAAAACTTTGTACGATCCATACGCAATAAACCGGTCTATTATGTTAAGTGAGCGAGAGAGAGCGCGAGTGTGTGCAAATTTGGAGAGCGAGCTTTGGCGCAATGAGTGCGTCATGAGTTGATCGCGGTGGATCTTAAGGCGGCCTGATCATTAGCTTGTTGAACGCGAACCTGTACGGATGTGCGGTTATAATGCGGCGGCAAATTATACGAATTGTTTTCGTTTTTCCGATAAAAGTTTAAAACTTAAATAAAATTGATTGCAATAATTTTCAATAATGAAATTTAAATATTATAAAAAGAATAATAATAATAATAATAATAATAAATATTAATTGTTAAATTATTAGAAATTGAACTTGAATTGTGAACTCTTCGATTGATCGGGACGTGCTGTGAATCATATAACAATCCTAAAACTAAATTTAAATGACGTCAAAGATAAAGCAGCCATAATGCAATTATTTGTTGTGTCGTCTGCCTTGTGATATTGTAAACGAATTTTGTCAAGCATTCCATTTATTGTTGGGATAGTCCCATGGCCATACTGCGTCAGAGCCTAATCCATATCCAAACGTTAAATAGCTTTCAGTGTGTGGAGAAGCAATTGCTTAGCTCTTCTTCTTATGCCATGCACCAGGATGCCCGACCAAATAGTGTCGGCGCAACAACAACATCAACAACAACTACAATTACAACAACAAAAGAAACAACAGCGACAAGCAATGAGACAACGCTGGATGCGTCGACGGAGACGAAAACGAGGCAAAGGCTACGTCCACGACGTGCACATCGCCGAAGCAGCAGTAGCAGCAGCAGTTCCTCCAGCAATGACTCCAGCTCTACAACCAGCAGCAGCAGTAGCAGCAGCAGTAATGACAGCCGGAGTAGCAGCAACAGCAGCAACCGCAGCAATAACTGCAGTCCAAATTCCAAATCCAGTAGCCGCTTGCCCAGATCTCCGCCTCCAGCTATCGCTGTCTCCCCGCCTACACCTATTGCCGCTGAGTCACACAACTCTGGTTCCGACTCGGATACAGAGAGCAATCCGCCGTCGCCCGTTGTGGTACCGGTGGATCCGCATGCCTGGACCGGTGAGGACATTTCCAGCTGGGTGAAGTGGTTGACGCGTAAATTTAAAATCGAACCGGAACCGGATATCACGCGCTTTCCCAAAGACGGTAAAGAGCTATGCGAACTGAGTCGTGCCGACTTTTGGGTCTGTGCTGGCTCACGTCTCGGTGGCATCTTGTTGGCCAAACACTTTGCTCTCAGCCTCTATCATGCTACCGGTCGTGAGACAAGCCCAATGCTCAACGACAACGAGCCAAGTGAGTAAAGTGAATCAGTGAATCATTGTATCAGAATCTTTAACCGTAATCTATAGACACATAAATCGTGGTGTTCCGAGTGTGATTGTGAGACCCTTTGCTTGTAATTGACTTGAATTCCCAGTGGCACGTTTAGGTTTCGCACATTGGAAATCCTTTGTGGTCAAGCATCAATTGAATCCTTTTCTCTGGAACTTGCCTCGCGCCCTAATGGCAACTGCTTAAGATGCATTGGCATTGATAGCGTTGTTACTTATGTGTTGCCATTGATTGTTTTTCCCTTGCCATTTGATAAAGACGCAAAATTAATGCGCCTTGGGGAGGGGCTGGGGGTCAGTGTAAAGGTCAACATATAGGGATGAAGATGAGTTGCCAACCAGGTTTGAAATTGCCTTTTAATTAAGATTGCGAAAACGTTTCAGAGTTGCAATCAAAGTCCTTGGAATCGAATCATGATGAAAACTTTAATTGAAAACCTGCCGAAGATGTTCCAAAAACTGAAGTTAACTGTTTTTGTTCTTCCAAACTTTAGTTTCTGTCTCTATAGATAACAATTTCTTTCTCCTACACCAAGCAAATTTTGCTTGTACTTGAATTTGATGCTTCATTTGTGAAGAGAACCTTGCGATTTTGCTTCCTAAACACTTCTCCAATTGTTCTTCCTCTTTCTAGCATAATATATACTGTATATTCTATGCTCTCCGCTACTCTAAGCTATCTTCACTTCAACTTTTCTTTGTGACTAAGCGCGAAGCTTACAACTTTCACGTCATAAACGTAAATCGCTTGAATTTCGCCTCGTATTACAGCCGCAAAGTATGCAACACTCTTTTTTTTTGTCGAGCGACACTTATTAAGTCTCAAAGACGAAGGGTAAGGGATACTGACGAGGAAGAGGAAGCGGCAAAGTTAAAGAAGAAGGTTGAGTGCAAGTGATGAAGTTAATAATAAACGATGTAAATATGATAATTTCTCACAGGATGTGGCATCTAATAATAAAATCAAAATAATCCTCAAAGTCAGCCAAAAGTCAGTGAGTCTTTGGAGTCGTGAGGAGTCAGCAGTCAGCCGAAAGTCGGCAGTCGGCAGTCGGCAGGATTCAACAGTGACAACAGCACAACGGGCGGTCAGTTCGGCACAGGAAAATATTCAATTCGTCGCATCCTTCCTGTTCCGTTACGTTGTGTTACGTTCCTCCATTTGGCATATGTTAAAGAAGAGCAACTGCCTCAGACTCAGACTCAGATTCAGCTTCAGCTTTTGAGCTTCTGTTTGTCTGCTCCGCTGTTTTGCTTGTGCCTTATGCCAATTTAATTGATTTGTTTTTTATGCCAAAGAGGATTACATGTCGTCGTGGCACACAGATTACATTTGGAATCTCTGTGGCCATGCACTGTTCGCTCTGCTCCCCCCCTCTCGCTTACTCACTCTGACCCCACTCCAGATTGTTGCCCGAGGGTTGAGTGGCTGCACGTGGCCTGTGACTTTGCCACTTTTCGGGGCGCTGCCGAGATGCCGAAGCATCTCTGTTAAAGCATTTACCACCAGCTGCGCAGGTGAACTCTGCCACGTCCTGCTGCCAACTCGCACTACTTGCTGTTGTTCCTGCTCCTGCTTCTGCTGCTCCCCTCTTCACTCGTCTTAGTTTATTGTTGTTGATGAGAAACTGTTGGCACTTTTGGGCATCAGTTGCCAAACAGAGTTGGCTTCAAACAGTTCGCAGTCGCGCTTGATAAAATGCGAAACAAAATAAAAAACAAATGAAAATGTTAAAAATATTAAATTAATTTATAAAAATTAATAAATAAAAATTTTTCAACATTTTTTTATGATATTTTATTATAATTGAAAATTAAAAAAAAATGAATCTCAATAATTAAATTTGAATTATTTAAAAAAAAATTCGCATTGATAAAAATTATAAAAAATTCAGAGAAGAAAATATTAAAACACAAAATGAACAAAAAGTGAAACCAAATAAATTAATAAGAAATATGTATATAAAAATAAAATGTTTGAAAAACTTCCCAGACGAGAATTATTCGAAATATTGAATGATAAAGAGAACTGATAAGAAATCCAAATAAAACAAAAGCAAAAACCATTGAAAGGCAATTATAATTATTTCCAAATAAATAATAATAAACATCAGAAAGAAGCGAACAAGTTTTTCACACAGAAAATTGATAAATAAAAAATTAAAAGAAAAATTATAAATAAAAAAAAAATAAATTATAATTAATAAAAAAATTATAAAAAAAGAAAAAGAAAAAAAAAATTTAAACAAAATGAGCGTCAGCGTCGACGTTGGCGTCATGTGGCGCCTGTCGGAGGATTTTAACCGTCGCTTCGGACTGCGCATGCAAGCAGCAGCACCGACGGCAACACATACTCATCCGCATCCACATCATGCACATCATCATCATCATCATCATTCGCATCATCATGCTGCAGCAGCACATCATCATGCGGCACATCATGCTCATACAGCCGTGCATCACTATCATCATCCTCATGGAACTGCCGCCGCTACAACTCACAGCTCGATGATCTTCAACGGTAATGAAAAAGTTGATTGGATACAATGGCATTTCCGGAAGAGCAGAGCGCACACAAATCATAAGAATAGAAATATGTTTGGCCGATGATGAAGAAGAAGTAGTCGATGCTACAAATTTTAAATTCCTCTGAATTTAGCACTCAGCGCTCTCTCTCTCTGTGCTCTTTGATGTGTCTGAGTCATCACAGCAAATGGGCAATGGCTATGGCTATAGCCTTTGCCTACGATCTTTACATGTTTTTGTGACGGGGCTTCAAGGGGTTTTCCCTTCAGTTGTAGTTGCCTCTGAGCAGCCTTGAGCTGCTTAACTTAAGGCCGTCTTCTCACGTTTTAATACGGGGAATAGCCCAAGTATTGCAAGCAGGAGTTATGGCTAACCCCGTTCGCCCCTATTCCCCACTCCCTCCATTCTTACTTGACTCTTTACACTTGAGTATTTATGGAGTCTTCTTTGTTGTGTTGTGGTTCCATTTGGTTTGCATGCCACGTTTTGCCGCGTTGTCGCAGCCATTGACCAGAAAAATCTCGTTTGCTCTTTGTCTCTTGTCTGTATCTGTGTTTGTTTGTGTTTGTTTGTGTTTGTGTTTGTATCTCTGTATCTGTTGCTTGATTCGTCTCTATGTGTTTGACTTTCAGATCCATATCAGCTGCTAAACGCTGCCTCGCACCGATTGGTCGCTCAAGGCTCTGGCGGGCAGATACAACTCTGGCAATTTTTACTTGAGCTGCTCGCTGATTCGTCGAATGCCAATTGTATCAGCTGGGAGGGCCAATCAGGCGAATTCAGGCTCATCGACCCTGATGAGGTTGCAAAACGTTGGGGCGAACGCAAAGCAAAGCCAAATATGAACTACGACAAGCTCAGCAGAGCTCTGAGGTGAGTACAACAACAAAATAGACATAGATATTAGACACATATAGCAATAGCAAAAGCAATAGAAAGGCAACTTCAATGGCCCCCAAAAACAGGTTGTTCCAGCGCATGCAGACCGGATGCTGGTGATCTGTGGCAATTCCTGTGCTCTGAATCATCCATGCTGAGACTACACTGAAAATAAACAATTGCAAACAATTTTATATTAAAAACTATTTGAATGTAACATAAAAATTTGCAAAATATTTAAAATATATTTTTTTATTGAATTTAAAATTTTAAAGAATATTAAGAAAGTTGTATGAGTATTATTTTCAAGAAAAGAAAAATTTTTTTGAAAAAATTTCAAATTTTTAAAAATAATTTTAAATTATTTTATTTTTTTTTTAAATTTTTTTTTTTAACATTTTAAACAATTTTTTTTAGATTTTTTATATTATAATATAAAGAAATTTACTTCTTTGTTTTAACAAACAAATTTTCTCTTTCTTTCTATGAACTTTAGATACTACTACGACAAGAATATTATGACCAAGGTGCATGGCAAGCGTTATGCATACAAATTTGATTTTCATGGCCTGATGGCCGCTTGCCAGGCACAGGCACAAGGCTGTGATCCAGCCAGCAGCATGATTAGTTCCTATAAGCATCATCATCATCATGCCGCCGCTGGCGGTGGCGTGCCACATGCAATGCCCACACAGCATTTGCAACATCATTTGGCACATCATTCGCATCATGGACATGTTCATCCAACACATGCTCATCATATGCTCACTTCGCCGGCATCCACCTGCTCCAGTCTGGGATTTCCCTCGCCATCGACCGCCTCCTCCTTGCCCTCACCAGGACGCAATGTATCGTCGACAGTATTTGCTGGTACAGCATCCACAACATCCGGCGACACATACACTGCAAATCAATCCGCTACAGCTGCTGCTGCTGCTAATGCAAGTGACCAGGCGCCCAGAACATCAGCTACAACCTACGAGCAGCATACTCCGCCCAGCAATGCATTTAATTGAAATGGCAACCTCAATTTGTACTCCAAGGGTTGCTTAAGCTACAGGGATGGAGCTGGAAGCAGCTGGTAGCGGGAGCGGAAGTGGGAGAGTTGCGCAAGGACCGCCTGCTGCGCACGCAAGCTATGAGAGAGACAGAGTTTAGACGTCTCGCTCTAACGGTCATTTCGCATAATTCCAGCTAAGTTTTGGGTTAATTGTGTAATTTTCGTATGTGATAAAAATGAAGCAATATCAGAAGGAAAGGATGAAGATGGGGAAAAAAGGGGAACGGCAAAGGAAAAGGAAAAGGACAAGAAAGAAAAGAACTTTGCCCATTTGAAGGGACTACTGCTCTATGCTGTCCTGTCCTGTCCTGTGTTGTTCCAGGGCTAATTTGTTACATCGTCTGTTATGCTTATTGCTTTTAAGCCTAATTTTAACTTATAATCTTCCAAATGTTCGTGTTCCGAGTTTCACGTAATTGTTTTTGTTTATCTCTGTATTTTAGAGCAAACTTGATTAAATTTGGCATAGTTACTTCTTATTAATCTAAGCTATGTATAAGTCGGAATAAGCTAGATCGGAGCATTATATATGAATAGCTGCCAAAGGAATTATCGGTTGAAAATTAAGTTTTTATATAAGAAGCTTTTTTTATTTGTTAAGAAATTCTGTTGCAACTTATAGAATATAAGTTTAGTAAGGACTTACATAGTCCTGATAAGTTTGGTTGAAATCTAACTACTATATAGTATAGCTGTCATAGGAACAGTCGGTTGAAAATCCAGTTCTTATATGAGAAACTTTTTTTGTTGTTTAGTTATCCCGTTGAAATTTTCAGGATATAAATTGAGCAATGTCCTATACTCACAAGTCAAGTTTTGGTAAAATCGAACTACTATATGATGTACTTGCCATAGGAACAATCTGTTGTAAATTTAGTTCTTATATGAGAAACTTCTTTGTTTGTTTAGTTATCCTATTGAAACTTACAGGAATTATGTTTAGTATTGTCTTACACCCATTTGTCAATTTTGGTTCAAATCGAACTTCTATATGGTATAGTAGCTGACATAGTTAACAATTAAATTTTGGATTACGAAGATAACTTTTGATGCATATTCTAGTTTTATCAACATTTTCTTTTTTTTTTTTTGCGTTTTTCAAATATATATTTAAGCGATTAACTAATGTGAAATTCGGAGCATGTAACTGTCTTATGTAAATAGATTTCTCAATATACAATACATAAAAAATATATTATGTATAAATCTAAGTTTGATCATTAAACAAATGAAATAGAAATTTGCAATAGTAAAAAACGCGCAGTTTAGAGTTAAAGTTGAGTTTCACATTTTAGACACGATAGACAATGGCCAAAATGATGTAGGTCAGGCTGAAGCATAAAAAGGAGATGCGATCCACAGCGATGGCCAACAGAATCCAATCAAATTGTATGGCACGTGTCGATGGCATTTCATTGCCATTAATCGCCAAGGGATTGCTTGATGCTTCTTCGTCATTGTTAAAGCAACTATCTTCGAGTTCTCTAGGCATGCCATTGCCATGGCTGCTGGACTGAATCGAGTCCATCTCAGTGGAGAATTGTGAGAGCAGCAGGCAATCGCCTAATTTGCCATTCAAGAGACGCCTGAGCTGATCGGGCAGGTGACGCTTATGCTTTGCTGTGGCCAAATACAGCACTAGAACTTCAATGACCATGGAAATGCTGAGCAACAGTAGGCTGGCACTATAGAAGACAACTGAGCAAAGAATTTATCACTATGACTTAATGAGAACTGCTAACGTTACACTTACCAATCAGGGGCGTATTGTCGGCCAGCACTGGCAACAGTTGTGCAAAATACATAAGGAAAGCAGAGATCAATATAATGAGTACGCCATTGAGCAAGATCTTCTCGCCTTTCTGTGGTGGCAACCAAAAAATGGAAAGTGCCAGAATTATAATACAAGATGCCGGCGTATAGATAACAGCGGTGTACATGGATGAGCGTCGCTGAGCCGTAAATGTAAACTCTATATAATTGTAGAAATCCTCCTGCACAAACTCTGTTTTGCCATCGATAATTTCCCATTCGTTGGACTGCATCAGCTCCCCAAAATTTAAGCCTTTCTTATGTGGATCATTGTAGGCTGGCACAATATTGCTATGGGACCAGCTGCCAATCTTGAGCTGGCATTTCTGCTGATCGTAAGGCCAATTGCGCATGTTAAGCTTGCAGTATGCTGTGTAGACAGCGGGCGGTGCCCACAATATGCTGCCATCATTTGAGATTATCACTTGAGTTTCGGCCAGATAATATCCATCTTCATCGGCAGCATTGAAGAGTGTTAACTGTGGCCGCCACACCTTGCTGGCGGGCATATGCAGCTTGGTGATCTTGCCAAAGTTCTGCGGATTCCACGAGCGATCCTCGTCCTGCCAACGCTGTAAGAGATTGCAGTTTCATTAAGTTGCTTTACATGATGTACGTTCTACGTGTACTTACAGCACTTAACCAACAATGCAACGTTATCTTGCCGTGGAGCTCATCGATATCCATATAGTTGACTGTAAGGGACAACGAGACATTCGTCGGTTGCCCATTATCACGGGGCACAGCGTTGACGTCATAGTTGATGAAGAGACTCATCTGCAGGCGATCATGGTCGCTGACATCTTCATCAGCTATAGAAAAAGATAAAGATCAAATTCAATAATAGATAATTATAGAAATATTATTGTAAATACAAGTGGCGCTTGGCACGGAAATGAGCCCGATCAGCAGCAAAAATAACAACGACAACGGCAGGCGAACAACGCCGGATATGAAGTGCACTATCTTGCTCGACATTGTTTTCTCAAGTTCACAGTGTTTTTTTTTTTTAGTTGTTATTTTCGGTTTTCATATATTTTATTCTAATTAACTTGTATGCTCAACGGTATCTGAAATTCAACTGAAGAGTTTTATGTGTCGCCTGAATTTCGAATTCCAGAGTTTCGCACATGGCTGCAATCACAGCAATAACAATAGCAGCTCTCCCAGATAAGTTCTCTGCGCTCCACAACTGGATAAGAGATAAATACATTATTGTATATAAAGTAAACATCGACACGAACGCCCACAGCGGCGCAATGATTATACAAATATATTCAAGCAGCAGCGAGTACATTTACTGATATAACTAAAATTATAACGGTTTTGGGAAATATGTAAATCAACATTACAATTTGAGCTTAACAGCATGCTGTAAAGAACTTAACAGTGCTGTTAATGGAGTTTAACATAATCGTTTGTTTTTACACAATTATAGTATGAAATTTGTAAAAGTTCTATTAATTTTTAAATAAAAATAAATTTTATGCAATTTTAGTTTTATATATTTAATATTATTGATTGACACTTTATACAAACCTCTCCTGCCATAACATTTTCATTAACATTATCGCTTGCAATCGATTATTAACCATGTGAATATCGAACTTCTCTAGCGTTGACGTGTGCGTCGGCCGCTGCTCTGTTGCTTTTACTATTGTTGTTCTTGTTGTGCTGTTACTCTTGCTGTTGTTGTTGTTGCTGTTGTCGGTGGCTGCTGCGTGTCAGTTTTGTTACCCTCGAAATTGCGAGTCGAAACAAAAAACTACAAAAGAAAATTGAAAAACTAAGTTAGTTCTAAGTGAAACAGTTCAATAAAAATAATAAGAAAAAATGGCCGAAGAAGTCATTGGCGCTGTGCGAGATGCAATTAAAGGAATATTCGAAAATGTTAACGCTAATGCAAATGCAACGGAGCCAAAAAACGATACGTTGACGGGAAGTGAAAAGCGACCGCCGTCAACGCCAGAAGGCATTGCCGTGGCGTATGGTAGCCTTGTCATCATGGCCATGCTGCCCATTATCTTTGGCTCCATCCGTTCCGTCAAATTGCACAAATTGAAAAAGGTGAGCAAAGTGTGCTGCTTCCACATCTGCATCTGTCACGGCTGCTGCTTGTTGTTGTTGTTGTAACCTATATAGGAATAATACTAATAGAAAGTCTACTTTTTAGTCAACGGGGGAGAAGGCTGACACAATGACCAAAAAGGATGCCATGTACTTTCCACTTATTGCCTCCGTGGCGCTCTTCGGCCTTTACATGTTCTTCAAGGTATTCCAAAAGGTGCACATTAACTTGTTGCTCACCGGTTATTTCTTCGTACTGGGCGTCATTGCGCTCGCACATCTGCTCAGTCCTGTGATCAACTCACTGATGCCGGCAGCAGTACCAAAGGTTCCCTTTCACATACATTTCACAAAGGGCGAGGGCAAACACAAGGAGGATATTATCAATTATAAGTTCTCCACGCATGACATTGTCTGTCTGCTCATCTCATCTGTCATTGGAGTCTGGTATCTGCTCAAGAAACATTGGATTGCCAACAACCTGTTTGGCTTGGCCTTCGCTATCAATGGCGTCGAAATGTTGCATTTGAATAACTTCATCACCGGCGTCATCTTGCTCAGCGGATTGTTCTTCTATGACATCTTTTGGGTGTTTGGCACCAACGTTATGGTCACTGTGGCCAAGAGCTTCGAGGCACCCATCAAGCTAGTCTTTCCCCAGGACATACTGGATAATGGTTTCAATGCCTCAAACTTTGCCATGCTTGGCTTGGGCGACATTGTCATTCCCGGCATCTTCATTGCGCTGCTGTTGCGTTTTGATGATAGCAAAAAGCGTAAGACTCGCATTTATTTCTATTCAACGCTGATTGCCTACTTTTTGGGTCTCATGGCAACAATCTTTGTGATGCACGTGTTTAAGCATGCGCAGCCAGCGCTGCTCTATTTGGTTCCAGCCTGCATGGGAACACCGCTGCTTGTGGCACTGGTTAGAGGCGAGCTGAAGGTGCTCTTCGCGTAAGTTGAATCTATTCTACATCTGTGAAAAATATTTGATTCTTTTGTTTATACAGCTATGAGGATCATCCTGAGGAGAAGCCAGAGAAGAAGGAAAAGAAGGAGAAGGAAGAGAGCAGCAATAGCAACAGTAACAGCAGCAGCAGCAGCAAGAAGAAGGAGTCCAAAAAGGCAAAGTAAATGCCAAATCTTTTCTCCTCCTCCTCCTGCTCCTCTGCCTTTCATGCACAATTCTTATTGAGAATTGGAATTCCCTCAACCCGCGTCTTATGTCTTCTATTTTTTATTGGCTAAGTAAAATTATGCTAAAAAAAAAACCATAAAACACACAAAAAAGGCAAAACTATCGCGTTTTCGTTATTAGTTGCCACAGATCTTAATATAGATCATAGAACGGATCCAGATTCGGATTTGGATTTAGCTTCCTTAGATGCTTAATTTCCAAACATCAAGCAAAACTATAAAAGACGATTTTCTGATTTATATAATTAAATTAAGTTAATAATTCTTGTTCCCTTCCCCCCACAAGGCACAAACTGAACAATTTAAAAATATTTTTTCTACCAGAATTAAAAGTCCATAAGAATAAAAAAATAAAAAGTGCAAAATTGTAACAAAATTACGTAAAAAAAAAATAAGAACAATAAAATTGAAATATTCCAAACTTTTTAATAACAACGGAAATAACTTTTTATACAGCATAAGATTCCAATAATATTTGTACAAATATATAAAAAAAATTGATGTCAAAATGAAAAGATTTTTAAATCAGGATCGAGAAAAAAAAATACTAAATTAAAAATAAAAACATTTTTGCTCTTGTGAAATTTGGTCACATCGAAATAATCGTCATTTGCGTTAATCGCTTAAAACTACACTGTAATGTTAGTTAACAGCGGGCATTCAATATTAACTTTAGAATTTTGTTGTATGTTTACAATATGTAGATGAACCTATTGTACAAAATATTTTATTTGCAATAACTACATAAATGCTAACATAAAAGTTGTTGAAAAATACACAAATAATATATTAATTTGAAATTAACTGTTAATTACTGCATACTTCATAGCTGTAACAAAGTCTTAACAACATTGCCAATTGAGTAGGCATAAATTAGACGATGCGAAGCAGTTGCAGAACAGTTGAGGTTACTGTAAACACATCCGAAGCCGTGAAATTGCGCTAAAATTGTGTAAAATCGTGTTTCAACTTAATTAAAAAGCAAGTAACTATTTACTAACGTTCAAATATAGTTGTCAAAGTGTCCGAAGGTTAGTATTTTCAATGTGATATTAGTTGCAACTCTGTGTAAGTTGCAGTAAATAATTGCAAGCAACTTTTTTTTTCCGCAACAGACGCAAGCAGCGTGTACAACGAGCATAGGTAAGAAGCAGACAAGCGCAAGTGAGATAGAGCGAAGGAGACTCGCGGCGAAAAGCGAAAGCGAAAAGTAAAAAAAAAACCGCTTTGCAAAAACAGAACAGACAAAAAAAAAGATGTCTGGTATTGCTATAACACGTTTGGGCGAGGAACGAAAGGCGTGGCGCAAAGATCATCCGTTCGGTTTTGTTGCACGCCCCGCAAAGAATCCCGATGGAACCCTAAACCTTATGATTTGGGAATGCGCTATTCCCGGTAAAAAGTCGACACCATGGGAGGGTGGACTCTACAAGTTGCGAATGATTTTCAAGGATGATTATCCGACATCGCCACCAAAATGTAAATTCGAACCGCCCCTATTCCATCCCAATGTGTATCCGTCGGGCACCGTTTGCTTGTCACTTCTTGACGAAGAGAAGGATTGGCGTCCAGCCATTACAATTAAACAGATTCTGTTAGGCATTCAAGACTTGCTCAATGAGCCAAATATCAAGGATCCAGCACAAGCTGAAGCATATACCATTTATTGCCAGAATCGCTTGGAATACGAGAAGCGTGTGCGTGCTCAGGCACGCGCTATGGCTGCAACCGAATAGAATAGTGAGAAGAACCAACAATAGTAACAACAACAATAGATACAGATATAATAACACATACACACCTACACACACACACACACATACATATACATACACAACATTTACAACAACAACAACTAGAAATGGCGAAGCAGATGTAGAAGCAGCTGGCGTCATAGTGATCATTCACAAACATAAGAACAAGAAAACACAACAACAAAAACAAAAACAAGAAAACACACAAATTTTTTAAGGAGCAAGAGACTTTTCCGGGTAAATGCTTCTTCTCATACTAAATAAACAATTTCAATATCGCTTAAGTTGATTTAATTAAAATGTAATGAGAAATGATAAAAATATGTAAAACAATATGAAACAAAAAGGAAAAAAAAAGAAAAAACAAAAAAAAAAAAACTAAAACCAAATTCGGCTTGCACTACCATTATAAATTATATAAAATATACATAATAACTTTATAATTACATATATATATATATATATATATATCTACATATATATATATATATATACTATACTATATACGTATATAGAATTATTCTTTATTTTCAATTTGATTCCGTGACAGCAGTGTGAATTTGGTCTCTTTGTGTTTCATTCATTTTTTTAATAAATTTCTGTGACATTTGTAGTGAACAAAATAAATAAACAAAATGTACTTGTACTTGGCTGGCGGCTGGCGTCTGGCTCCAATAACTGAAGAGCGACACAACAATTACAGCTGCTGTTGCTTTCGCTGCCGCTGACGTCATCATGTTTGACTACGTGGAATATGCGTGAAGTTATTGTGTAAAGCATTTCAAGGTTGTTCTGGCTATGAAAATTGCATTAAAAGTACAAAAAATGCAAAAAAACAATTTTTTTTTGTGTATGTGCAACATTTTCTTAAGGATCACAACGTTGAAGGAATTCAATTAATTTTTAAAGCAATCCTAAAAGTATACAATGGAAAATAGTGTCGAATTTCGTATCATTGTGAAATTGGCTGCCATGACAATACCCTATAAAACTGTTTATTTGGTAAGATCATAAAAAATAATTTCAAAAGTCTAGTAATCGTTTAAGCAAGGATCGGTTGAAAATTGATTACTTGTGAAAATCTTGTCACAGGATTTAAGGGAATAGTGAAAGGGAACAATTGTGCAAAATTTAGTAGAAATCGGACAACCGCCTGGCAATGGATCGTTTGAAAATTGAATCATATGAAAATGGTTTTTGGCTGTCTACAATATGTTAAATCTCATAAAATTGATGTGTCGGAAATACTTTGGCATGGTTTTCTAGACGCAGGAAAACTAGATCATATAGGATCGGTCCGAAATGGAGTTCTCTTAAAGAATTCTTGATTATTTGATAAATTATCCGGTTTAAACTCACAGATTTAGCAGTGAAAAAAAAAACACTTTTGTAACGCATGTAAGGTTCGTGGAATTGCTGTATCATAACAATAGGAGTGATTGGAAGATGATTCGATGCTAGTATAAAGAAAAATTTTGTGTTTCGAAATGTAATAGGAAAAATTCCTGATGCAATAGGAAGTAGTTGTCCAAAATTGGGTGCATGTAAGTAAATTTGATTTTTTTCCAGTAGTTAAATCTTGATAAAATCGACCGCATGCTGAAGTCACAATTTTCTTATTTGATCTTACACCTTTTTGTATAGCAAGAAGAGAGATGAGGTATATTAGGTTTTTGAAAATAGATAATATTGAACACATTGAGGTCTAGTCAATTTTTTCAATTTTAGATTTTTGCAGATTTTGGGAGTTTTAAAATAAAAAAAAAAAATACTTAAAAATTGGATACTTTATTTTTGATATTGTTTATTTTGAATAAATTAATTAGATTTATTGTCGCACACTCTTAATAAATACTAAATATTTGTATAATTATTAATATATTTTTATATAATTATATTTATATATTTAAATTACACAGTTTTATTTTGTAGTTATTTGCCGTTATTAGTTATTGGATCTATAGGATCTATGGTAACATAGGATACTCCCATATATATATGGAGTAGTTGATAATCTTGATAATATATATCTAGATGTACAATGTTACATATATTTATATATATCTGTGTGTGTATGTGTGTATGTATATGTATATCTCGAAAACTTTTAGTTTCTTGCACTCGAATTTTAGTTTCTCTCTAAGTGGTAAGCTTTGGCATGCATTATATGTCATGATTTCTACTATATATATATATATATATATATATATATATATATATATATATATATATATATATATATATATATATATTCTATATACTATATGTATGTATTATGTATGTGTCTTTAGGTTATATATTTAGTTGTATGTCTAACTATAGCCAAGGATAGTCAATCTTGGTCTATTTTGTGACCAGCAGTAAACTATTGGTAATACTATCATTGCAACTAGTC
The DNA here is from genome assembly GCA_037044475.1 of Zaprionus obscuricornis. NCBI lineage: Eukaryota > Metazoa > Arthropoda > Insecta > Diptera > Drosophilidae > Zaprionus > Zaprionus obscuricornis. The sequence goes on along the minus strand of JBAMBR010003173.1, from coordinate 80,325 downwards.
TTAGGGATTGCATCGAAATGGATTTGATGAATTGTGTTTTAGTTTTAGTTTTAGTTTTACAGCAGCGATATTTAAGACTAGCCGATAGTAATAGCGAAGGTTTTATGCTAGGATCTAGTCGGGCGTATTATGGAAGGGCATGGAGATTCTCCGGGATTACTTTCGATACTGTGGCGGTTGTAGCTGCATTTTGGATTTAATGATTCCAGTTGCAGTACCGGTTCAACTACCGGTTCCATTGCTAATGTCTCGTTCCGATTCTGGTTACGGTTATGACTCCGGTTATGGTTCCGATTTGCTGACTCAGAAGCATTTGTAGTACCATTCGAGTTGCTTGCGCTGCGCCTCCCACATCATTTGGCTCTCTCAAATGGCCGCCTCCTGCAGATTCTCTTTATTCTTCTGCAGCATCATCAATTCGTTTGGCGACTGCAGTGGCATTGCGGCAGTTACCATCGGATTGGGACTTGGGCTATCGTTGGCCTCCGGCCGATGCAGTTTGCCCTTGCAGTAGAATTGTTTGTGGGCCAAATATGTTTTGACATAGTTGAAGGAGATGTCGCAGGTGGAGCAATACTTCTTCATAGCTTCCCCATGGGAGGCTTCGCTTCGCATAGGTGGCGGCAGTGTAGCTGTTGTTGGTGGTGGTGGCGGAGGAGGCGATACAGTGATGCCCATGTCCATGGGCTCTGCCTTGATGTGGCTATGTGGTGTGCCAATGGGCGAGTTGTTGTTCTCATGCATCAGACTCAATGTGTTAGGTGGCGCCTCCAAGGGCTCAGATTTGATGTGGAAGCTAATGAGTAGTAAAAGAACAAAGAGCTTAGTATATTTTGATGCAGGGAATGTAATCTGTGCAAGCTTACTTAGTTGTCTCCCGTTCGCCATTTACCAGATTTACCTCTGGTATGGTATGAGGCTGAGATGCATCCAATTCGCGCGACTCGGGTGAAATGCTGGGTGAACTGATGGCCACATGTGGATGCAATAGTTTCATGTGACGCAGCTAAAACGAAAGAGAAGGAGAGAGTTAGCATGGTGAAACATTTTGGAGGTCAAGGATTACTTACCACATTGCCCTTGTAGGTTGAGGCATAGTTGCAGTAATCACAGTTGAAGATCTGTGCCGGATGCTGCTGCTGCTGCTGTTGTTGCTCCATTTGCTCAGGCAAATCTAATGAAAGACCAACTGCAGCTGATGCATTTGGTACCGCAACTGCCGGTGGAGCGGCAGCCTCCTCCTCGAATATACAAGTCATATAATGCTCCTCATTGACATCGCTTGTCTTCTTATCAAAGTGCGTCCGGATGTGTGTGCGCATGCCGCGCAATGTGTTTCCCTTGTACTGACAAATGCTACAGCGGAAGGCCTTGACGGTACCATGCATCTCCATGTGTTTGCGTGCCAGCGATGCCGTAGGACTCACCACCCCACAAACAGGACACTTGTTTACGCTTGTTGTCGGGCTGGAAACAGCACTAGCCGGAGCAGGTGGTGGTGGCGGAGGCGTTGGACATGGTAGACCTGATTCATGTATAGTTTTGCACTTGAGGCACTTTTCGGGCAGCTTAGCGGGCAGCTGCATTTGATGGGCAGCAGCAGCAGCGGCATCGACAGCAGCAGCGGCAGCTGCAGCACCACCTGGTGTTCCCTTGGGGCAATAATAGTTCTGATGTGCACGCAGGTTGTCCAACGATGTGTATTTAATACCGCAAGCGGCACAGATTAATTGTTGATAGGCAACCGGTGTTGTCTCCGTTGCAGATGTGCTACCACCTGGTGCTCCTGTAGTTCCTCCAACCGCTCCGCCAGAGTTTGGTGAACCGCCGCTCTTTGAGTCAGCGGCAACATCCGATGTCTCTTGGTTGCGTGCCGAGCAATAGTGTTGCTTGTGGGCCAAATAGTTCTCATACTTGCAGAAAACAATATTGCACTCTTTGCACTTGGAGACGCCTTGCTTTACATAGATCTGCGGTTGTCCACCGGTTGCTGGCGTCGACGCCTGAGCAACTGCTGTAGCATTAGCAGCAGTTGTAGGACCAGCGGTGGCTCCTCCCAATCCCAATTTGCTGGCAAACTCTGCTGGGCTACTGCTACCGGCTACTGCAGCAGCTGCAGCTGCCGCCAGCTTAAGCGCCAATTCGGGATTGGTCTTCGCCAGCAGCGAATCAGAAAGCGAGAAATCGGCGGGCAGCATGGAACGTAACGGTGGCAAGTTGTCCAATAGATGTGGCACACCCACAGCTAAAGCTGGCGGTGACATCGAAGCAGCGCTGCCAGCACCAGAGCTGCGTGGACTGACGGCACGACGCTTGGGTGAGGGACTCATCGAAGGACTGCTGGGCAATGAGGGAGCACAGACGATCTGCTCGGGTGTCAAGCTACCTCCTACTCTACCACTGCCAGCACCTCCAATCTCTACATTTTCCTTGCCCAACGCTTCTTCGGCTAAACGTTGACGATGCAGCAGTAGCGCAATGGGAGATCGGCGCAGAGATAGATCAAGTGGAGTCGACTCACTAAGGCAAGAGAAGGGACGAGAAACAAAGTTTAGAGAGCTGTGCTGAGAGCTTCAATTGTCTGCTGTACTTACCGCACGCCAGTTGCTTCTTTGCGCGGCTTTGCTTCCGGTGGACTGCTCTTCACTTCCGCTTCCGGACGATCGGGTTCTAGCGCTGGAATACTTTGAATAGGATTTGGTGTGGGCGTATTTGTAGGCGTATTTGTGGCATTGCCAGCCAATGCATTGATATTCAAAGCGGTTGCCAGTGGCTTCAGTGCGCCATTGTCGAGTGTAAAACATGTTGATTCTGGATTAACAATGCCAGAGCTGGAGCTGGTGCTATAGAACAACAGATTTCCGTTGCAGTGAAGTTCAAAGAGAGAGGGAGAGAGAGAGAGAGAGAGAGGGTTACTTACAGTGGGCCTGGTATCAGACTCGCAGCACGTATCAAGGAGCAGGGCACAATAATAATCGGATTGGTGGGCAGCGCTAGGAATGGCTGCGGTGGCGTCACCTGTAGTGAGGCTGCCGCAGCAGCTGCAGCAGCAGCGGCAGCAGCAGCAGCAGCAACCATTGCCGGTGTTGGAGTCTTGTTCCGTACCGTCGACTGTGGACTATGCTTGCCAGTGGCAGCTGTTCCGCTGCCTAGGGATACGGCAGCAACTGCAGCTGCTCCACCTGTGCCTGTTGCTTCCGGTTTGGGCGTCAATTGTCCATCGCTACGACGTGAACTGCAATAATGTTGCTTATGGGCACGATAAGTCTTGATGTTGTTGAAGCGAATATCACAGTCGCTGCAATAGCGATCGATTTGCTGTGAAGGAACAGATTAAGAAAGAGAAAAGCAAAGGATTAGCTCAACTGTTGTATTCAGGAGAATAATGCATCCAAGGGAGGCCTACAAATAGTTGACTTCAACACACAACTCACTTGACTAGAGCTCTCTTCGCCAGCAGCTGCTGCAATTCCATTTGCAGTCAGCAGTCCGGGCAGATTGGATAGTCCTGGTGGCGCCTGAACGGGTGAGGTCTGGTGCATGCGCATGTGTCGATTGAGGGAGACCTTCTTGTCGGCACTGTAGGAGCACTGTGTGCATGCATATTGTTTGCCTGTGCGTGCCACTTTAGCTGGTGGCTCCGAGCTGGAATTTACGTTTCCGCCAGCTGTCCCGGAAGAGTTTCCACCGTTGGTGGCGGAGGCAACAGTGCTGCCACTTCCTGGTAATTTGTCTCCAGCAACTGTTGTGTCATCCTCAGTATCCTTATTGCGATGCGAGCAATAGTAAGCCTGATGTGCCTCTAGTGTCGATGGGGAGCTGAAGGCTATGCCGCAGGGCAGGCACATGAAACGTGTAGGCTTCATAATTGGTTCGACCAGATTACTGTTTGGTTCTGGTTCCGGTTTGACCATCTGGAGCGGTGGTGGAGCCAATAGACGTGATGCCTCTGTTAGATTAAGTTCCTTTGCATCGGGTTTTAGTGCCGGATCGGAGGCAAGCAATGCATTGAGTCGCAGCTTGGGTAACACTGGCATAGGTGTCGATATTGCTATTGGTGTTGGCGGTGGGCTAGGCGTAGCTGCTGCTGATGGCGGTGTCGCCGGTTCGACTATCTCCAGTTTAGGAATAAGTGCATCGGGTGTTGGGCTACGCGGTGGTGTTGTAGACAAATTGTCTGCTTCGCGTTCACGTTGTTGTGCTGCCTGTGCCTCTTGCGTTGCCTGCGCCTCAATCAGATCCATGTCTTGCTCCATATCTGTTTCCATGGCCTGATCGGAGGCGTTGCTAGTTTGATGTTCTGCTTGCTCAACTTCGTCTTCGTCTGGCTGCTCTTCGAACTGTTGATGCTGCGATTGCTGCTCCTTCTCTTCGCTCAGTTCGTGTGTGCCTAAATCTTTGGAATCTGTAAAGGAAAAGTAAATGGAATAAAATTTTAAGTCGAGCTCTGTATTTGAACTTTTATGTTATTTGAGCTTTATCAGATTTGAATCAGTGATCAGTATGCCAAATGTGAAGTTACAGAGATCTAGCTTGATCTAGAAAGTTCCTATAATACCAACTAGGGATATTTTGTCAAGCAACATTCCAAATTTTATAAGTCTAACTTTTAGAGATCTCAAAATGCAAGTAATTATCCAAAAGTTCTTCAAAAGTCGTCGGAAATGAAAAACATCTGCCAACATTTATTAAATTTGATAGTTCTAGTGCTTAAAGATCTTTGGAGATTCCGGCGATCAAACAAGCTGCGAGACATTCGTGATGGATTTTTTTTTGTTTTTTTTTTTTGATTGGCGCCAAACGTGAACAGAGCTTTAACAATCTTGAAGTTTGACTTTTGAGCCTTGAGCATCGATGTAGCTTGTTTCGTATATTTATGTGTGTTGTGTATGTGTCAAATGTGGCCAAAGTTTAGCAATTATTATCGAACAAATTGTCAGCGCGGTGCGAGTGAAGCGACAGGAGGCAGCTGTGAAAACAATGCGACGTTGTGTCTCGCAAGAATCGAAAGAGTCACAAGAGTTGCAAGCGGCAAGTCTACAAGTTGCAAACTTGTTGACTCGAAGAGGTTCGAGGTCTTTGGCCATTCGACCATTTGGCCATTTGGCTCTTTGGCTCTTTGTCTTTATCCCGCGAACGCATCTCGTGTCTGTCCGTCTGTGGATTACGTGGAAAAGCGACGCGAGTGGAAAAGCGTTGCATGGTGGTCACAGATGCCTCGTACAGCAATAGCAACAACAAAAACAACAACAACAACAGCAGCAGCAGCAACAGTTGATGATTAGAGAGCTTCGACTGCGGCTTCAGTTTTAGCTTCAACTGCAACTGTGGCTTCGGCTTGAGGCTGACATCTGATTTGTTTTTGGGCACAAAATATTATAACGACCAGCGATGCGTCGGATAAGAGCGACAGACATAGAGACATGCGGACAGACAATCAGACATAGAGACAGACAAAGACAGAAAGACAGAGGTTAACATGATTCTCTCTCTCTCTCTCTTTCTCTATCTCTATCTCTGTCTCTCTCTCTCTGAGTTTCTGATATGACGGCATCGATAAGGCAAACAACATACAGAGAGAAGTCTGAAGTCGGCTTTATTCCATTTACAATTGCGCGTTGACCTGTCAATTCTTTGCTATTGAAATGTCAGCGAAAACTTGTTGTGGCTGCTGTTGCTGTTGCTCTTCTTGGTGTTGTTGTTGTTGTTGTTACTCTTGGTCTTGCTCTTGCAATTGTTGCAACTGTAATTTGTTTGAGAGCGTGTGCAAGTTCGTCGCCTAAGTCTTTTGATTGCCGCGCCCCAACGCAACGTTCACTGCGATCCGTCGAGTCTGCCGCCCTAATTGCCGTGTCGATTTTCACGAATTCACACAAAACTTGCACGTGAACAATCGACAGCATCGCCACATTCAAACTGTACCCCTTCCCCCCTTCTCCCCCTGTACCTCACTCTTCATATATATTCCTCAATCTCCTTACCCGTAGTCCCGACCCATTGCGACCCGACCCGATCCCGTCGACGCGATCCCTCAGCGAATTCCTGCGCATTCTGCTTATTTGTAAGATATTTATTGCCTTCGATTGGCGCGCGATAAGCAGCACACGTAAAGTGTTTGCCCAGTCGCACAGTGGAACAAACCTAAATAAGATTTTCATCTTTCAAAATATTTTTACAATTTTTCAAATTCTTTAAGATTCAAGTTTAAATTTTATTTGAATTTCTATGTTTCTATAAGAAATATATATAAATACATATATGTGGAGTTATGTATATATGGATAAATCTATATTGAAGATCATATATACCTAAATATTACATGTCTGATCTATCGGATATATATATCATTAGTTATATATATAATGCCGTAGCTTGTCTCACTGTAAGCGCCTAAGAATGACCAGCTAACAGTGGGGGAGAGAAAGAGAGGGAGAAATATAGAGAAGGAGAGAGAGAGACAAAAAGAGAAAGAGAGAGAGGGAGCGCGAGCAAGAGAGAGAGACGCGCTAACAATGGCAAGCAGTTCAAGTTGCTGTCGGGCAGCTGCTGCTGCTGCTGTGGATTAGCTGCGTCTTGTTGCTGCATCGACGATCGTTTGTTTAGCCATTTCGTAACGTTACGCCGCCTCACACACATATACACACACACACACACACACACACAGTTGCACATACATCGCCAACGCCAACAATTGTTTATCAATTTGTTAAATCAGCAGCGCGCTGCCGCCGTTGCCGTTGCCGTCGCAGTTGCGATCGATCCTCGCCGATAAGCGACACAGCAACAACAACAACTACAACTACAGCAACAGTGAGTAGGAGTAGCAGCAGGAGCTGAGGGGGATAACGTGGGGAGTGGGTTGAAGTTACTTTATCAACCGGCAGATTATTGTTGCTGGTTTCTCACTTGGCCAAAGCATTGTTGCTGCTGCTGCTGCCGTTGCTGTTGCTGTTGCCGTTGCTGCAGTCGGTGGGCGTTGTATGCAGCCATAAACAATCGAGCAATCGAGTAAAAGAAACGAAACCAAGGCAGCGGGAGGATCGACAGCGCAGCCTCAACGCAAGGGCACAGCGTGTGTTGCAAGGAGAGTGATGCTGTGTGTGTGTGTGTGTGTGTGAGTGTGGGGGTTGGGAAGGGAGCAGGATGCGGGGTATGTCGACCCTTTGTTCATTTGTCGCTGGGGCCAACTCAACTGGCGGACCGCCATAGCGGCTAATCGTTGCGCGAATAAACTGCTGAAGACGAAGACGAAGACGATGACGACGAAGAAGAAGAAGACGAAGGTCAGTTAACCCGAAAAACACTATGAGAGGGGCATACACTGAACCGAACGATTGTACAATTGCCACTTATTGTAGCTGTGACATGCTTGTATAATCAACACAAATATTTCGCGAAGTGTAGCTGTGCAACACTGCTTAAAAAAGCTGCAAGCTCATTTTTTTTGGGCTAAAGCAGATCTTGATCTCTGACTCTGTGGCATACCAGACATAGAGGCAGAGAGTGAGAGAGACAGAGAGAGAGAGAGAGAGAGAGAGAGGTAGAGAGGCAGAGGAATCTTCTAGTTGGCCCTGACGACGCCAGTTGGTCTGCTGAGAGCTAGTTCTGTGCAGCTTGCAGCACATTTGCTAGACAGTTGCAACGGGGCGTATGCGTAATGCAGTTTAGAGGCGTGTTAAGAGCCTCTCGCTTTGCATGCTCCTTGAGTGGGAGTTGGAGTGAAGTGAACAGCAGCAGCAGTTGCATCTGGCAGGCAGCATCTTGCAAGCAGCATCTGGCAGCAACAGCAGCAGCAGTCGCATCAGCATCGCATTTAGTTATAATTAAACAAATTTCCCAGCCAAACAAATTGAAAAACGTGAGTCGAACTTGACTGTAAATGTTAAAATTGTAGTTGTAGTTGTAGTTGCAGTTGTGGTTGCAGCCAACAGAGAGTGTTGCAGCCAGTCTTGGCTGCAGGCTGATAACGAAAATCTTCATTTTCGCGCGAAAATTGTTGCCACCTTGTGCTGGTGGCCAAAAGACGCTCAATGTTGGCAATCAACGCCATCAGCAGCAGGTTCGCAGCTTTTTCTTCGCATTCACATTCAGCTCTGACTATGACTCTGACTTTGGCTTTTTTGGCGTCTCTCTTCCCTCTCTCTCTCTCTCTTTGTGTGTTTCACAGGGCGCTTTATCAATTGTTATTAATCAAAAAAGAAACAAAAAAAAAACAAAAACAAAAACAAATGCAGAGAGCGCAAAATTCGCCAATTCGCGAACATTTCATTTCACACTTTCGGCTCCAAAGTTAACTCCAACTGCTGCAACTTGGAGAGTTAAATCGCAACGTGCAAATAATCAACATTCTCGTATCTTGTTCTTTTTCTTTTTTTTCTTGTATTTTTTTTTCTGGGGTTTCTCGCCAAGCTATTCGTGATTTACTTGCAGTTCTTATTTTTTTTTTTTATTTTATTTTTTTTTTATTTTTTATTTTTTCAGCACCTCCTTAGCGTTTCCTTGGGAAACGGCGTTGCAGACAAATTCTTTGATCATTCACTGATAAAAGTAAATTCAGCGTTTCTCAGCTCTCGCTTGTTTCATATATATCTGCGTCTCAGTCTCAGTCGCACTCTCTCACTCTCTCTCCTTGTCTCTTTTACTCTTTCTGTTGTTTATTGTAATGTGTGAAATACTGAAATATAATTCTATGTTCAAGCTTTCTGAATCTTAAGAATTTCTCATGGCGCCCAAGCTGCCGAATTAAGAGTTCCTGAAGTTTCAAAAATATCCTAAAAATATACTGAACATTTTTTTTATTTTTTGTAAAATGTTTACAATATATTTTCAAGATTCTTCAGCACGTTTTTCAGTCTGTTGTCGAAATTTAATGCAAATCAATTTTTATTTTGTTTTTTTTTTTTTTTTGAGGAAAAAGTCCTGAACACTTTTCCAAGTGTTTTAGGAAAGTTTTGTTTTTTGATAACAATTTTTTCTTATTCCAAAATTTTTATAAAATAATTCCCAAGGTATAATATCTCGAAAATTTGTACTGCTTGAATTTATCCGAAAATCTTATAAGACTGGAAAATATCTTAGCAATATTCTTTATGGTCAGTCTTCATATTAGATGCAATCTTGGGCTATAGATCATTGATATCATTAAATAGTTTTGATATAAGCTTCAATAATTCTTGGAAGATGCAATCATATGAAATACTTGCAACTGCTTTGGAAGTTTGGATAGTAACTGCAACACAACTCGAAGACTGTAGTTGATCTCAAAGTTCAGTCTAGCAACTAATTTAGCTGCAACTTGAACTGCCTGCAGCTGTTGCTGTTGCTGTTGTTACTGCAACTTTAACTTTAGCTGCAACTGCAACTGCAAACTGCAAACTGCAAGCCGTCGTAGATGTCACTGGGAAATGAATACAAAATATCGACTACTACGGGTTAACCATGTACTCTATCTGCCATCTATAGAAGTCGAACACAAGACTCTCGCTCGTCCAGGCCAAGGGAAACGGCAGGCGGCAAGCGGTAAGCGAAGTAGTCTGTAGTCTCAATTCCTCGAAATCAAGTCGAGAGTCTCCAAACTCTTTTTGATGTCTTAATTAAAAAACGTGCAAATGATGCGACCAAGAGAAGAGAGAAGTGTTGAGAGGAGTGCCGACTGTGGAGTAGAGGGGCAAGGGGAAGTATGGGGAATGGGAAATCTCTTACAGTTTGCAATGTGCTGCTGCTGCGGCTGCTGCTATGCGCTGTGCACAGAGTTCAATGTTGAGCAATTGATGCAACTGTTGAGATGTGTTGCTGCTGTGTTTGTTGGCTGATGTTGTTCTTGCTGCTGTTGTTGTTGTTGTTGTTGCTGTTGCTGTTGTTGCCACTGCCGCACGGCATGCTGATAAGCAGCAGCAAGCAGTAAACAGCAGCAGCAGCAGCAGCGAAGGAAATTGTCGCAGTACTTGAAAATTTCGTGTGAGCACGCTCAACGTCGATTGTTACTGATCAGCAACTGCAACAGCAACAGCAGCAACAACAGTAACAGTTGTCCTCGTACACACACACACAAAGATGTTCAGCTTTTTTTTTTTGTTTTGATCAATTGCGATCTTTAGTTTCAGCTGCTGTTGCTCCCACAATCTCGTGTGTTGCTGCTGCTGTTGCTGTGGTTACTGTTGCTGTTGCCGTGCTAGCAACTGTTGCACAAATTTAAATTGACCCAAGTGCAACTTTGAATGTTGCTAATCTAAAATCGCTCGCAACTATAGCAAAACTGTCTGCAGTTGTTGCTGTTGTTGTTGCCGATGTTGCTGACTGTCGACAAGAGCAACATGTTGCAGTTGCAGTTGCAGTCTCATAATTTGCGTTTATTAAACACAGTCTTTATTTGCATAAATGTCGCTTGCTATGATTAACATCACAGTCAATGTTCCTTCTACTAACAGCAGCAGCTGCAGCAGCAGCAACATCAACTGCTGCTGTTGCTGTTGCTGGCAACATTTTGCAATTGTTGTAAACAAATCACGCTTCAATGCGATCAATCAAAAACATTTCAACAACTTAGCAGCAACTCACTGACAACAACAATGACAATTCAATTGCAACAGCAACAACACAAAATAACAGCAGCAACATGGCATAGACACGACAGCAACATGCTGCAAATAGATGAAGAAAGCAACGGCAACGGCAACGGCAACGGCAATTTTCACGTTTTACTGTTACACTAAATTCGTGAGGGCGTTTCGCCAACAACCAAACGACCACGCCCACCCACGCGACCTCCCAGTGGCAGCAGGGGGCAATGAGAATTGAGGGTGGGGTGGAAACTAAATAAAAGTCGTGTCTCGACATTGTGTTAACTTCCATTTTGATGACTTTGATGAGTTTATCAACAGAACAGGAAGTCAAAAAGAAAGCCAAGCGCAAGGGAAAGTTGAAGGGGAGAAGAAGAGAAGCAGCAGTAGATGAAGAATAAAATCAAGTAGAAGGAGGAGTAGGAGAATATAATATAGTAGGGCAGGGGCAGTGGCAGGGGCAGGGGCAGGGGCAGTGGCAAAGGAAACAGCGTCCAGTTATGTCGTAAGTAAATTAAAGAGGCGCGAACATTGCTGCGAGCTGTGTAAATGTGTTTGTGTGTGAAATGAATGCGAATTGAAACAAGACAAAAGACACGACGACAACACTAAGGTAAAAAAGGGAGCAAAAAAACAAAGCAAAGGGCTGGCAAAGAGTCAGTGGGAAGGGGAGGGAAGCAGGGAGACCTCACACAGCAACAAATAAAAAAAAAATAAGGCGTTGCGTCGCCGTCAAGTTGCTAACAAGTTGAACGCAGGCAACGACAACAAGCAGCAAAAACGGGCAACAGCAACAACAAGCAACAGCAACGGCAGCAGCAGCAGCAGCAGTTAACAAGTACAAAGACTGAATGCCGACACGCAGCAAGTTCTCAGTTCTCAGTTCTCATTCTTAGCTACCCAATTCGCATTGCAAAACTTGAGTTCTTGCCACGCAACATTAGCGCAGGGAAAGGTGAGCAGTCTGTATGTGTGTGTGTGCGCCTCGAGTGACTAACAAAGCGGCACGGCAGACACATCATTACCTACCAATTAGGCCTCTTTCTCTCTCTCTCTCTCTCTGTCTCTCTCTGCTTGTCTTTGTGTGTGTTGCTCTGCTTGCCTCTTTTGGTGGCCACAATAAACGTTTACAACATTGCAGCCCGCCAACAACGCAGCAAACAGTAACGGCAGCAACATCAGCATCCAACGCAGGATCCCAAACAGCAAATAAGCCATAAGCAAAGCTCTCTCTGTCTTACTGTCTTACTGTCTCTCTTTCTCTTTCTGTCTCCCTCTTCCTCTCTGCCTCTGTGTGTGTGTGTTTACCTGGCTGCTGGCTGCCTACCTGCTGCTGTTGCTGTTGTTTTTGCTGTTTGCTTGATGAAGTGCAAAGTGCTTGGCTAACAGCTTATTATGAGTTCTAAAAAGTGTCGCTTGAACTCTTAACGAGACACAAAAGGCAAGCAAGCAACAGCTTTACGTGTCACCTTCTGCTCAGCTGTTAAATGACACTGGCCTACAAATTGCATTTAAATTTATGTAGATTACATAGAATGTTAAGAGCTTTAAAGCAGCTTAACATTGAATTATTGCTTAGCACAATGAAAAGCTGTTAAAAGCTTGAACGATTAGCTTTAAATGAGCTTGCAAGCGAAAGCTTTTAATAGGAATTTAATAGAGTTTCCTCTCTCTCTATCTCTCTTTCTATTGATTAATCTTTTCGTAAAGCTGATTTAAGCTTTTCAATGATGTTGTTTAAGCACAACTAAAACTACACGCAGCAGTTGCAACTTTAATGCTACTCAGGCAACCTTCTGCTGCCTTTAATGCAATGTCATTGTGCATCAATTGAGATTTAATGCAATATTTCAACATGCTTGACTCAGCAACATTTCAATGAACTTTCAATAGAAATTGCCAAGTGTTTACTTGCAACATTACGATTAATGCGTAAACTTGCCACACCATGTTGCACAAATAAGATGTCAATAGTTGACTTAACAACAACAACAACAACAACAATTGATGAGGGTCGCTCGCTTGAAGCGCAAGTCAAACAAAAATGATTTGTATAAAAAAAATCAGTTAAATTTCATTTCCCAAACACTTTGACACTTTATCCCTCTAACAACAACAACAACAACAGCAGCAACAACAATGAGTTGAACTAATAGCTAATTGACAGCGCTTTGCCATATACTATTCATATTCATTCGAACTTATTCATTCATTCATATACTCAATCGGCCATTTGAAAAGTAGCCCAAAAAAAAAAAAACAGATG